>JBBHAA010002192.1:12500-310000 GCA_037953035.1 Aquarana catesbeiana
GAGGAGAATGCTGTAGGAGTGAAGTGGATCTTATGAGTCTTGTGATTTGATTGAAGACTGCAAGGATATAAAGTAATATGAAATTATCACTGCATTATGGTAAAAAACACCCCACTACCTTTATGTGCCCACAAGTCCCCATCACCTTCAAGTCTTAGTAATCTGTGCCACTTCTCTGATCTTCTGGGTGCAGAGGAGGACACCGAGGGTAGTGGAGCAATAGGCTCCTGCTGCTTACATTCAGATTGTTAGCAGGAGAAGCAGGGACATGGCTTGGTTGGGTGCTATGTATGTCAATGGATGCACCCAGCACTGTCCAGGAGGATGCACCCACGGGTATCTCCTTAGCAGCTAGTTAGCTAAGGAGACACCCGCAGACAGGATGGGAGCAGCATCCTGGAGACCAGCAGAAGAAGAACAATCATTTAACATAAGAATGGACATGCCTTTTCATAAAAAAATACAAAACAAAGGGTTCACTATCACACAACGATCAAAAAATAATCAAAAAAATACATGTGAAGTTGTGTAGCTCCTAGAAAATCTGGTGTGTGTGTGTGTATGTGTGTATATATATATATATATATATATATATATTTATATATATATATATAGACTGTATATGTGTGTATAGTAGCAGCTAACAACAAATTCAAACAATAGCTATATATATAAATATATACACACTCACCGGCCACTTTATTAGGTCCCCCTTGCTAGTAGTAGGTTGGACCCCCTTCTGCCTTCATTCTTGGTGGAATAGATACAACAAGGGGTTGGAAACGTTCCTCAGAGATTTTGCTCCATAGTGACATCATAGCATCACACAGTTGCTGGAGATTTGTCGGCTGCTCATCCATGGATGCCAATCTCCCGTTCCACCACATCGCAAAGGTGCTCTATTGGATGAGATGTGGTGAGTGTGGAGGCCATTGGAGTACAGTGACCTCATTGTCCAGTGGTGAGATGATTGGAGCTTTGTGACATGGTGCATTATCCTGCTGGAAGGAGCCATCAGAAGATGGGGACACTGTAGTCATAAAGGGATGGACATGGTCAGCAACAATACTCAGGGAGGTCGTGGTGTTTAAACCATGATCAATTGGTACTAAGGGGTCCAAAGTGTGCCAAGAAAATATCCCCCCCCCACACCATTACACGCCCACCACCAGCCTGAATCGGTGATACAAGGCAGGATGCATCCATTGAACATCATGGAGGGGTGGCCTCAAGCCCCACTTTCTGCGCTCCAAGGAACGAAACTGACCTAGCTTGCAAGAAATGGAAGTGGCTCTAACCACTTACATCCCAAAGGCTGGATATTGTTACACCAATGAAGGTAAAATAGCATCCTTCTGCCCCGGCATCAGTTCTCCAAAGACCAGAACTGACTGAACCCACTGAAAACGGAAGCTGCCCTGCCCACATGCGTTCCAGAGGCAGGAAATAACCAGGTTAAAGAGAAGAAAGGTACAATTCATTTCAATGTCAGAACATTGAGTTTGATATAGACCTCACCTAGAGGCAAGTGTGATATGTACTGCATTCAGACTATCGATATCTTGAAGACAATAAATATATTACAAATTCATGACTAGCACAATACAAAATAATAATTTTAGGCGCTATTTTTATATATTTTTAGAAAGCTGCGCTTTATTGAATGTAGAGTATATATGTACAGATGGTGGACAACATGTGTGACTAGAGTTGGGGCTTTAATGAAAACATAAGTTCATTAATCAGTGTTATGTCTGAAGGCAAGTTTGAACTTCCTATCTCTTTAGCACACAGAGCTTGGCTTCCCTGAAGACCTACTAACGACACAGATCTGGTAAATTTTTGGTAATATTTGTACTTTGTCCTACAGATGTCACGTATAATGTAAGCACTTCGCTATATGGCACTGCCAATCTACCGTGCTCATTCGCCTTTATAGAAGGACTGGAGCACTTGATATTGGTCTGGAAGAAGGGAGAAGAAAAAAATAAATCATACATCCACTCGTTCAAGATGGGCCAGGAACATCACTTAGAACAGGATTCTCGGTATAAAGGACGTACAGAACTGTCCAAAAATTTTAAACAAGGAGACCTGAGCCTGACAATCAGAGGAGTCACATTCGCTGATGTGGGGACTTATTACTGCCACGCTGCTAATTTTCGGAACACAGGCAAACAGAAGGTAGAATTATCGATAAGCGGTAAGTTGTGATTCTCTATGACAAAATTGCATTTCTTTGAGGTTTCATCCCATTGATGGATGGCGTTGAGAAGTACATAATTCATCTGGTCTAGGAAAATCAAATCCCAGCCTGCAACCAAACCCTACTGGGGTGTGAACACGTATGACTGCAAATGCAAGATGAGACCAAAGGCCGTCACAGAGCAGGGACAGCAGAGGGCGTACAGACACAATTAAGCGATCCTAAGGCATTTATAGTGGTAGCTGGGCCACTAAAAAGGAAAAGCCACATTGGAGTAGATGCTCAAAACAGGGGGAAAAAAGGGAAACAGGGAATAAAGATGTATCAAAACAGGGAAAAAAAAACTGGACTTTTTGACCCCTTCAGTTCTCATATTTAAGAGGCCCTGTCATGCTTTTTTCTATTACAAGGGATGTTTACATTCCTTGTAATTGGAATAAAAGTGATCCAAATTTAAAAAAAAAAAAAACAATGAAAAAATAAATAAAATAAAGTAAAATAAATAAGAAAAAAAAAAAATTTAAAGCGCCCTGTCCCGACGAGGTCGCGCGCAGAAGCGAACGCATAAGTGAGTAGCGCCCGCATATGAAAACGGTGGTCAAACCACACATGTGAGGTATCGCCGCGACCGGTAGAGCGAGTGCAATAATTATAGCTCTAGACCTCCTCTGTAACACAAAACATGCAACCTGTAGAATTTTTTTAAACATCGCCTATGGAGATTTTTAAGGGTAAAAGTTTGAACCAATTCCACGAGCGGGCACAATTTTGAAGCGTGACATGTTGGGTATCAATTTACTTGGCGTAACATTGTATTTCACAATATAAAAAAAAATTGGGCTAACTTTACTGTTGTCCTATTTTTTTATTCAAAAAAGTGATTTTTTTCCAAAAAAAGTGCCCTTATAAGACCGCTGCGCAAATACGGTGCGAAAAAATGTATTGCATTGACTACCATTTTATTCTTTAGGGTGTTAGAAAAAAAACAATATATAATGTTTGGGGGTTCTAAGTAATTTTCTAGCAAAAAAACCTGTTTTAAACATGTAAACACCTAAAATCCAAAACGAGGCTGGTCCTTAAGTGGTTAACTTCTTCAGATCCGCGCTATATCTTAATGACGGCTACAGCGTGGGCCTACTTTTTGGGGAGGACGTCAATAGATGTCCTCCCATTCCCGAGCGGTCTGAGCTCCCCCTGCAGGGCGCGCGGCACGCCCTGTATTTAGCGAGTCTATGAGACTCGGCTGATCACAGATCAGAGTGAGGGGTCAAGCCCGACCCCTTACCACGTGATCAGCTGTCAGCCAATGACAGCTGATCATGTGAAGTAAACAAAGCAGGTAATCGGCTATTTTTTCTCCTCGTACTGATAACGTGAGGAGAAAAATAAAATATACTCACTGGCGGCTTTCAGAGGGACATCAGTCCCGATCAAGGAGAGCTCCCACCAGCTCATCTGTGCCCATCTGTGCCACCTGCCAGTGCCACCTACCAGTGCACAACAGTGCCTCCTACCAGTGCCCACCAGTGTCACCTACCAGTGCACAACAGTGCCGCCTACCAGTGCCCACCAGCGCCACCTACCAGTGCCCACAGTGCCATCTATCAGTGTCACCAATCAGTGCCTCATCAACAGTGCTGCCCATCCGTGTCACCTACCAGTGCTCATCAGTGTCACCTACCAGTGCCCATCAGTGCCATCTATCAGTGGTACCTATCAGTAACACCTTTTAGTGCCCATCAGTGCCACCCATCAGTGCCACCCATCAGGGCCCATCAGTGCCATCTTAACAGTGGCCATCAGTGCCGCCTTATCTGTCCTCATCAGTGTCGCCTTATCTGTGCCTATCGGTTCCCATAAGTGCAGCCTATCAGTGCCCATCAGTGCAGCCTATCAGTGCCCACCAGTGCTGCCTTATCAGCGCATAGCAATGAAGGAGAAAAAGTACCTGTTTGAAAAATTTTATAACAAACTATGGAACATGATTTTTTTCCTTTTTTTTATTTGTTTAACAACAAATAAAAACCCCAGCTGTGATTAAATACCACCAAAAGAAAGATCTATTTGTGTGAAAAAAATGATAAAATTTTCATTTGAGCACAGTGTTGTATGACCGCGCAACTGTCATTCAAAGTGCATCAGCGCTGAAAGCTGAAAATTGGTCTGGGCAGGAGGGGGGTTTAAGTGCCCAGTAAGTAAGTGGTTAAAGTGTAAGTAAACCCTCCTATCGTTTTCAGCCAAAGAAGCCGCCATCTTGGCCTCTGTTTAATCTACAACTGCCAGGATGCTGCACATGTGATCAGTTATGACGCCAGTTATTGGATGGTTTGACAGTTTGGTTGAAAGCACAACCAATGGGAGTGTCACATTTCCGGAAAGGTAACTGTTTTATGGATGGGTTTACTTCCGTTTTAACGATATCCACACCACCCACCACTGTATAGTGTGTGATCCTTAAGATGCCACTCCACCATAGACAAAGTGCTCGCTTACCAGCTTGCACAGACCTCCTACCACAGAAGGTCCGTGACACTTGTGGCTTCAAACCCAACCAGGGACTTCACATCATCCGGAGAACTCCCTTGTGGACACACGGACCACCAATCCAGGAAGCAATAGGATCTCCAAAATATAAAAGGCTCAACATAGCGTAAAAATCCCTAAAATGTTTATTCAACGTATACAAAGTATTGCACTTATATCAAAGGGAATGAATATGCCTAAGACGAAACGCGCGTGCTGACGTCACCGCAATTCTCCCGTCCCAGGCTTTTTCGGCCGGCTGGCTTATTTCATTTTAAGGCGTATATACATTCCTTTTGAGGTGAGTGTAATAGTTTGTATATACTTTGTATGAAATACTTTGTATGAAAGCGCCATTCTCCTGTGCTTGTGCTCAAAGGTAAACGCCCACGTTTGGTCCCGCACGCACGCAAACAGAGATTATCCCACACATGTGAGCTATCACCACAAAAGTCAGATTACGGGCAGTAATTCTAGCACTAGACCTCCTCTGTAAATACAAAGTGGTAACTGGTGAAGGCTTTCAAAGCGTCGCCTGTGGATAGTAAAATGTACGTCAATTGGTGTGCAATTTTAAAGTTTGACATGTTTGGTATCTACTTACTCCACATAACTTCATCTTTTATATTTAACAAAAAAAATTGGGTTATGTAGTGAATTTTTTTTTTGCATTACAATTAAAAAAACTGCATTTTTTCACAAAAAATGCGTTTAAAAAAAAACCACTGTGCAAATAGCACGTGAAATTGTAAAACCCACCAATTTATTTTCTAGGGCCTCTGCTTTAAAAAATATATATGTCTGGGGGTTCAAAGTAATTTTCAAGCAATAAATACTGATTGTTGGACTGGCAATAATTAAAGCAACACGTTAAAAGTCGTTTTTTTCTTAAATAAAATATGTTCCTACTTACCCTTTATTAATCCTTAGTTGACCTGAATTTACACTAATCAACTCCTTTTTCCCTTTATCCCCTTATTTATTATTTTCCTGTTGTTTTATTTATTTATTTATTTTTATTTATTTATTTCATTTTCCAAATATTAAAAGTTAATCTTTTTTTATCTGTGTTAATTCTTTTATTTTTTTCCAAGGCTGCATTTAAAAAAAAAAATAATTTAGTGTCTTGTTGTGAAATAACATCAATGTTAAAAGATTTTAGCCTCTTAGACCTTCTGGTCTGACAAAGAGCTGCGCGATTAATCGTTAAAAGATTGCGATTTCAATACCCCCCCACATGATCTTAATCCAGTATTTCCATGATTCGTGTAACAAGTGTAGAGCAGTTTCCCTGCTCACGCCTGTCAAGAAAAAAAGCAGCCAGCAATGTTTAACAACAACATTGCTCAGCGTTGAAACAGACAGATAAAAGGAAACATAGGGGTTGATTTACTAAAGGCAAATCCACTTTGCACTACAAGTGCACTTGGAAGTGCAGTCACTTTAGATCTGATCTGAGGGGAAGCTCTGAAATGAGGGGAAGCTCTGCTGATTTTATCATCCAATCATGTGCAAGCAAAAAATGCTTTTTTTTTTATCCTTGCATGTCCCCCTCAGATCTACAGCGACTGCACCTCCAAGTGCACTTGTAGTGCAAAGTGGATTTGCCTTTAGTAAATCAACCCCTTTGCATCTTCTTAGCTGTCCTTCTATTTATACAGTCAGGTCCATAAATATTGGGACATTGACTCAATTCTAATCTTTTTGGCTCTATACACCACCACAATGGATTTGAAATTAAATGAACACGATGTTCTTTAACTGCAGACTTTCAGCTTTAATTTGAGGGTATTTACATCCAAATCAGGTGAACGGTGTAGGAATTACAACAGTTTGTAGATGTGCTTCCCACTGTTTAAGGGACAAAAGTAATGGGACAGATTAACAATCATCTATCAAACTTTCACTTTTTAATACTTGGTTGCAAATCCTTTGCAGTCAATTACAGCCTGAAGTCTGGAACACATAGACCTCCCCAGATGCTGGGTTTCATCCCTGGTGATGCTCTGCCAGGCCTCTACTGCAACTGTCTTCAGTTCCTGCTTGTTCTTGGGGCATTTTCCCTTCAGTTTTGTCTTCAGCAAGTGAAATGCATGCTCAATCGGATTCAGGTCAGGTGATTGACTTGGCCACTGCATAACATTCCACTTCTTTCCTTTAAAAAACTCTTTGGTTGCTTTCGCTGTATGCTTCGGGTCATTGTCCATCTGCACTGTGAAGCGCCGTCCAATGAGTTCTGAAGCACTTTGCTGAATATGAGCAGATAATATTGCCCGAAACACTTCAGAATTCATCCTGCTGCTTTGTCAGCAGTCACATCATCAATAAATACAAGAGAACCAGTTCCATTGGCAGACATACATGCCCACGCCATGACACTACCACCACCATGCTTCACTGATGAGGTGGTATGCTTTGGATCATGAGCAGTTCCTTTCCTTCTCCATACTCTTCTCTTCCCATCACTCTGGTACAAGTTGATCTTGGTCTCATCTGTCCATAGGATGTTGTTCCAGAACTGTGAAGGCTTTTTTAGATGTTGTTTGGCAAACTCTAATCTGGACTTCCTGTTTTTGAGGCTCACCAATGGTTTATATCTTGTGGTGAACCCTCTGTATTCACTCTGGTGAAGTCTTCTCTTGATTGTTGACTTTGACACACATACACCGACCTCCTGGAGAATGTTCTTCATCTGGCCAACTGTTGTGAAGGGTGTTTTCTTCACCAGGGAAAGAATTCTTCGGTCATCCACCACAGTTGTTTTCCGTGGTCTTCCGGGTCTTTTGGTGTTGCTGAGCTCACCGGTGCGTTCTTTCTTTTTCAGGATGTTACAAACAGTTGATTTGGCCACACCTAGTGTTTTTGCTATCTCTCTGATAGGTTTGTTTTGTTTTTTCAGCCTAATGATGTTTTTTCAGCCTAGTGACAGCTCTTTGGATCTCATATTGAGAGCTGACAGCAACAGATTCCAAATGCAAATAAGAAAAAAATAAATAAATAACTGCGCATCAAAATTAAATAATGTTAACCATCTAAGCTGCAGAGTCCTATATGTGACACAAACACACAGAAATCAAGTGGGAAAAATATTGACTCGCGCTCAAAGCAAAAACTCACATGTGTATGACTGGAAAAGAGTACTCAGCCGATATTTAAATAAATATTGTGAAAACATATGATATATGTGACAAACTGAATATTAGATTGAAAAATTGATCCCACTTCCCCTTAAAAGAAATGTATTCAATAGCAAATCAAATTTGTACATAAAAACCATAAAGGATAGCAGTGTATATAAAGGGTAATATCTTAATTTGAAGAAAAATATGAAAAAAAGGGGGGAAAGTCCATATACAAAAAACACCCTACAAGTGCTGTGGTAATGCAAAAAAAAAAAAAAGTCCAATTTAAATGAAATCCCATATGTGTGGGTCCACCACCATAAATGAAGTGCCTGGCCGCTTACCGGAACCCCATGACCCCCCGTTACAGAGGGTCTAAATGGGCATTGTAGTCATGCTGCTCGGATAACTCGGGAACTAGAATGATGACCGGATTGGAACCTCTGAAACTGTATTGCTGTAAAGGCTGTATAGCGAATGGATCCACAGGGAAAAAGGCAACACTCAGCCCTCAGTGGAGTGTAGACATCATATAGGGGAAACAGAAGAAGGCTCCCATAGTGTAAAATCAATTGGTATTTTATTAAAAAAAAATATAGTAAACACTCACATATAAAAAGCAAATATCCTCTGATGAGAGGCAGTCTGTGACACCGGCCGGATGATCACAGGCCGCCCGTCCTGCTGGAGTACAACGATAGAGGAAGGTGACGCGATGACACCGCTCAGCCCTACGCTGCGTTTCTCAAAAGAATTGCGTCTTCCAGGGGCACGGGCGGTGCATCGCGTCACCTTCCTTAAATAATGACAATAAATGGAGAGAGAGCCTCGCTCTGGGTTCTGTTGGAACCGGATATCCGCATTCGTGTGGAGCGCAGAGGATTGGACACAAGGGCGCATGCGCGCCCTGCAATCGCAGCTCCGATCACGTGATGCGGCGTCAGGTCGTACGTGAGGGAAGCCCAGGGCGGAGTGAAGGCCAAAAAGGGAGGTTCCAATGCGCCTGCGCGCTTTGAATCTTTATATGACATGGCACTAGGTTAGGTAAACGGCTGAATCGCCTTACTGCACATAGGCAGCAGAGACCAGACACAGAAGGGGGAGGGGGGAGGGGAAAGGGGGGGCTTGGACGGGAAAAAGCCAACATTCACATATGCACATTGGGTTCTCGCACCAAGCCCCACCTAAAAAGGAGAGAATGCGCAGCCCAGAGAGGGCCCACCATCCACCATACCAGCGTGCATCCACACTGAGTTGGACAAGCCACATCATACCACCCCATATTAAAAAGCATATGAGTGGTGACACACATACAAAAATTGAAAATGAGGTCTCTGGGGACATGACAAAAAAGGGGGACCTCTAGTGGCCAGCCTAAAATATTGCATACAGAATGCAATATTTAGGAATGTATTCCTGAATACATGTATGCATCATGTGTAAATAAGGAATATATAAAAAAATCTTAAATATAAAAAAAGGGACAAATAATAATAATAAAAAATATATAAAAATATAAAAAAAGTGGGATGCTTCCCCTCCCAACTGGGATGCTTCCCCTCCCCCCTTTTCATATTTTTAGTACACATAATTTCAGCACATACTTGACCCACGGATTAACTCCACAGTTTTCCTTTTTTATATATATATATATATTTTTATATTTTTATATATTTTTTATTATTATTATTTGTCCCTTTTTTTATATTTAAGATTTTTTTATATATTCCTTATTTACACATGATGCATACATGTATTCAGGAATACATTCCTAAATATTGCATTCTGTATGCAATATTTTAGGCTGGCCACTAGAGGTCCCCCTTTTTTGTCATGTCCCCAGAGACCTCATTTTCAATTTTTCTATGTGTGTCACTACTCATATGCTTTTTAATATGGGGTGGTATGATGTGGCTTGTCCACCTCAGTGTGGACGCACGCTGGTATGGTGGATGGTGGGCCCTCTCTGGGCTGCGCATTCTCTCCTTTTTAGGTGGGGCTTGGTGCGAGAACCCAATGTGCATATGTGAATGTTGGCTTTTTCCCGTCCAAGCCCCCCCTTTCCCCTCCCCCTTCTGTGTCTGGTCTCTGCTGCCTATGTGCAGTAAGGCGATTCAGCCATTTACCTAACCTAGTGCCATGTCATATAAAGATTCAAAGCGCGCAGGCGCATTGGAACCTCCCTTTTTGGCCTTCACTCCGCCCTGGGCTTCCCTCACGTACGACCTGACGCCGCATCACGTGATCGGAGCTGCGATTGCAGGGCGCGCATGCGCCCTTGTGTCCAATCCTCTGCGCTCCACACGAATGCGGATATCCGGTTCCAACGGAACCCAGAGCGAGGCTCTCTCTCCATTTATTGTCATTATTTAAGGAAGGTGACGCGATGCACCGCCCGTGCCCCTGGAAGACGCAATTCTTTTGCGAAACGCAGCGTAGGGCTGAGCGGTGTCATCGCGTCACCTTCCTCTATCGTTGTACTCCAGCAGGACGGGCGGCCTGTGATCATCCGGCCGGTGTCACAGACTGCCTCTCATCAGAGGATATTTGCTTTTTATATGTGAGTGTTTACTATATTTTTTTTAATAAAATACCAATTGATTTTACACTATGGGAGCCTTCTTCTGTTTCCCCTATATGATGTCTACACTCCACTGAGGGCTGAGTGTTGCCTTTTTCCCTGTGGATCCATTCGCTATACAGCCTTTACAGCAATACAGTTTCAGAGGTTCCAATCCGGTCATCATTCTAGTTCCCGAGTTATCCGAGCAGCATGACTACAATGCCCATTTAGACCCTCTGTAACGGGGGGTCATGGGGTTCCGGTAAGCGGCCAGGCACTTCATTTATGGTGGTGGACCCACACATCTGGGATTTCATTTAAATTGGACTTTTTTTTTTTTTTGCATTACCACAGCACTTGTAGGGTGTTTTTTGTATATGGACTTTCCCCCCTTTTTTTCATATTTTTCTTCAAACTAAGATATTACCCTTTATATACACTGCTATCCTTTATGGTTTTTATGTACAAATTTGATTTGCTATTGAATACATTTCTTTTAAGGGGAAGTGGGATCAATTTTTCAATCTAATATTCAGTTTGTCACATATATCATATGTTTTCACAATATTTATTTAAATATCGGCTGAGTACTCTTTTCCAGTCATACACATGTGAGTTTTTGCTTTGAGCGCGAGTCAATATTTTTCCCTCCAAATGCAAATAGCACACTTGAAATGAACTCTGGACCTTTTATCTGCTCCTTGTAAATGGGATAATGAGGAAATAACACACACCTGGCCATGGAACAGCTGAGCAGCAAATTGCCCCATTACTTTTGGTCCCTTAAAAAGTGGGAGGCCCATATACAAACTGTTGTAATTCCTACACCGTTCACCTGATTTGGATGTAAATACGCTCAGATTAAAGCTGAAAGTCTGCAGTTAAAGCACAACTTGTTCGTTTCATTTCAAATCCATTGGGGTGGTGTATAGAGCCAAAAGATTAGAATTGTGTCGATGTCCCAATATTTATGGACCTGACTGTAGGTCAAAGGGATGAACTTCGGTGTGTAAATGAAGTCACTTTAAAGCAACCTTGTCAAGTAAAAAAAAAATTAAAAAAAGTATTTGGTTTTATTAAATAGTTTCTCTGTTTAACCACTTCAGCCCCGGAAGGATTTACCCCCTTCCTGACCAGAGCACTTTTTACAAATTGGCACTGCGTCGCTTTAACTGCTAATTGCGCGGTCATGCAATGCTGTAACCAAACGAAATTTGCGTCCTTTTCTTCCCACAAATAGAGCTTTCTTTTGATGGTATTTGATCACCTCTGCCATTTTTATTTTTTGCGCTATACACGGAAAAAGACCGAAAATTTTGAAAAAAAATGATATTTTCTACTTTTTGTTCTAAAAAAAATCCAATAAACTCAATTTTAGTCATACATTTAGGCCAAAATGTATTTGGCCACATGTCTTTGGTAAAAAAAATGTCAATAAGTGTATATTTATTGGTTTGCGCAAAAGTTATAGCGCCTACAATCTAGGGTACATTTTCTGGAATTTACACAGCCTTTAATTTATGACTGCCTATGTCGTTTCTTGAGGTGCTAAAATGGCAGGGCAGTACAAAACCCCCACAAATGACCCCATTTTGGAAAGTAGACACCCCAAGGAAATTGCTGATAGGCATGTTGAGCCCATTGAATATTCATTTTTTTTGTCCCAAGTGATTGAATAATGACAAAAAAAAAAAAAAAAAAAAAAAATTACAAAAAGTTGTCACTAAATGATATATTGCTCACACAGGCCATGGGCATATGTGGAATTGCACCCCAAAATACATTTAGCTGCTTCTCCTGAGTATGGGGATACCACATGTGTGGGACTTTTTGGGAGCCTAGCCGCATACGGGGCCCCGAAAACCAATCACCGCCTTCAGGATTTCTAAGGGCGTACATTTTTGATTTTACTCCTCACTACCTATCACAGTTTTGAAGGCCATAAAATGCCCAGATGGCACAAACCCCCCCCAAATGACCCCATTTTGGAAAGTAGACACCCCAAGCTATTTGCTGAGAGGCATGTTGAGTCCATGGAATATTTTATATTTTGACACAAGTTGCGGGAAAGTGACAATTTATTTATTTATTTTTTTTTTTTTGCACAAAGTTGTCACTAAATGATATATTGCTCACACAGGTCATGGGCATATGTGGAATTGCACCCCAAAATACATTCTGCTGCTTCTCCTGAGTATGGGGATACCACATGTGTGGGACTTTTTAGGAGCCTAGCCACGTACGGGACCCCGAAAACCAATCACCGCCTTCAGGATTTCTAAGGGTGTACATTTTTGATTTCACTCTTCACTGCCTATCACAGTTTCGGAGGTCATGGAATGCCCAGGTGGCACAAACCCCCCCCAAATGACCCCATTTTGGAAAGTAGACACCCCAAGCTATTTGCTGAGAGGCATGGTGAGTATTTTGCAGCTCTCATTTGTTTTTGAAAATGAAGAAAGACAAAAAAAAAAATTTTTTTTTTCTTTTTTTAATTTTCAAAACTTTGTGACAAAAAGTGAGGTCTGCAAAATACTCACTATACCGCTCAGCAAATAGCTTTGGGTGTCTACTTTCCAAAATGGGGTCATTTGGGGGGGGTTTGTGCCACCTGGGCATTCCATGGCCTCCGAGACTGTGATAGGCAGTGAAGAGTGAAATCAAAAATTTACGCCCTTAGAAAGCCTGAAGGCGGTGCTTGGTTTTCGGGGTCCCATACGCGGCTAGGCTCCCAAAAAGTCTCACACATGTGGTATCCCCGTACTCAGGAGAAGCAGCAGAATGTATTTTGGGGTGTAATTTCACATATTCCCATGGCATGTTTGAGCAATATATAATTTAGTGACAACTTTGTGCAAAAAAAAAAAAAAAAAAAAAAAATTTGTCTCTTTCCCGCAACTTGTGTCACAATATAAAATATTCCATGGACTCGACATGCCTCTCAGCAAATAGCTTGGGGTGTCTACTTTCCAAAATGGGGTCATTTGGGGGGGGTTTGAACTGTCCTGGCATTTTATGCACAACATTTAGAAGCTTATGTCACACATCACCCACTCTTCTAACCACTTGAAGACAATGCCCTTTCTGACACTTTTTGATTACATGAAAAAATTATTTTTTTTTGCAAGAAAATTACTTTGAACCCCCACACATTATATATTTTTTTAAAGCAAATGCCCTACAGATTAAAATGGTGGGTGTTTAATTTTTTTTTTTCACACAGTATTTGCGCAGCGATTTTTCAAACGCATTTTTTGGGGAAAAAACACACTTTTTTACATTTTAATGCACTAAAACACACTATATTGCCCAAATGTTTGATGAAATAAAAAAGATGATCTTAGGCCGAGTACATGGATACCAAACATGACATGCTTTACAATTGCGCACAAACGTGCAGTGGCAACAAAATAAATACATTTTTAAAAGCCTTTAAAAGCCTTTACAGGTTACCACTTTAGATTTACAGAGGAGGTCTACTGCTAAAATTACTGCCCTCGATCTAACCGTCGCGGTGATACCTCACATGCATGGTGCAATTGCTGTTTACATTTGACGCCAGACCGACGCTTGCGTTCGCCTTAGCGCGAGAGCAGGGGGGACAGGGGTGCTTTTTTTTTTTTTTTTTTTTTTTCTTTATTATTTTTTTGCTTTTTTATCTTATTTTAAAACTGTTCCTTTCATTTTTTTTTTTTTTAATCATTTTTACTGTTATCTCAGGGAATGTAAATATCCCCTATGATAGCAATAGGTAGTGACAGGTACTCTTTTTTGAAAAAATTGGGGTCTATTAGACCCTAGATTTCTCCTCTGCCCTCAAAGCATCTGACCACACCAAGATCGGTGTGATAAAATGCTTCCCCAATTTCCCAATGGCGCTATTTACATCCGGCGAAATCTAAGTCATAAAATGCTCGTAGCTTCCGGTTTCTTAGGCCATAGAGATGTTTGGAGCCACTCTGGTCTCTGATCAGCTCTATGGTCAGCTGGCTGAATCACCGGCTGCATTCTCAGGTTCCCTGTTGAGACAGGAGAGCCAGAGAAAAACACGGAAGACGATGGGGGGGGGGGGCATTCTCTCCCACTGCTTGTAAAAGCAGTCTAGAGGCTAATTAGCTGCTAGGATTGCTTTTACATGAAAGCCGACCGCTGGCTGAAAAGAATGATACCAAGATGATACCTAAACCTGCAAGCATCATTTTGGTATAACCACTCAAAGTCGTGAATGCTGTACCTGAAGACAAAAATATGGCTAACAATAAAGCACAGTAAATGGTAAAGTATAAAAAATTGCATACCTGAAAAGCAAACATGATAAAACACAATAACAATAAAACATTGCAGAATAGAATACAGTAAAAAAGAGCAGAACAATAGAGAGAATAGAGAGAGAGAGAATAGAGAGAGAACAATAAAACTACAACTATTACTTTTTATTTTATATTTTTGTTTGTGTTTTTTTTTTTTTACACTTTTTTTGTAACTGTAACTTTTATAACTGTAACCGGTTCCAGGTTCGGGTCTCTCAAAATGCGATGGCATCTTGGGAGACCCTGTGAAAGTGTGTCCTAGTCTGTGCAATGCTGTACCCTACGCTAATACTCAGCTAGTGAATGGTAGCATTCAAAACATTCACCAATGCAAAGACCAGGATTGTCAGGACAGGAGGGACAATAATAGCGGGTGTCACGCCTATATCCGCGCTTACTGCAGACACGACATCTTTTTTGGGGGGGTTCGTTGGGTAGGGGTACTCGGGAGGACATAAAGAAAATGCCTCTCATGCAGCCGACTGCATTTGGTTGGGGATGTGAATGGGGGAAGTACGGGCGCTGCAGAAGCGGTGGGTTCCCAATTAGGATTGGTGAATGCAGCAGGAAGGGCATTATGGGCACGACGGGCCTGTGTTCGTCTTCTTGGTGGCAGCGGGACACTACTTGTGCTTGCCACCTCACCAGCTTGAACTGCACTTATGGGACTCGCCACGTCACCAAGTGTTACTGCAGTGCTGGTTTGACTATGACCGGGGTGTACTAGGCCGCTGGCGCTTGCCAGTTCACCAAAACGCTACCAAAAAAACTGTTAACGATCGCAGGGATCAGGCCTGACTCTGCGAACGCTGCAGTTATGCGTTTAGTGTTTTGTAAGTGACAGTGATCGATCGATACTGCACTTGGGTGGGCTGGGCTGGGCCGGGCGGAGGGGCAAAACGCAGGTGCTAGCAGGTATCTGGGCTGATCCCACTAACACTGCGTTTTTGGGAACCCTAAACTGCTGGGGATGCCAGTATAGATCTGATCGGATCAGATCAGATATTGATCAGTTCAGATACTATACCACTAAGGGAGGTGTACGGTGCGTGCGTGGGTGTTAGCGCTACTGGCACTAACCTGACGCTGCCTGGGGCTGGTGCTTGCCAGTTCACCAAAACGCTACCAAAAAAACTGTTAGCGATCGCAGGGATCAGGCCTGACTCTGCGAACGCTGCAGTTATGCGTTTAGTGTTTTGTAAGTGACAGTGATCGATCGATACTGCACTTGGGTGGGCTGGGCTGGGCCGGGCGGAGGGGCAAAACGCAGGTGCTAGCAGGTATCTGGGCTGATCCCGCTAACACTGCGTTTTTGGGAATCCTAAACTGTTGGGGACGCTAGTATAGATCTGATCGGATCAGATATTGATGCGTTCAGATACTATACCACTAAGGGAGGTGTACGGTGCGTGCGTGGGTGTTAGCGCTACTGGCACTAACCTGACGCTGCCTGGGGCTGGTGCTTGCCATTTCACCAAAACGCTACCAAAAAAACTGTTAGCGATCACAGGGATCAGGCCTGACTCTGCGAACGCTGCAGTTATGCGTTTAGTGTTTTGTAAGTGACCGTGATCGATCGATACTGCACTTGGGTGGGCTGGGCCGAGCCGGGCGGAGGGGCAAAACGCAGGTGCTAGCAGGTATCTGGGCTGATCCCGCTAACACTGTGTTTTTGGGAACCCT
Organism: Aquarana catesbeiana; assembly: GCA_037953035.1. NCBI lineage: Eukaryota > Metazoa > Chordata > Amphibia > Anura > Ranidae > Aquarana > Aquarana catesbeiana. The sequence continues at coordinate 28,911 of JBBHAA010002192.1, forward strand.
AAACTGCTGGGGACGCTAGTATAGATCTGATCAGATCAGATATTGATGCGATCAGATACTATACCACTAAGGGAGGCGTATGCTGCGTGCGTGGGTGTTAGCGTTACTGGCGCTAATCTGACGCTGCCTGGGGCGACGCATATCACCGCCGGGCGATCAGGGGGCTAAATCTTTATTCGGCGGGTGCCCTGACACTATAAAAAATAAACAAACTAACCAGCGTCACCCGTAACGGTTATACAGTGATCAGTGGTGAAAGGGTTAACTAGGGGGCAATCAAGGGGTTAAAACCTTTATTAGGTAGTATATGGGGGTCCCTGTCGCTATAAAACGCTGACGGCGAACCTAAATATTTACCTCACTAACTAGCGTCACCAGCGACACTAATACAGCGATCAGAAAAATGATCGCTTAGCGACACTGGTGACGGGGGGTGATCAAGGGGTTAAAACTTTATTAGGGGGGGTTAGGGGGGTACCCTAGACCTAAAGGGGGGTAATACTAACTGTCCTAACACTGTAAATGTCACAAACTGACACCAATACAGTAATCAGAAAAAAAAAAAAAAAAAAAAAAAAAAACCTGCTGGTGTCAGTTTGTGACAGGGGGGGGGGGTGATTGGGGGGGGATCGGGGGGCGATCGGGGGGGGGATCGGGGTGTTTTGTGTGCCTGGCATGTTCTACTGTGTGTGTGTGTGTTGTGCACTCACATTGCAGTCTTCTCTCCTCGGCCCGGAACGGAAAATACCGAGCCGAGGAGAGATGACATCATTTCCTCTGCCTCTGTGTACAATACAGAGGCAGGGAAATGATCCCATTGGCTGAGAGCGATCGCGAGGGGGGGGCCACGAATGGATGGCCTCCCCCTCACCTCCGATCGCCGGGGGAGATTTGCCGACCGCCGCTGGCACCGGGGGGGGGTCCGATCGGACCCCCCACCCGCGGGCAGGCAAGGACGTACATGTAAGTCCTTTTGCCTGCCCGTGCCATTCTGCCGACGTATATAGTCGTGCGGCGGTCGGCAAGTGGTTAACTCCTTATTAACCCTTAATTTACTCTAATCAGCCTTATTAACTCCTTATTCTCCTTCTCCATTTCATTATTTATTTCCTGCTTATTTATATTACTTCTATTTTATAAACTATTATTAAACTTTTTTTTTGTTTGCTTTGTTCACTAATATTTTTACAACTTTAACATATACAGTATCTCACAAAAGTAAGTACACCCCTCACATTTTTGTAAATATTTTCTTCTATCTTTTTATGTGACAACACTGAAGAAATGACACTTGTCTACAATGTAAAGTAGTGAGTGTACAGCTTGTATAACAGTGTAAATTTGCTGTCCCCTCAAAATAACTCAACACACAGCCATTAATGTCTAAACCGCTGGCAACAAAAGTGAGTACACCCCTAAGTGAAAATCTCCAAATTGGAAAAAAAAAAATTATAAAAATGTGAGGGGTGTACTCACTTTTGTCAGATAATGTATATACATGTATTTCATTTGTAAATAACTTTTCAATGCTTTGTACATTGCTGACAGCTGAAGTGAAAACAAAAAAGTTGCAGTAGGTATCGGTAATCGGTGAGTACTAAAAAAAACCACACTAATATAACTTAATGGTAATTTTTTTATTTATTTACACATTACATTATTTTTTATTACATTTATTTAAATTTTATTGAAGCAAATAATATTATGACTTATTTAATTGCCATCTTGTTTGATAACCTAATGTTCAGGGGTTGTAAATCTTTAAAAAAAAAAAAGTTCTTCAGAATCGTGATCTTTATTCTAAGCCAAAAAATCGTAATTCTCATTTTATCCGGAATCATGCAGCTCTAGTTCCCTCTCCATTCTATCCCAAACTAAAAATAACATTTGACTAGAAATACATTGTAAATACAGTATGTGTATGATCCTGGGATTTGTGTTTTATTGTCAGGGTTAAATGTGCACAGCAAGGCCGGCACTCTGTCTGATGTTGATGGGAAGAAGCGTCTGATGTGTATCACCATCGGGATGTTCCGGAATCCATGGATCAAGTGGTACGATGTGAAAAACACAATCCTGACCAAGTATGAAACCCATCACATTACCGACCAGGCTGATGGGATGAAGAAGGTGGAATCTGTACTCAGATATGATGATAAAATAAATGAAGCTTACCTCTGTCAAGTCGGAGAGGGGACACTACACACAACCACCTGTATTGTGAGATCAGGTATTCTCATCACCTAAGGTTGAAGTTTAATTTGCCCTTCCTGGTTCCCCCCTCATTAACCACTTGCCACCCGTATAACTTACTTATACGGCGGCAAGGTGGCGCTGCATGCCTAGTAGTACGAGATCTGACTCTTCCAGGTCTGGGGCGTGCATGTGCGCTGCCGGCAGCCCACTCCCGCTGTGATTATACACAGTGGGAGCTGATCTGCGGGTACCACGGACTCAATGTCCTCTGGCACCCATCGATCATCCAGCACAGAGACAGAACAACGATTTAAGTATAACAGATAAAAACCAAAGGGCAAAAACCCCTAACAAGGAGTAATCAAAAGAAATGGTCCAGTCACCAACTCATCCTCAGGATGAGGAACCTCAACCACTGGTCATATGTAACCAAAAAGCAAAGGGGAACCAGGAACAGATCACCCAACAAAAAATTGTAAATGAGGACCACCTGCAGTTTTACCGATTAGAAAAACTTTGTTGGAAAGTTTAAAAACCAAAGGGCAAAAACCCCTAACAAGGAGTAATCAAAAGAAACCGGTCCAGTCACCGACTCATCCTAAGGATGAGGAACCTCAACCACTGGTCATATGTAACCAAAAAATAAAGGGGAACCAGGAACAGATCACCCAACAAAAAGTTGTAAATGAGGACCACCTGCAGTTTTAAAAACTTTGTTGGAATGCAAAAAAATTGCAGAGAACACGGCCACGTGACCGTAACCCTCCAAACACCAAGATTTTAACACCAGATTGACAACGTTGTCACCATTAAAAGCACGTACACCAGGCCCCCAGACAAGCACTCATGAACCCAACAGACCGCAACACAGCAGAGCTGAACCAGATGGAATGGCAAGGCTAGATTACCAGGGCAGGTGGATCAAGGACTGCATGCCTTGCCATTCCATCTGGTCCAGCTCTGCTGTGTTGAGGTCTGTTGGGTTCATGAGTACTTGTCTGGGCCCAGGTGTACGATCTTCTAAAGAAAATTCTTTCAAAATTCGACCCGTGTATGGCCTGCCTAAAACACTGACTAGGCACACACAATAACCCTTTGATCACCCCTGATGTTAACCCCTTCCCAGCCAGTGACATTAGTACAGTGAACGTGCATATTTTTAGCACTGATCACTGTATTGGTGTCACTGGGCAAGGATGTGGAATTCCCTTCCACAGGCAGGGGTCTCAGAGGAGAGCATCAATAGTTTCAAGAAACTATTAGATAAGCACTAGGGATGAGCCGAACACCCCCCTGTTCGGTTTGCACCAGAACATGCGAACAGGCAAAAAATTTGTTTGAACACGCGAACACCATTAAAGTCTATGGAACACGAATATGAATAATCAAGAGTGCTAATTTTAAAGGCTTTTATGCAAGTTATTGTCATAAAAAAATTTTGGGGACCTGGGTCCTGCCCCAGGGGACATGGATCAATGCAAAAAAAGTTTTAAAAACGGCCATTTTTTCGGGAGCAGTGATTTTAATAATGCTTAAAGTCAAACAATAAAAGTGTAATATCCCTTTAAATTTCGTACCTGGGGGGTGTCTATAGTATGCCTGTAAAGGGGCGCATGTTTCCCGTGTTTAGAACAGTCTGACAGCAAAATGACATTTCAAAGGAAAAAAAGTCATTGAAAACTACTCGCGGCTATTAATGAATTGCCGGTCCGACAATACACATAAAAGTTCATTGATAAAAACGGCATGGGAATTCCCCACAGGGGAACCCCGAACCAAAATTTAAAAAAAAAAATGACGTGGGGGGTCCCCCTAAACTCCATACTAGGCCCTTCAGGTCTGGTATGGATTTTAAGGGGAACCCCGTGCCAAAATTTAAAAAAAAATTGGCGTGGGGTCCCCCCAAAAATCCATACCAGACCCTTATCAGAGCACGCAACCTGGCAGGCTGCAGGAAAAGAAGGGGGAACGAAAGAACGCCCCCCCCTTCCTGAACCGTACCAGGGCACATGCCCTCAACATTGGGAGGGTGCTTTGGGGTAGCCCCCCAAAACACCTTGTCCCCATGTTGATGGGGACAAGGGCCTCATCCCCACAACCCTTGCCCGGTGGTTGTGGTGGTCTGCGGGTGGGGGGCTTATCGGAATCTGGAAGCCCCCTTTAACAAGGGGACCCCCAGATCCCAGCCCTCCCCCTGTGTGAAATGGTAAGGGGGTACAAAAGTACCCCTATGTCATGGATCTGCCACCTAAGGGTTAACTTACTCCAGGCTGATTTCAGTATAGCAGACTCTCCTCCAGTCTGCTATACTTACCTACTGCAGCCATCCAGCTTCATTCCCAGTCTGCTTACCTGTCTGCTGATCCATCCAGTCTGCTCACCTGTCTGCTGATCCATCCAGTCTGCTCACCTGTCTGCTGATCCATCCAGTCTGCTCACCTGTCTGCTGATCCATCCAGTCTGCTCACCTGTCTGCTGATCCATCCAGCCTGCTGGTCCTGTCTGCTGTGCTGACCATTTCACCCATCTGCTGTTGATCCTGCCAGGCACTCATACCATTCTGCACTCCCGTGCCACCTGTCTGCACTAATAGGGGCCGCGAGTCAGATACGTAAGGGAGGCCTTCCTCTGCACTATCGGGCTCATCAGTCAGGTACGTGAGAACTTGACACCCTACCATTTCACAAAAAAACTGTCAAAAATGTTAAAAATGACATGACGCTGTGGAGGAAGATGCCGGACAAGAACACCGGAAGAAGAACCAGAAGAAGAAGAAGATGGAGGAAGAAACCGAAGGAAGATAGAAGTAAGAAGATAGAAGAAAGAAGATAGAAGAAGCATTTAAATAAAGGAATTGTCAAAAACTGTCTCTTGTCATTTTTTACATTTTTGACAGTTTTTTTGTGAAATGGTAGGGGTACTTTTGTACCCCCTTACCATTTCACACAGGAGGGAGGGCCGAGATCTGTGGGTCCCCTTGTTAAAGGGGGCTTCCAGATTCCGATAAGCCCCCCATCCGCAGACCCCCACAACCATAGGGCAAGGGTTGTGGGGATGAGGCCCTTGTCCCCATCAACATGGGGACAAGGTGTTTTGGGGGCTACCCCAAAGCACCCTCCCAATGTTGAGGGCATGTGGCCTTGTACGGTTCAGGAGGGGGGGTGCTCTCTCGTCTCCTCCTCTTTTCCTGCGGCCTGCCAGGTTGCGTGCTCAGATTAGGGTCTGGTATGGATTTTTGGGGGGACCCCACGCCATTTTTTTTTTTAAAATTGACACGGGGTTCCCCCTTAAAATCCATACCAGACCTGAAGGGTCTGGTATAGATTTTGAGGGGGACCCCACGCCATTTTTTTTTAAATTTTGGTGGGGGTTTCCCTTAATATCTATACCAGACCTGAAGGGCCTGGTATGGAATTTATGGGGACCACCCACGTCATTTTTTTTTTTACATTTTGGTTCATGGTTCCCCTGTGGGGAAATCCCATGCAGTTTTTATCAATGAACTTTTATGTGTATTGTCGGACCGGCAATTCATTAATAGCCGCAAGTAGTTTTAAATTACTTTTTTTCCTTTGAAATGTCATTTTGCTGTCAGACTGTTCTAAACACAGGAAACATGCGCCCCTTTACAGGCATACTATAGACACCCCCAGGTATGAAATTTAAAGGGTTATTACACTTTTATTGTTTCACTTTAAGCATTATTAAAATCACTGCTCCTGAAAAAACGTCCGTTTTTAAAACTTTGTTTTGCATTGATCCATGTCCCCTGGGGAAGGACCCAGGTCCCCAAACACTTTTTATGACAATAACTTGCATATAAGCCTTTAAAATTAGCACTTTTGATTTCTCCCATAGACTTTTAAATTGTGTTCTGCGGCTTTCGAATTTGCCCCAAACACCCCAAATTGTTTTCTGTTCGGAGAACTGGCGAACAGCCGATGTTCGAGTCGAACATGAGTTCGACTCAAACTCAAAGCTCATCCCTAATAAGCACCTGAACGACCGCAACATACAGGGATATATAATGTAATATGACATATAATCACACACATAGGTTGGACTTGATGGACTTGTGTCTTTTTTCAACCTCACCTACTATGGTCCTCAAAAAAGTGTCAAAAAGTGTCACTTAGTGTCCAACTGTCCGCCACAATATTGCAGTCCCACTATAAGTCACCATTACTAAGAAGTAAGAAAATTAAAAAATACATAAATATATACCATAGTTTGTAGACGCTGTAACTTTTGCGCAAACCAATCAGTATGATTATTGGGATTTTTTTTACCAAAAATATGTAGCAGAATACATATTGGCCTAAATTAACCGCTTCAGCCCCGGAAGATTTTACCCCCTTCCTGACCAGAGCACTTTTTACGATTCAGCACTGCGTCGCTTTAAATGACAATTGCGAGGTCGTGTGACGTTGCACCCACACAAAATTGACGTCCTTTTTTTCCCCACAAATAGAGCTTTCTTTTGGTGGCATTTGATCACCTCTGAGATTTTTATTTTTTGCGCTATAAACAAAAGAATGGCGACAATTGTGAAAAAAGCACAATAATTTTAATTTTTTGCTATAATAAATATCCCCCCCCCAAAAAAAAAAAAAGATTTTTTCCTCAGTTTAGGCTGATACGTATTCTTCTACATTTTTTGGGGAAAAAAATCGCAATAAGCGTTTATTGATTGGTTTGCGCAAAAGTTATAGCGTCTACAAAATAGGGGATAGATTTATGGCATTTTTATTATTATTATTTTTTTACTAGTAATGTCAGTGATCTGCGATTTTTATCGTGATTGCGACATTATGGCGGGCGCGTCAGACAATTTTGACACTATTTTGGGACCATTGGCATTTATACAGCGATCAGTGTGATAAAAATGTACTGATTACTGTAAAAATGTCACTAGCAGTGAAGGGGTTAACACTAGGGGGCGATCAAGGGGTTAACTGTGTTCCCTAGTGTGTGTTCTAACTGAAGGGGGGATGAGGACTGTGTAGGGGAGATGACAGAAATCTGTCACTTCTCGGGAACTGTGTGTTTACACACACAGATCCCGGTTCTCCGTGTGCCCCGAGTGATCGTGGTAGCCCGGCGGTGATCGCGACCGCTGGGCACTCGCATCGGCTCTGTGGGCGAGCAGGGGGCGCGCGCCTCTAGTGGCCACAGGGCAAAGCGATGTTACATAACGTTGTTTTGCCCAGCCGTGCCATTCTGCTGCAGTACAACTGCGGCGGCTGGTTGGCAAGTGGTTAATGAAGACATTTTTTTACTTTTTTCTTATTGGATGTGTTTTATAGCAGAAAGTAAAAAATATTGTTGTTTTTTTTTTTTTCAAAATTGCTTTTTTTTTTTTTTGTTTGTTTATAGCGCAAAAAATAAAAACCGCAGAGGTGATCAAATACCTCCAAAAGAAATCTCTATTTGTGGGGAAAAAAAGGACACAAAATCTGTTTGGGTACAGCATTGCACGACCTGCGCAATTACCAGTTAAAGCGACGCAGTGCCCAAATTGTAAAAAGTGCTCTGGTCAGAAAAGGGGGTAAAATCTTCCGGGGCTGAAGCCGTTAAATACAATACAACCAGTGGTGGTCAGAAACCGTCCAATAGCAATTTGAGGTTGAATCTACTGCAGTACTACCGAGAATGAAAGAACTGGGCAGTATGGGCATCGTGATGATTGATGTTTTGCCTTGCGATGTATTCCATATTAATGTGAAAATTGGAAAGAACGGGCACTGTGGATCGTCGTTCTTTACAGATTTCCCATGACTTTCTTCACACATAGCTCTGTCCAGGGGCGGACTGACCATTGAGCCACTCGGGCACTGGCCTAGGGCCCCGGGCCACTAGGGGGCTCCATTAGGGTTGCCAGCCTCAGTAAAACCAGGGACAGTATGTAAAAATCTGTGTTTTTTTTTACATCTGTCTCTGAAATGTCCCTTACCGACATCCTTTTGGTCTAAAAATCCCGAGATTATAGCTGCCCCACCTCTCCAGTACCTTCTCAGCCAATAGAAACATGTCTGTGTATACTGTGTGTACATGTATGTGTATACTGTGTGATTGCCTGGGGGCCCCATAATCTCCTATTGCCAGGGGGCCCCATGAGTTGTCAGTCCGCCCTTGGCTCTGTCTGGTTTATGTTCTGTAGAGGCTCTATAATAATTCTTGTATCTTGTGTTACAGATGGAAAAGTTTCTGTTAAAATTCAGGATCCAAACTCTCATCCACCATAACGCCGGAATCTGAGTGTGTTCCAAAAACCAGCAGCATTTAAGGTGTCGTCCTGGTGCCATGGCAGAAGAATAGGTCTTTCTTGTCTTGTGCTACAAGATGGATTTTCAACAATTTTGTTTTTTTTTTTTTTTTACAATAAAGATTTTTATTGAATTTTCAAAAGTAAAACAAGAATATTCCAGTTACATATTGAAACAGTGTTGTCACAGAAATGCCTACTTAGGATTCCAAATGAAAGAATTGCTTAAAGTAAGTTACTATACAATACTATAGTCAAACTAGAAACTCTTAAAGTGGTGTTCCGGCCGAAATTATACTTTTTAAATAAAAATACCCCTATAATACACAAGCTTAATGTATTCTAGTAAAGTTAGTCCGTAAACTAAGGTCTGTTTTGTTAGTTTATAGCAGTAATTTGTTGTTTTATAAACTTATAGCAGGCCGTGGCCATCTTAAGCCATCTTAAGTGTGGGCATCCTTGCAGATCTCGCACATGCTCAGTGCAGCGCAAGCAGTGTGATGGGTTTCAGGTCAGGTTTCCATAGCAACGGCAGTGTCAGAGGAAGTTGCCGCCCCTTCCCAGAAGGCATTGCAAACAGGAAATGATGCGATGGGCCGCGGCCAAGGAGGAGGAAGTGAAAAATGAATACAGCAGATATACAGTAGGTGCTGAGAAAAAAAAATTTAAAATATCCAATTCGTTTACAGCGCACGGTTTAGTGAGGGATGCTGAAGAGTTTTAAAAGTGGGTGGAGCTCCACTTTAAGGTGTTTAACCACTTGCTTACAGGGCACTTAAACCCCCCTCCTATCCAGACCAATTTTCAGCTTTCAGCGCTGATGCACTTTGAATGACAATTGCGCGGTCATATAACATTGTACCCAAATGAAATTTTTATCATTTTTTCACCACAAATAGAGCTTTCTTTTGGTGGTATTTGATCACCTCTGTGGTTTTTACTTTTTGTTAAAAAAATGTAAAAACCTGAATTTTTAAAAAAAAAAAAAATTATTTTTTTATATTTTGTTATAAAAAATTTAAAATGGGTCATTTTTCTCCTTTATTGATGTACGCTGATGAGGCGGCAGTGATGGGCACTGATGGGTGGCAGTGATGGGCAGCATTGCCAGGTGGCACTGATTGGCACTACAGGTGGGCATTGATAGGTGGCACTTGTGGGCACTGTTAGGTGGCACTGTGGGCACTGTTAGGTGGCACTGTGGGCACTGTTAGGTAGCACTGTGGGCAGTGTTAGGTGGCACTGTGGGCACTGTTAGGTAGCACTGTGGGCAGTGTTAGGTGGCACTTATAGGTGGCACTGATGAGGCAGATGTGCCTCTTCCACTTGGGGACTGATGTCCCTGGCATCCGAGCCGGTGATCGGCTTTTTTTTCTACTCGCGCTGTCAGCGTGAGTAAAAAAAAAAAAAAACGATTCCCTTTTTTTTGTTTACATCATGTGATCAGCTGTCATTGACTGACAGTTGATCACATGGTAAGGGGCCGGGACCGGCCCCTTACACGGATCGGTGATCAGCCGAGTCTCAGTGTCTCGGTGATCACAGCGCGCCCGGCGCGCGCACTGCACAGGGGAGGCCGTCATGTGACGGCCTCCTGGGAATGCAGGTCCGCGCTGTGGCCGTCATTCGGCCACAGCGCGGATAGCAGGTGGTTAAATATTTATACAATCCCTGTTTACTAGACATGTGCACACTGAAACATTTTGTTTCGGAATTACGTTTTCTTCCGAAAAATAAATTTATTTAGTTACTCCCGAAATTCTTTTTTATTTATTTTGTTTCGTTAAAAAATGCATTCGTCCGAAAATCCGAAATAATTAAGGTGGAATCTGTCATTGAAGGCTTATGGTGTCTGTCGAATGTTCTAAGAAGATTCGACGGAGCAGCTAAACTGTACGACGCCGCAATCGTACATTTCCGGTCGAATGTTCCGCCTACAAGCTATAGTAGAATTCTAATGTTGTATGACACGAGTAATAATTATATTTATTCATTATTATTACTAGTCAACCAACATTAGATTTCTTCTATAGCCTATGGGCGGAGCATCTGACCAGAAATGTCCGCTCACCGCGACTGCTTTGTCGAATCTTCATGTGGAATCTTTTCTCTCTATGTAGAATCTTTTCTCTCTATGTGGAATCTTTTCTCTCTATGTAGAATCTTTTCTCTCTATGTAGAATCTTTTCTCTCTATGTGGAATCTTTTCTCTCTATGTCGAATCTTTTCTCTCTATGTAGAATCTTTTCTCTCTATGTAGAATCTTTTCTCTCTATGTAGAATCTTTTCTCTCTATGTGGAATCTTTTCTCTCTATGTAGAATCTTTTCTCTCTATGTAGAATCTTTTCTCTCTATGTCGAATCTTTTCTCTCTATGTAGAATCTTTTCTCTCTATGTAGAATCTTTTCTCTCTATGTGGAATCTTTTCTCTCTATGTAGAATCTTTTCTCTCTATGTAGAATCTTTTCTCTCTAAGTAGAATCTTTTCTCTCTATGTGGAATCTTTTCTCTCTATGTCGAATCTTTTCTCTCTATGTAGAATCTTTTCTCTCTATGTGGAATCTTTTCTCTCTATGTCGAATCTTTTCTCTCTATGTAGAATCTTTTCTCTCTATGTGGAATCTTTTCTCTCTATGTGGAATCTTTTCTCTCTATGTGGAATCTTTTCTCTCTATGTGGAATCTTTTCTCTCTATGTAGAATCTTTTCTCTCTATGTCAAATCTTTTCTCTCTATGTAGAATAATCTTGAACTAATAGAGTTAAGGTTAGGCACATTCGACCACAGGTTCGATAGACACAGATTGTTATTGTCAGCGTCATGTCGAATCTCCTATCTATATCGAACTGTTGCCGCAACGAAAATGAAAATAAAGCATTTCTTTATGTCGGATCTTTCGGTTTTCAGATTCTGCACGTTTGTTATCGTTTGTTAAAACGATAACGAAAATACCCGAAATTCGGACGAAAATGCATTCGGACAAAAACTAATGCACATGTCTACTGTTTACGCCAAAAGGGAACTCACTGTAAACAAGGGATTGTAGCTTTATGTATTTGTAGCAGTACCCTCATGGGACTGCTGAGTTGGTTATAGCAATTTGCCAATCACTCCGCTTCCGACCTCCCATCACCAAACACATGGCACCAAATAGTCAATATTTAAGTCTCCTTGCTCTTTATTTGTAGGGACAGCGTGGGTTATTCATAGGTAGATATGAGATGCTCCACCAGATCCCACTTTGCGAGGGTATAATCCATAGCTGTAGCTTTTGTTGCTGGACTTTCCCTTGTACAGCACTCCCAAGGTTGAACAAAAGGCATTACTCTGAATAATTCCCTCTGCTTGACTGATAGAATTCCTTTGGGGTATTAATTCTAGAATCACAGGCCTTCACCGCCTATTTTCCATGACCCTCATACTAACGCCCCTCAGTCTTTGGAAGTTACTGTTATTATGGCTTATACTGTGTTCTGTAGCCACACAGCATGTCACTTCTCTCGCTCCTGCACTTGCTTCCTTGGGTTTCATTGACCTGTTCTCCACGATCGACAGTCTGTTTTTCTGGTCACAGAAAGTCTATCCACCAGTCTTCTTCTTCCACTTTACCCCTACTTCCTCCTCGCTCGGCTGGCACATTTCCTGGCATTACATGCTGGCTCCTCTGCACTCCAGGCGTCCACCCTGGACCTCCTTTGAGAGCATTATTCAAGACTCTCCTCCTTCAGGGCCCCAGGCCCTCGGCCTCCTGGAACTCTCTCTCTCGACCTCCTCCTCTTTCTCGGGCCCCAGGCCCTCCCCCCTGTTTAGCATGTAACCCCCCTTATATGAGAGACCTCCTCTCGACCAAGCAAATTAATGATTGGTCAGAACTCTCGCATGAGTTTCCTGACACTCAGATCTCAGCCCATCCTCTCCTTTTCCAGAACAATTCACCGTCAGGCAGAGGAGGTATCTCTGAGCCTAAGTGTAGGTGGCCACACCCCCCGCTACTCTGACACTCCCACTCCTGAGTCAAAACAACCAGGCCTAGAAAAGGACCATAGGCTTGGCCAAATTTACCTATAACTAGATCCTGCACTACCAAACTACACTATAGCACCTAGCCTAAAGTAGAGGGTGCTACATATTAAAAGCAAGAGGAAGGAAAAGAGGAAAAAGATGGAAAGGGAGATGGTTGGTAGTTACCTTATTAATCAGAATACTTTAGAGAAGATAATGGTTCAGGAACAAATGTAATGGTTCTTAGAATTTTTCAGAAAATTTGAAGCCCTAGGAATTAAGATCCATTCTTTAGCTGCGGAGCCCTTTTTGTGCGCTAACATTATTTCTTAGTCAGCCTGAGTGTTAAGTCTCAAAATAACATCTGATAGGTTAGGGGCATAGGTGTGCGCAGCCTATTGCATTAGGGTGTGCACTCCAAAGCTCAAACACACGTGCCTTTCTTTGCAGCCTCAGGTGCACAGGGCAGGGAACAAATGGTAGGTGCTCTGTGCTGAGCGGCATCCTGTGCATTCAAAAACACAGTTTACTATGCTTCAGTTATAATGGAACACAGTGAGTATGTTCACTGTGTTCATAAAGAAAGGGAAGGGGCCGGTATATCATATGATTAGCCCCTCCCCCCACTCTTCATCCTGAAACATCCCCACAGCAGCCGGTGGGAGAGAAGAAGAAAGGGGGGGACATCACAAGGGGAAGCCTGGGTGAATTGGCTCTGCTCAGAGTGATTAGGGTGTGCCCAGGCACACCTGGCACACCCCCTGTGCACGCCTATGGTTATGGGGTTAAGGTAGATTTCCATAGTTTAGTAATGGTGAGCCTTGCGGCTATTAGGACATTAGCAATAATAATTCAATGCTGTGGTTGGTATAGGTCTAGATTTAGACCTAATAAGGCTGTTTCAGGTGTGAGTGCCTTTAAGTTTCCTGTGAGGGACGCGATAAAGGAGCAGATTATTTTCCAGAAACTAGTTAAAGCCTTACATCCCCATAGTGTACAGTATCTTACAAAAGTGAGTACACACCTCACTCACATTTTTGTAAATCTTTTCTTCTATCTTTTTATGTGACAACACTGAAGAAATGACACTTTGCTACAATGTAAAGTAGTGAGTGTACAGCTTGTATAACAGTGTAAATTTGCTGTCAGCCAATAATGTCTAAACAGCTAGCAACAAAAGTGAGTACACACCTAAGTGAAAATGTCCAAATTGGGCCCAAAGTGTCAATATTTTGTGTGGCCACCATTATTTTCCAGCACTGCCTTAACCCTCTTGGGCATGGAGTTCACCAGAGCTTCACAGGTTGGCACTGGAGTCCTCTTCTACTCCTCCATGATGACATCACGGAGCTGGTGGATGTTAGAGACCTTGCGCTCTTCCACCTTCCCTTTGAGGATGCCCCACAGATGCTCAATAGGGTTTAGGTCTGGAGACATGTTTAGCCAGTCCATCACCTTTACCCTCAGCTTCTTTAGCAAGGCAGTGGTCATCTTGGAGGTGTGTTTGGGGTGGTTATCATGTTGGAATACTGCCCTGCGGCCCAGTCTCTGAAGGGAGGGGATCATGCTCTGCTTCAGTATGTCACAGTACATGTTGGCATTCATGGTTCCCTCAATGAACTGTAGCTCCCCAGTGCCGGCAGCACTCATGCAGCCCCAGACCATGACACTCCCACCACCATGCTTGACTGTAGACAAGACACACTTGTCTTTGTACTCCATACCTGGTTGCCGCCACACACGCTTGTCACCATCTGAACCAAATACGTTTATCTTGGTCTCATCAGACCACAGGACATGGTTCCAGTAATCCATGTCCTTAGTCTGCTTGTCTTCAGAAAACTGTTTGCAGGCTTTCTTGTGCATCATCTTTAGAAGAGGGTTCCTTCTGTGGTGACAGCCATGCAGACCAATTCGATGCAGTGTGTGGCGTATGGTCTGAGCACTGACAGGCTGACCCCCCACCCCTTCAACCTCTGCAGCAATGTGAGAGCGATAACACCAAATTTAACACACCTGCTCCCCATTCACACCTGAGACCTTGTAACACTAACGAGTCACATGACACCGGGGAGGGAAAATGGCTAATTGGGCCCAATTTGGACATTTTCACTTAGGGGTGTACTCACTTTTGTTGCCAGCGGTTTAGACATTAATGGCTGTGTGTTGAGTTATTTTGAGGGGACAGTAAATTTACACTGTTATACAAGCTATACACTCACTGCATTGCATTGTAGCAAAGTGTCATTTCTTCAGTGTTGTCACATGAAAAGATATAATAAAATATTTACAAAAATGTTAGGGGTGTACTTACGTTTGTGAGATATTGTATGTACTAAATTGCCTGTATAGGTATTACATCTCCAGCAAGTGGGGGATGAGGCGGGAAATATTTTGGAGAGTCTGTATGGGGTCAGATACCAGCGGTTTAGTATTTTTTGGGTGTTTTCCCAATGTTCAATACATGATGTTGATATACTATTGATATGTATGGCGTCCTGTCATTTTTCCCATGAAAAGGTTTGAGAAAGGTCTTTCTCCCATTTATTCATGTTTGTAGTTTTGGTTTGGAGTGGAAAAGATGAGAGGAGTTTAAAGAAATGGGATATGCCTTTTTTCTTTCTGCTTTTATAAGAAGTGAAAAATTCCCATAGTTCACAAGGGAGTTCTAAATTCTTTCCGGGGTTAAAGTTCTTATTAAATGTTTTAGTGTTAAGCTTATTTGTGATTCTGATTTTATGTTCATCAAGTAGATGATGAAAAAAGTTGATTCCCTGTTTGGATCAGTATGTTATATCAAGACGCGCTTTGCAATATTTTGGTTGGAAATTCCGACCGTGTGTATGCTCCATCGGACTTTTGCTGGCGGAATTTCTGCCAGCTATAGATTGAGAGCAGGTTCTCTATTTTTCCAACGGAAAAAGTTCCTATCGGAAATTCCGATCATCTGTAGCAATTGCGACACGCAAAATTCCTACACATGCTTGGAAACAATTCGACACATGCTCAGAAGCATCGAATTTCATTTTTTCAGCTCGTCGTAGTGTTGTAAGTCGCCGCGTTCTTGACGGTCGGAAGTTCAGAAAACTTTTGTGTGATCGTGTGTATGCAAGCCAAGCTTGAGCGGAATTCCGTTGGAAAAACCATCTAAGATATTTCCCACGGAAATTCCTCTCCTGTGTATGGGGCATAAATGGTATTGGAATCTGAGCTGGGGTGTTTATTGGTTGTAGCTTTGTTAAAGCAAACTTCCTGGCTGATAAGGTAGATTTAATAGTTAGGAAATTGACGTATATCAGGGAGGTTCATGCCTCCTTTGGATTTAGTCATAGTCATAGTTGATAAACAATCCTTGTTTTTTTTCCCTTCCAGATCAAGTTGTTTAATTTTGAGTTGATTTGTGTAAAAAATGTTGTTAGTAATGGGATTGGTAGAGATTGGAAGTAATATAGGATCTTCGGCATTGTGTGCATTTTAAATACTGCTATCCCTTCCAATCCAAGATAGCTGAGTTTTTTTATCGATTGCATATCTAGGTTAATTTGGTCTAATAGAATGGGGTAATTAACCTCATATAGTTTAGATGGTGGGTAGGCAAGTTGGATTCCCAGGTAAGTAATAGAGGGATTATCTCAACTGTATCTAGAATTTTGTCGTAGGTTGTCAACTTGATCTGCTGGGATATTCATAGGTAAAAAAAAACATTTGTTAGGATTAATCTTATAATAGAAAACTGATCCAAAGGCGTCCAGGACATTCCTTACTTCGCTTAGTGAGGTGTCAGGTATGGATAATGTTAGGAGAATGTCATCCGCAAATAGTCCTAATTTATGGTCTACTAGTCCGATTTTAATACCTGTTATATTGGGGTTAGGTCTAATGGATATCGCAAGGGGTTCAATTGCTAATGCAAATTTGATGGGCGATAGAGGACACCCTTGTCTGGTTCCATTAGATAGATTAAAAGGTTTAGAGATTTTGCCTGATGTGTATACCCTGGCTGTAGGTATCGTGTAGAGCGACATTATGGATTCATAAATGAATCCAGAGAATCCAAATTTCTTAAGAGTCTCCGCTATATAGCCCCAATGCACTCTGTCAAATGCCTTCTCTGTGTCTAGTCCAAGGAGCAGAGAAGGAATTTTGTTATGATCTATATGATTGAGCAGGTCAATCATTCTTCTGGTACGGTCCGGGCCCTGTCGTCCTTTAACGAATCCAACTTGGTTCGGTTCAATTAGATAGGATGTAATTTCTAAAAGTCGGTTGGCTATAACTTTAGCGTAAATCTTCAGACCAGAATTGAGTAATGAGATGGGTCTGTAATTAATTGATTAATTAATTTCGGTATTGTAATGATAATTGCCTCAAGTATCTCCTCGGGAAATTAGTGAGTATTTACAGCGTAACTAAATACTCTGCATAGATAAGGAGATAGCATTGTTTCAGACGCCTTAAAGTATTCGCTGGACAAACCGTCTGTTCCAGGAGCTTTATTTAATGGCAACACTTGAATGACTTTCTTAATGTCATCTACAGTTATTGGTTCATTTAATTTTTCCAGGTTATTGGATTCTATAGTAGGGACTGTAATCTTATTTAGAAATTGGTTTAGATCTAATGGTTGAGGTTGGGGAATGTTTTGGTCATCTTTTAGATTGTATAAACCTTTATAGTATTCTGCAAATGTGTCTGCTATATTTTGTGGGTTGTATAAGACTTTTCCTGATTCATGGTGAATGCTTTTTTGAATTTTCAGTTTTTTCTGTCTGTTACGTAATTGAGAAGAGAGATGTTTACCCACTTTGTTCCCTTGTGAGCAGTGATTTAGTGTCAATTTTTCGCGGTTAGAAATCAGTATCGCTCGAAGTTCGTTTCTGGTATCGTTGAGTTGTTGGAGAAGAGGAAGGTGTTTAGGGGAGGCTTTATGTTCTTTCTCAAGTTTCGAAATTTTGGTTAGTAGATTGCATACTACCTGTGATCTTCTTTTCTTTTCCCTAGAGGCCATTTGGATCAGTAATCCTCTGATGTATTCTATGGGCACACCATACACTAGAGATAGAGACTGCATCATTATCATTTATTTTAAAGAATTCTTCCAATCTTTCTTTCATCACTGTCAGAGTCTCCTTTTGAGACAAGATATAGGTATTGTTTCTCCATAGAAAATGGTTGGAATTTTGTTGCCCTAGGTTAATGACCATTGAAATTGGGGAATGGCCAGACCCTGTTATATTTTATATATACAGGCATCTGTGATTTTTTGTAGGAGAGCTATGTCAGTAATTAAGAAATCAATCCTAGAATAGGACTTATGAACATTAAAATAAAAGGTGAAGTCCTTTTCTGTTGAGTGGAGGCACCTCCATGGGTCATGGAGGTGTCCTTCAGTATTTTCCTCTTGAATTGAATTCCTTTAGTGGTGTCCAGAAGCAGATCCATTATGGCATTAAAGTCCCCACATAGAATAACATTACCTTTCTGTATTTTTTTTTGTTATTTTGAGTACTTTTTGGAGGAATTGAGGGTTCTTGTTTGGTGCATAAATGTTGGTGATCGTCAATATTGAGTTTTCAATATTTGCAACCAGGATGACATATCTTCCCTGACAATCAATTTTGCAATCCAGAAGTTGAAAAGAAATTGAGTCTTTGATCGTCAGGACTCCTTTTTTCTTCTTGCAATTGTGAGATGAGAATATATGAGGAAATTTAGGGTGGGCGAAATGAGGAGGGTTATCTCTTGCAAAATGTGATTCTTGAATGCACAGGATATCGCTGCCAAATTTTAAGGCGTCATTCCATAGGGTTTTTCTCTTAAAGGGGCTTTTGAGACCTTTCACATTCAGTGATAGAAGGTTTAGATTAGCCATGCTGGATATATTTCTCATATTTGAACAGCTTAAGATATAAAGATAATAGAACCATAAAGTAATTGCGAGTTCCAGTGGATTCTTAACTTCCAAACAAAGGAGAGATTGTTCGAGAAGTCTTGAGGAGGAGGATAGTAAGTAAATGAGACTCGGCCGTTCGACCGTTCGTCGAATTACGAACATTATGGGCTGTTTGCACCAAATTCGAGTGGCGCGTCACGGCCCATAATTCACTGCGGCATCACAGTGCATTGCTGGCTAATGATTGGCCAAGCATGCACTATGACCCGCATGCTTTGGCCAATCACAGCGCGGTAAGGACAGAGAGCCATAATTGGCTAAAGGCAGGATGGCTTTGGCCAATTATGCCTCAGGGGATTTAGTACACGCCCCACACTATATAAGGCCACCTGGAAGTCAGCCTTGTGTAGTGTGTTCCGGCGTGCTGAGAGATAGAGAGAGAGACAGTGTCATTTCATTTAAGTTAGGTAGAGCAGGCAGGCGAGTCAGTTAGCTGCAGTCAGTGTATTGTGTATATATATATATATGCATCCCAGGTGTTGTGCATATATATATATATATATATATATATATATATATATATATATATGTATACACACTGTATTCAGTTTAGCTAGATCCGTTCCTGTTATTCCCTTCCTAATATACTCTTACAGGCAGGCAGCTGCAGTATTTTCAGTTACTGTACTGTATCCTGTGCACAGTGTGCAACTAAAACTAACTGCAGACATTTGCTGGTGTTCTCTTTCTAATAATACCACAGGCAGGCAGCTGCAGTATTTTCAGTCAGTGTACTGTATCCTGTGCACAGTGTGCAACTAAAGCTAACTGCAGACAATTGCTGGTGTTCTCTTCCTAATAATACCACAGGCAGGCAGTTGATTCAGCTAGCTGCAGTATATTAGTGTACTGTATACTGGGCACAGTGTGCAGCTAAAGCTAACTGCACACCATTACTGTTGTTTTCTTCCTAATAATACTACAGGCAGGCGATTCAGCTAGCTGCAGTATAATCAGTATATATATACATCCCAGCTTTGTGCAGCTACATCTCACCGCAGGTCATTCCTTGTGTACCTATTCCAATGCATCAAAGACAGTATGTCTGGAAGGCCAACAAGGAGAGGCAGACAGTCACAGGCCAATAAAAGAGGGCAAGCAGGCTCTGTGTCTAGAAGCAACAGTGCTGGTCATGGACACAGTGCATCCTCATCAGCACGTGGCCGTGGGGCACGCTTGTCCTTTTTCTCGGCAGCTGTCCGTGTTGAGCCACAACATGCCGAAGAGTTGGTAGAGTGGATGACCAAGCCGTCCTCATCTTCCTCATCCTCTGTCACCCAGGCTACCTTGGCTGCCAATGCAGGTGCCAAAGCGGCCTATTCCTTGGACTCGAGGTTATCATCAGTTACTCCTTCCCTAGCCCCACCGGAGGAGTCCCCCGAACTGTTCGACCACAGTGTCGGGTACATGCTGCAGGAGGATGCACAGCATTTTGAAGGCTCCGATGATGGTACCCAGCTTAAGGAAGGCAGTAACGTGAGCCCAGAGAGAGGGGTTGCCAAAGAAGCACAACAAACTGGCAGTCATGTTCCCCCAGCTGCAGCATACTGCCAGGTTTGCTCCAGTGACAAGGAGTGAGGGGATGATGAGCTCACTGACTCTACGTGGGTGCCTGATAGGAGAGAGGAGGAGGAGGCACATCTCCAATGAGGCAGGATGCCCTCCAGGGGCCAGCTTAAGGGCAGCCAACCGAATGCATTACACCGCAGAGCTCCGCAAGTGCAGGGCACTGGTGACTCAGCGCGTTATTCCAAAAGTTCTTCGGTGTGGGCCTTTTTTGAGACGTGTGCAACAGATTGCACTGTTGCTATTTGCAACATATGTCTGAAGCGTATCAAGCGTGGACTAGACAGTAAGCGCTTGGGCACTACATGCTTAATCAGACATATGTCGAGCTCCCATGCAACCCGTTGGCAACACCACCTAAAAGACCCACACCAAAGAACAAGGCGTACCTCTCCTTGTTCCTCCTCATCAGCTGGGATCTCCATCCCCACTATACCTTCAGTCCTCTCAGAAACCTGCACTGAGAGAAATGAAGGTGTAGAATTAGGTGTGCCACTGCCAAGTACTTGTGGGCAATCTGTTATCGGTACACCAACGTTCAATTCTAGCAGGCAGATTTCCCTACCCCATTTGCTACACCGGCAAAAGAAGTTCGCTCCCAGCCATCCACATGCCTAGTGGTTGAATGCTAGCTTGGATAAATTGCTAGCACTATAACTGCTGCCTTTTCAGTTAGTAGACTCTGCCCCCTTCCGTGAGTTTGTGGAATGTGCGGTACCTCAGTGGCAGGTTCCCAAACACCACTTTTTTTCACGGAAGGTGATTCCGGCTCTCTACCGGCAATGTCCATGCCTCGCTGGACAGGGAAGTCAGCGGTAAGGTGCATATTACCGCTGACTCATGGTCCAGCAGGCATGGACAGGGACGTTACCTATCTTTCACCACACACTGGGTGACTCTGCTGGCAGCTGGGAAGGATGCAGGACAGGGTGCAGTAGTGTTGGAGGTTGTTCCGCCACCACGCCTCCAAAATTCTACTAGTGGTGATTCTGCCACACCTCTCTCCTCCACCCCCACTTCTTCTTCTTCCTCCATGGCCTCTTCCTGTGCTGATTTGTCCTCAGAACCATTGGTGCTCCGTAGGCATTTAAGGAGCTATGCAAGCACGCAGGCAAAAAGATGCCATGCGGTGCTTGAGCTGGTGTGCTTGGGAGACAGGAGCCACACTGGGGCAGAGATTCTGTCAGCTCTACAGGGGCAGGCTCAGAGGTGGTTGACGCCATGCCAGCTTAAGTCAGGAATGGTGATTTGTGACAATGGCACCAACCTCCTCTCCACCCTCTGGCAGGGGCAACTGACCCATGTGCCCGGTTTGGCTCATGTCCTTAACTTGGTGGTGCAGCGGTTCTTGGGCAGGTACCCGGGCTTACAGGATTCCTGAGGCAGGCCAGGAAAGTCTGTGTGCATTTCCGCCAGTCATATAATGCCAGTGCTCGGCTGGCTGACCTCCAAAAGGAATTTAATCTGCACAAGAACTACCTAATTTGTGACATGCCCACCAGGTGGAACTCAACGTTGGCCATGCTGCAGTGGCTGCACATGCAGCAGAGGGCCATCAATGAGTTCCTGTGCGACTATGGCACCAGGACAGGGTCAGGGGAGCTTATTTTTTTTCCCCATGCCAGTGGGCCATGATCAGGGATGCATGCACTGTCCTGTCACTATTTGAGGAGGCCATGAGGATGGTGAGCAGTGACAGTGCATGCATCAGTGACACTGTCCCTCTTGTCCACCTGCTTGTCCACGCTGCGTGGAATAATGGACAGGGCACTTGAGGCAGAACAGAGGCAGGAAGAGGAGGACTTCCTTACCTCTCAAGGCCCCATTTATCCAGACAGTGTTCCTGTGTGCCCGCCGATCACACAGAAAGAGGATGAGGAGGAAGATTGTGTCAGCATGGAGATGGAGCCACTAGCACTCAGCATCAGCAGCAGTCTTCAAGGGATCATTTACAGTCCGAAGAAACCCATGGACTTGTACATGGCTGGGAGGAGGTGGCTGGATCATGTCGTCCTTAGTGACCCAGAGGACTGCGGACCGAATGCCTCAGCAAAACTATGCTGCATGGCCTACCCTGATCCTGCAAAGCCTATGGAAGGATCCTCCTATTCATGGTATCAAGGAGAGGGATCATTACTGGCTGGCAACCCTCCTTGATCCACGTTACAAGGGTAAGGTTGCGGACCTTATCTTGCCGTCGCAGAGGCAGCAGAAGATGAAACATCTTCGGGAGGCCTTGCAGAAAGGTTTTTGCAACGCGTTTCCAGAGCCTGGGAGGTTACAATTTCCTGGTCCTCCTGGACAACGTGTTGCTAAGGCTTCGGTCAGTCACAGAAGGAGGGGTGGATAAGGTGGCCGTCTGACTGATGCGTTCAGAAATTTTTTTAGTCCGTAGCCCCAAGGTAGATAGGTTCCAGCAACCATTACCAGCATCTGATTCACATGGTGCAGGAATACCTAGGAGCAAGATCAGACTTGGACACCTTTCCCACTGAAATTCCTCTGGGTTACTGGGTCTTGAGGATGGATCACTGGCCAGAGCTTGCACAGTATGCAATTGAGCTACTGGCCTTTCCTGAATCGAGCGTTCTTTTGGAACGGACATTCAGTGCTTCTGAAAGCTTTGTAACCGATCACAGGGTGCGCCAGTCCACCGAATCGGTCGATCGGCCGACCTTCATAAAAATTAATCAGTCTTGGATCACCAGCTACCAAGCACCTGATGCTGATATAACCAAATAATTTTTTTTTTAATGTGAGATCCCTTCAAGACCTATGCTGATGCTGAGTGACTATCCTGTTATGCTGAATGACTATCCTCTTCCTCCTCAATGTTCATACTGATAGCTTGTAAGAACATTTTTGGTTCTGGGCACCGCTACCAGTAGCTAAGGCCCAATTTTTCAGCCCCTGTTTAACAGGAGCGTGTAATTACAATTTTTGATGCAATACTTTGCAGCAGGGCTCATTTCTGTGCTCCAACTAGAGCACGGGTCTCAAACTGGTGGCCCTCCAGCTGTTGCGAAACTACAAGTCCCATGATGCATTGCAAAGCCAGTTTGAGACCCCTGAACTAGAGTATTTGCCTTAGGCCCAATTTTTCAGCCCCTGTTTAACAGGGGCATGTAATTACAATTCTGGATCTAATATTTCACACCAGTGCCCGTTCCTGCGCCCACCAAGAGTAACTGTGAGGCCTTACAGTTTTGTGGCAACACCACCACACCGTCCACCACCAAAGGCCCAATTTTTCTGACCCTGTTCAACAGGGGCATGTAATTACTATTCGTGATCTAATATTTCACAGAAGGGCCTGTTCCTGCGCTCAACAAGAGTAACTGTGAGGGCTTACAGTGTTGTGGCAACACCAACACCTAAGGCTCAAATTTCTGCAGAGTATATAGGGCAGGACCCTACTTTCAAACATCCAACTTACAAATGACCCCTACTTGCAAACGGAAGAAGACAACAGGAAGTGAGAGGAAATCTACCTTTAGGAAGGGAAATTATCTCCTGTAAGAGTTCCTTGTTTCACTAAAACCCCCAAATTTTCAAAATCCAATTGTCATTCGGACAGAAAGTGAGGTGAAATCTTCTGAACAGGTGCACAGACGGCAAAACAAATGTCACAGGGGTGATAACCTTTCCCTATGTTTTCCAAAAAGCTTAAAAATAGATTTTTTTGGCTGGAGCTAAACACGTAAAAAATGTACCAGTTCAAAATTACAAACAGATTCTACTTAAGAACAAATCTACAGCCCCTGTCTTGTTTGCACCGCCTGTATACTGCTGTTCAGAGTATATAGGGCCTGGGGGCCCCACGCCTTTCCTTTTTTGGGTTCCCCTTAATATCCATACAAGACCCAAAGGGGCTGGTAATGGGCTGGGGGGGGGGGTTCTCAATGATTTTCATCCATATTGCCGAGACCAGACATGACATTAAAGCCGCAAGCAGTTTTAAATGACTTTTTTACTTTTAGAAATGTCATTTTGAGCAGGGACTGTTCTAAACATGGGAAACACGCGCCACTTTACAGGCATACTATAGACACCCCCCAGGCATGATATTTAAAGGAATATTTCACTTTTATTTCTTCACTTTAAGCATCATTAAAATTACTGCTCCCGAAAAAACGGCAGTTTTTAAAACTTTTTTTTGCATTGATACATGTACCCTGGGGCAGGACCCGGGTCCACAAACCCTATTAAGGACAATAACTTGCATATTAGCCTTTAAAATTTGCACTTTTGATTTCTCACGTTCGAGTCCCAAAGACTTTATCGCGGTTCGAAAGTTCGCGCAAACTTTCGGTCCGTTCGAATGTTCTGATGCGAACAGAACTGGGGGGTGTTCGGCTCATCCCTATTCTAGAACAAAGGGAAACATAAGAACAATTGAGTTGCCAAGCAACTCTTGTGTGCAATACAACTTGCACTTTCATTGTGGGGGCTTGTTTAGCCAGAAGTTAGAGGATGAGAGATTGAGGTCTCCCTGTGTAACAAAAAGCCTAAGGTGGTTAGGCATTGGCATTTTTGGAGGGACAGGGATGGTATGGTCTCCATTGGGGGTTAGCAGACGGACAAATCATCCATGACTAACATTCCATTAAGATGTAATTTTTTCCTTGGGGTTTTTATTGGCAGAAAGGTTTTCTTCAATGGGGAGTAGTCCACACGATTTCAGCGTTTTGAGGCCTTCTTCAATCGTATAGATTGAGTGAGACATGTTATTTCTTTCTCTAATCAATTTTGTCAGGAATCCCCATCTGTAGATTATTTTATGATTGCGCAATATTTTAGTGATTGAGTTTGGATTTTTCCGCGCTAGGATGGTTGCCTGGGAAAGGTCGGAGTACAAGACTATCCCTGCATAGGTATCTGGGAGTTGTGTGTGATGTCTTGCGTATTGCATCAACATATCTTTCATTTGGAGAAAATGGATCTTGGTGATCACATCTCTTGAT
This sequence comes from Aquarana catesbeiana, assembly GCA_037953035.1. Lineage (NCBI taxonomy): Eukaryota > Metazoa > Chordata > Amphibia > Anura > Ranidae > Aquarana > Aquarana catesbeiana. The sequence continues at coordinate 53,857 of JBBHAA010002192.1, forward strand.
AATTTTTCCAGTATGTGCGGTGGTTTCGGCAACCTATGGGCTCTATCAATCACTAATTCTTGGTTTTGTAGCGTGGGGATGAGATCTATGATCATTATTTGCAGAAATTTTTTCAGGTCATTATTTTCGACATTTTCAGGGATGCCGCGAAATTTGATGTTATTCCATCTAGATCTGTCCTCGAGGTCTGCGACTTTGAGTTTTAGTTGTTTGACTTCCTCTTCGAGTATAAAATGATCATCAACTAGTTTGTTATGAGCTTCAGTGAAATCGGTCATTTATTTTCAATGTAGTCTAATCTTTCACCCAAATCATCTATTTCCATTTTGGATTTTTGCATAAATGCTTTCATGTCATGCTGAATTTCCCCCTCTTAGTGATTTGAGCATTTCTTTCATGTCTCCAAGAGGAACTGATCCCCTCCTGCAGCCACTGAGTGCCCGCTTCTCCTCCTTTCCCTCTCAAAGGCATTCAGTGGCTGTAGGAGGAAGAGATCAGTTCCTCTATATGCTGTCACCTCGCTGCCCCTCCTATCCAGCTTCCCTCTGCTCCATGTATAAATACATAAGGGGGGATATGATCACCATGTATAAATACATAAGGGGGGATATGATCACCATGTATAAATACATAAGGGGGGATATGATCTCCATGTATAAATACATAAGGGGGGATATGAACTCCATGTATAAATACATAAGGGGGGATATGATCTCCATGTATAAATACATAAGGGGGGATATGATCTCCATGTATATATACATAAGGGGGGATATGAAGTCCATGTATAAATACATAAGGGGGGATATGATCTCCATGTATAAATACATAAGGGGGGATATGATCACCATGTATAAATACATAAGGGGGGATATGATCACCATGTATAAATACATAAGGGGGATTTGATCTCCATGTATAAATACATAAGGGGGATACGATCTCCATGTATAAATACATAAGGAGGGATATGATCTCCATGTATAAATACATAAGAGGGGATATGATCTCCATGTATAAATACATAAGGAGGGATATGATCTCCATGTATAAATACATAAGGAGGGATATGATCTCCATGTATAAATACATAAGGGGGGATATGATCTCCAAGTATAAATACATAAGGAGGGATATGATCTCCATGTATAAATACATAAGGAGGGATATGATCTCCATGTATAAATATATAAGGGGTCCATATAGTGAACTTGGTGTTGAGTTATTCACTTTAAGGTCATCACAGAGGACAAGGGGACACTCTCTACGTCTAGAGGAAAAAAAGATTTAATCTCCAAATACGGAAAGGTCTCTTCACAGTTAAGCTCAGGCAAGCTCAATAGATTGCTTTAAAAAAGGCCTGGATTATTTCCTTAATGTACATAATATAACTGTGTAGTAACATTTATAGGTAAAGACGATCCAGGGAAAATCCGATTGCCTCTCGGGGGATCAGGAAGGAATTTTTTCCCCCTGCTGTAGCAAATTGGATCATAGTTCGCTGTTTTTTTTTTTTTGTTTTTTTTTTGCCTTCCTCTGGATCAACTGTGGGTGAAGGATTAGTAGTATATGGGATTGTATTTTTTTTATTTTTGGTTGAACTAGATGGACTTGTTTTTTTTTTTTTACCTGACTATCTATGTAACTATGTATCGGTACAGGTCCTATGTAGGTAAAATGAGTCCTGACACATACTGGCAATGGGGAAAACCGTTAAGGTTATTAATGAAATTGGATTAAAAATGGGCGGGTCCTAATAAAGCTTGCACAAGTAGATCTGTTTGCTGTTACAATGTACTAAAACACTGGAAAACGCCACACTGTATAATATGTCATAGATTTGTATGTATATTTTGTTACAATGTACTGTCTGTTCATAAAACCATTCCTAAGAAGTCATACATTTCTGTGGTATGAGTTTACCTTTCGAATGCTGAGTGTATGGCTGGTTTTATTTATTTATTTACAGTACCACCAGCATTAAAAAGGGGGCAGACTTGATGCATCACTCAGGTACTAATAAAGAATTTATAAAGAATTTTCATAGCTGTTCTTCCATCAACATTGCATGTAAGCTCATTCTATGCTAATGTGGCAAAATGAAATGTTCTCGGGCAATATTCTCTGCAGATCGAATGTTACTCTTGAGGGGAAAAAAACAAACAAAAACAAACATTGTTAACCACTTCTCATCCAACGATGTACCCGTTTTTTTTTTTTTTTTTGTTTTTCATGGTGACACTGAACTACTCTAATGAGAGTATGTAAAAAAAAAAAAAAGAAAAATGTTAAAAAAGGGAAAAAATCTGAGGGGGTGATCAGGGGATTTTTGTTTTTTATTGCTTATAGCAGTGACGATCAATGCAGCAGTTTTAACTTTCATGAATGGCTTTCATTCATGGCAGCTTGCTTACTATTGTGATGCTGTGATTGGTTACAGCTAATCACATGGTACAGGGTGTTGTGATCGACTCAGGAACTTTGTGATATCTGTGGGCCAATCACAGCATCACAATAGTAAGCTACATGTGATTGCTATGATTGGTCATACTGATCACATGATACCCCGGCTGGGTACCGAGCACCATGATCTGCTGTGTTCACCGGACACAGCAGTCATGGGACTGAGCATCCCAGAGGGGTGCCAGTGTGCATGGGCTTAGCCTGGAGCTGCCAACTGCCTGCAGTAAATGTACTGTATAGGAGGGAGGAAAGTGCTTAAAGCTTAACTCCAGAAACATAAAAAAGACAGAAAATACAGCAACTCTGTAATCAATAATGAATTATTAAATATATTTTACTTTTAATACAGACAGTAAAAGTACATGAATGTGTTTTAAGTTAGCCTCTTGCAGTCTACTGTACAGCTGAGCTCAGACTGCGAAAGAAAGAGGTAGGAAAAAGTGCTCCAAGGCCCTGTTCCCAGAGGAGGGCTGGAGGACACCAAGACTGTGTTGATCAACTTTTCGTTTCAAACTTGACAATATGGAGGAGCACATGGATGGTGCACCCCAGCTCCATCTCTAATGGGAGCTCATGGAGGATATGATTGTGGAGTCCCAGAGGTAAGTCCCAGGCGCTGTAAGTGATACTGAGAATTTGTTTGCAGATGTCCCGGTTAAGGGCTGGAGGACGCCAAGACTAGGTTGCTCAGCTTTTGGTTTCAAACTTGACATTATGAAGGAGCACATGGATGGTGCACCCCAGCTCCATCTTTAATGGGAGCTCATGGAGGATATGGTTGTGGAGTCCCAGAGGTAATCATGTAAGTCCCAGGCGCTGTAACGGAAACTGAGAATCGGTTTGCAGATGTCCCGGTTAAGGGCTTGGGGATGCCAAGACTAGGTTGTTCAGCTTTTGTTTTCAAACTTATGGAGGAGCACACCGAGTATGAGTCCCAGAGGCCATTATAAGAGTCCCAGGAGCCATAAGTGAAACTGAAGATTGTTTTGAGGAAGTCCTGGAGAAGGGCTGTAGAATGTCCTTCTTGATGTGGACCCGGCTGGGACTGAGTTGTTGGTGATGCGGCTGTTAACAGTAAAGGAAAGAACTTTGCTACATCAGATGTGTAACCTGGATGACTTTTTGGTGGAGAAGGAGCATTGCCTTTCTTCTCAAGAAGTTCAATATTATTCCCTCGGTGCTGAGTCTGGACAGCGCAGAGATCCTTCTACAGTTAGTTAATGTAGTCATTCACACTAAGAAAAACCCTGTACATGAACTGGTGAGGGCCACTGATACCTCCACAGATATTTGTGGTCCTATGACTAGCTTTTGGAAGCCTGGAAGAGTGAGTGAGAAAAAAAAGAATATTATTCCTTCTGCCTATCGCCACATTTGTAAATAGTCATTGAAAATAGAAGGAAGGAGGAACCCAAGGGCCAGACTTAAGAGGCAAATCAGACCACATTGATTGAATAAAAATAAAAATGTTATTTATAAAACTAGAAATATAAAATATAGCACATAGAAACATGCCATTAAAGACGTGTATACACATATATACAAAATAAGGCCAACAAAGGCCTAATATTTCAGATAGGTTATATGATATCAAGTGAGTGAGCCCCTGTGCGTTAACGTGTTTCGCTGATCCACTTCTTCAGGACAAACGAAAGGGGAAATGGAAGAAAAACAGGCCTCACTTGCCTGGGTCAAAATGTGCATGCGTAGGAGTCATAAGGGGGCAGCAGAGGAGGGCTGTATCACCAAAGGTGCAAAGCCAATTTACATAGGTGACATAGGTGACCAAGGGAGCTTGTCTGACAAGGGTTTATATAGGGTTTTTTTTTTAAACCAAGGGATGCCCTTAGGGACAGTCTCTGGCAATCTTAATGCTCTCCACTCTGATATATTACCATGGGATGGACATTGTGTGGCTCCTCCCTGTACTCCAACGCCCGCCCAGGGAGACTCCTACGCATGCATATTTTGACCCAGGCAAGTGAGGCCTGTTTTTCTTCCATTTCCCCTTTCGTGTGTCCTGAATAAGTGAATCAGCGAAACGTGTTGATGCACAGGGGCTCACTCACTTGATATCATGTAACCTATCTGAAATATTAGGCCTTTGTTGGCCATATTTTGTATATGTGTATACACGTTTTTACTGGTATGTTTCTACATGCTGTTTTCTATAGTTCTATGCTTATCAATAAAATTTGAATTTTATTCAATCAATGAGGTCCAATTTTCCTCCAAAGTCCGACCTTGGGTTCCTCCTTCCTTCTATTTTCAATTATTCCTTCTGCCTGACTCGCTTCTGCATGGTCTTAGAAAAATCCCGCTATAGAGAGAGAGACTTACCCTTCTCTGGAGGCGGTCATACACCATGATGGATGCTAGACCTGATATTAATATAAACACCAGAAGGACCCGACAAGGGAGCAACTGCTGATACAGGCGAATTCGAGGATCTGTGAGTGAAACTGGCAGGAGAACATCAGTTAGAAGAAAAGTCAACAAAAGCACTAAAATTAAGGTGGTTGTAAAGGCAGAAGGTGCATTCTATGCATTAAGATAAAAAAACCTTCTATATGTAGCAGCCCCCCCAGCCTCCCTAATTACTAACCTGAGCCCCATCTCTCTGCAGCGATGTCCACGAGTGTCTTAACTGTAGACATGTGCAATTCGTTTAGTTCCGAATTAGTTTTTTAACGAATTTCGACAAATTCGGTAATTTGGAAATATCCAAATTAATGAAAACCCATTTAACAAATTTTTCCGAATATTCGTAAATTCGAAATTAAGAAAAGATCTGAAAATTTGAAAGATTAACTAACTAACTAATAATAACTAACTATTAAATTATAGGTAAATTTGTAAATTCGAAAATTCGTAAATTCAGAAATTTGAAAATCTTAAAACCCGAAAATTTGAAAATCTTAAATAATAACTAACTTATAATAACTTAACAATTACTAGCTATTAAATTATAGGTATTGGAATTTCCTTTCATATTTGGCTGTTAGTGAACGTAACGAATACAAATTTATCCGAAGTTACGAATTATCCGAAATAACGAATGCCGCATCTAAACAAATGGAACGTAACAAATTAAAAATAATAAATAACAATAATAAAAACATTTTATTTTTATTATTAATTATTAATTTGTTACGTTCCATTCATTCAGATGCAGCATTCGTTATTTTGGATAATTCGTAAAAGAGGTTTAACCTTAAACTACGTAGAGGGTTCTTTACTGTAAGAGCGGCAAGGATGTGGAATTCCCTTACACAGGAGGTGGTCTCAGCGGGGAGCATTGATAGCTTCAAGAAACTATTAGATAATCACCTGAATGACCGCAACATACAGGGATATACAATGTAATACTGACATATAATCACACACATAGGTTGGACTTGATGGACTTGTGTCTTTTTTCAACCTCACCTACTATGTAACTATGTAACTTTGGATAAATTCGTATTCCTTACGTTCACTAAAAGCTAAATTTGGAAGGAAACTCCAATACCTATAATTTAATAGTTAGTTATTATTAGTTAGTTAATTAATCTTTTGAATTTTCGGATCTTTTCTTATTTTCGGCTTTTCGAAATTTTCGAATTTACGAATTGTGATCGTAATGACCCGAAAAACAAAAAAACAAATGAAACGAAAATGAACACATTTTTCGGCAGTGCACATGTCTACTTTGCTGTCCCGGACACTCCTCCTGATTGGCTGAGACACAGCAGCGGCGCCATTGGCTCCCGCGGCTGTCAATCATAATCAGTCAGCCAATCAGGGGAGAGAGGGAAAACATGTTTTACCCCAAATGGCTTCCAATATAGCAATGTTAGTAACTGCAGCAAACACCAAAAATCCAAGAGATTGATTGGACTAAAATTGCCACTCGGCCTACTGAAGATCTGTACCCATACTTGGTCACCCAACACATATTCTAAAGCGCTGTGCAAACTGTTGGCGCTATATAAATCCTGTACAATAATAATAATAATATCAGACTTAGGCCAGGATACCCCAACATTTCCAAACACTGCATGCAGGAGCAGAGCAGAGAATGCCCCTCTTGCTTGTCTTCATAGATCTCTCTTATTCTAATTGTCCTGTTAATGTTTTATCTGTGGGCAAAATCTGAAATATTTTTTTGTTGTTGTCAGTCAGTAATATTAGAGACATGCATGAAGATAAAATGTGTTTCATTTTATATTCCTTTGTTAAGGTAATTATTTTGTTTCATCATTCGTTATGTTAGAATCGTTTATTTTGGGAATTTGTTTTGTATATTCGGATTTGTTTTTTATATTCCCTATTTTCAAATTGATACAAAATGAATTTAAAAATGAATTTATAGGCTCAGCAATGCCAAGCTGCTGCTAACAAAGCAAACAGAATATTGGCATTAAAAAGGGGATCAACTCCAGAGATAAAACGATAATTCTCCCGCTCTACAAGACTCTGGTCCGGCCGCACCTGGAGTATGCTGTCCAGTTCTGGGCACCAGTCCTCAGGAGGGACGTACTGGAAATGGAGCGAGTACAAAGAAGGGCAACAAAGCTAATAAAGGGTCTGGAGGATCTTAGTTATGAGGAAAGGTTGTGAGCACTGAACTTATTCTCTCTGGAGAAGAGACCCTTGAGAGGGGATATGATTTCAATTTACAAATACTGTACTGGTGACCCCACAATAGGGAGGAAACGTTTTCATGGAAGGGAGTTTAACAAGACTCGTGGCCACTCATTAAAATTAGAAGAAAAAAGGTTTACTCTTAAACTACGTAGAGGATTCTTTACAGTAAGAGCGGCAAGGATGTGGAATTCCCTTCCACAGGCGGTGGTCTCAGCAGGGGGTATCAATGGTTTCAAAAAACTATTAGATAAGCACCTGAACGACCGCAACATACAGGGATATACAATGTAATACTGACATATAATCACACACATAGGTTGGACTTGATGGACTTGTGTTTTTTTTCAACCTCACCTACTATGTATGTAACTATGTAACTATGTAATTTTGAATTTGAAAGTGAATTCTTTTTCAAAATGGAAACATATTTCAATAAAAAACAATAAGGTATAAAAGTGAAATAAGATGATGATTCCTACTTAGGCTGCTTTATAAAAAAAGAATATAATAAAACAGAATAGAACAAAACATAATAGAAAATAAGTAGAAAAGAATAGAACAAAACAGAATAAAATAGAATAAACAAGAACATAATAGAATAGAAAAAAAAATAAACTAGAATTAACCAGAATAGAAAAGAAAATAAAGTAATGGAAAAGAATAAAATAGAATGGAATAGAACAAAACAAAATGGACTATAATCGAAAAGAACAGAATAGAAAAAAAAATTATAGAATGAAAAAAAAGAATAGAATTGGTTAGAATAGAATAGAAAGAATAGAATATAATAAAATAGAATGACTATAGCTGTCTTACGAAATTCAAATCTTTTGTATTTTTCTCTATTCTATTCTTTTCTATTCTACCCTATTCTTTTCTATTCTATTTTACTCCATTATATTATTTTCTATTCAATTATTTTATTTTATATTCCATTATTTTATTCCATGCTATCTTTTATTTTCTATTCAGTTTTTTCTTCTCTATTCTTTTATTTTCTATTCAATTTTTTCTTCTCTATTCTTTTATTTTCTATTCAATCTTTTCTTCTCTATTCTTTTATTTTCTATTCAATTTTTTCTATTATATTATTTTATTTTCTATTCCATTATTTTATTCTATGCTATCCTTTTTTTTCTATTATATTTTTTCTTCTCTATTCTTTTATTTTCTATTCAATTTTTTTCTTCTCTATTCTTTTGTTTTCTATTCTATTTTTTCTATTCTATTCTTTTATTTTCAATTCTATTATTTCTATTCTTTTTCTTAGCTATTCTATTCTGTTCTATTCTATTCTTTAAAACAGCCTAAGTAGGAATCATTATCCCATTTCACTTGTATACCTTACTGTAGTTATTGCAATATGTTTCCATTTCAAATTCTAACTCAAATTCATTCTGAAATGTAAATACATTTTCAAATTCAAATAATTAGATTCGTTATAATTTATTTCGGATTAGTTAAAATTCGTTATTATTGTGATCCAGAAATTCGGATACATCCGAATCGCCGAATAACGAAAATGTATTCCGAATTTAGATTCGTAATAAAAGGAACGCACATGTCTAGTAGCATTAACATGGCGTATTTCCTTCTCTGGAGTCTCCTATAACATAGTTTTTAACGCTAGTTGATCCTGCCAGTAGGGTTGATATTTTTTCTACTCCTCGTAAGAGGTCAGGCTGCCCCGTAAAAGCAACAGTTACAGCTGGTTCAAATAGATAACCTTTTTTATCCCAACTAGTGCTATCTAGAGTTAGGCTTTAATGTTCAATTTGTCCATTTAAAGCTGAATACCAGTACACCTATTGGGGTGGAAGGGTAGGTGGGGGGTGCTGTGTTTTCCCGGGGTTCCACTTGAATCCCTCATCCCATCTCTGTTCACAAACACTACTCACCATGCCGGTGGAGGGTCGTATTGAACATGGTATGATATAGGTGACAGCTGACGCTCTCTCCTTGCATCTCCTCTGTGATGGTCAGTCTGGATGTCTTGGTGAAGGTTCCATCCTCGTTCTCCATCAGGTCCTCCAGGGTTTGGTTACCCTCTGGCTGGACACTCCAGGAAATGTTTAGATCTGGAGGGTAAAACCTCTCCGCCTGGCAGATCAGAAGATGATTCTCGGTGTCTTCTCTCAGGGTCATTGCTGGGGTTACTGGAAATGACATACTGGGATAGTTAATAGAACGCTAATAAATGAGACATTAACCACAAACATTTTACACTTCCCCTTTAAATCTGAAAATAAAACAATCCAGTGCAAGCAAAAAAAAAAAAAAAAAACATTAAACGGGGTCTGATGCAAGATCATAATCACACATAGACCAAGCTGGAAATCCACCAACCAGACCACTATAAGGTAAGAAAAATCATCTCCTCATCAATATCAGATTTATATTGTAGAAGAAGGGGACAACGAGCATAATCTAGTCAAATAAAACTTATTAAAAACACCAATGAGCACTTATAAAGGGAGAAATGTTCACAGCTAATAATAAAAAAAACTCCACCCTCCAGCATGCGTGATGCAGGCCCGGACTGGCCATAGGGCAGACCGGGCATTTGCCCGGTGGGCCGGTGGGCTGCATGTCTTGGACATGCAGAGTCGGCCGCGGGTTCTGACATGCAGGACCGGTGTTCTAACACCGGCCGCTGCTGTTGCGCCAGTGGCGTACTAAGTGGGGGGCGGGCCGCCAGTGACAGGCGCTTTGAGAACTGTAGTTGCGCTTTGCAGTGGGGTCTGGGTGCGTGGGAGCCTCGAAGCCACACTCGAATGACACCCGTCAGCACATCAGGGGGCCGGGACCTGCAACGATCCCCTTCACTCTGGCCTGATGGCCGCGGCTCTGATCAGTCTTGGCTCGGCTGTCTCACACAGTCGAGCAGAGTGAAGCCGCCTCCCCCTCCTCCTTTATGTCTACACAGGGGGAGGGGACCCGACAAGCAGTCCCACTCTGATCTGAGGTACATTATGGGTCTGAAGGGGGGGTCTGTGTTGTATGGGAGTTCAGTATTGTAGGGGGATTCTGTATTGTAGGGAGGGGGTCTGCACTGTAGGGAGTGGGTCTGCACTGTAGGGAGGGGGTCTGCACTGTAGGGAGGGGGTCTGTACTGTAGGGGGATCTGTTTAACATGCAGGGGGTCCAGAACTGTTAGGGGGGTGTCTGTGTAACAAACAGGGGTCCAGAGGTGCGGGGTGCTGTGTAATGTAAAGGGGTCCAGGGGTGCAGGGTGCTGTGTAATGTAAAGGGGTCCAGAGGTACAAGGTGCTGGAACCCCACATTCCATCATCAACTGCTGCCACGAAGCACCACTGCCGAGCCCCCCCCCCCGGGCTGCTCAGTCTAAAATGTCTGGGCCTATTTTTTGTCCCAGTCCGGGCCTGGCGTGATGATGTCAGTCTGCCAAGCACCAGCCAATGCGTTTCGTCACAAGTGGACGTCATCAGTGGGCGATTCTTGACAGTTTCTTGATTCTTGACAGTTGCAGAGAAGGCCGGACAGGTGGTGGCGCCTCCTTAAGGTACCCTTTTGACCTTGCACCAGAGGCTTTAGGGTTATGGCTTTTTTGGTGTGGTGGTCATCACACGGAAAGTGATCATGCATGAATATTGTTTATACAGCATTATCGTCAGACGCAGTTCTTTTGCATTGCATGATTTTCTTTCACTATATTGTTTCATGCTTTTTTGCTTGTGCGGCACATTTCCTAAGGATTGTTTATTTTTTCACATTTCAAAGGGAAATGCAACTAATGCCGCATACACACGAGCGGACTTTACGGCAGACTTTGCCCGGCGGATGGGATTTCGTCGGACAATTCAATGTGTGTGGGCTCCAGCAGACTTTGTTTTCTCAAAAGTTGGACGGACTTAGATTTGAAACATGTTTTAAATCTATCCGTCGAACTTGAGTCCGGTCAAAAAATCCGCTCGTCTGTATGCTAGTTCGACGGACAAAAAGCCACGCTAGGGCAGCTATTGGCTACTGGCTGTCAACTTCCTTGTTTTAGTCCGGTGAATGTCATCACGTACGAATTCGACAGACTTTGGTGGATTGTGTGTAGGCAAGTCTGTTCATTCGGAAGGTCCGTCATAAAGTCCGTTGAAAAGTCCGCCGGGCAAAGTCTGCCGTAAAGTCCGCTTGTGTGTACGCGGCATTATTCATGCTTAAAGCTTCTGATGGTATCTTGTATTCAGATATTTCTGTGAGTGCGGCTCCCATGTTATTGTCATCATTATCAAAATTTTTCACATTTAACTGTTTTTTCCCCACATATTAGTATATACAGTATCTCAGAAAAGTAAGTACACCCCCCACATTTGTGTAAATCTTTTCTTCTATCTTTTCATGTGACAACACTGAAGAAATGACACTTTGCTACAATGTAAAGTAGTGAGTGTACAGCTTGTATAACAGTGTAAATTTGCTGTCCCCTCAAAATAACTCAACACACAGCCATTAATGTCTAAACCGCTGGCAACAAAAGTCAGTACACCCCTAAGTGAAAATGTCCAAATTGGGCCCAATTAGCCATTTTGCCTCCCCGATGTCATATGACACTTTAGGGTTACAAGATCTTAGGTGTGAATGGGGAGCAGGTGTGTTAAATTTGGTGTTATCGCTCTCACTCTCTCATACTGGTCACTGGAAGTTCAACATGGCACCTCATGGCAAAGAACTCTCTGAAGATCTGAAAAAAGAATTGTTACTCTACATAAAGATGGCCTAGGCTATAAGAAGATTGCCAAGACCCTGAAACTGAGCTGCAGTACAGTGGTCAAGACCATACAGGGGTTTAACAGGACAGGTTCCACTCAGAACAGGCCTCGCCATGGTCGACCAAAAAAGTTGAGGTCACGTGCTCAGCATCATATCCAGAGGTTGTCTTTGGGAAAAAGATGTATGAGTGCTGCCAGCATTGCTGCAGAGGTTTAAAGGGTGGGGGGGTCAGCCTGTCAGTGCTCAGACCATACACCGCACACTGCATCAAATTGGTCTGCATGGCTGTCATCCCAGAAGGAAGCCTCTTCTAAAGATGATGTACAAGAAAGCAAACAGTTTGCTGAAGACAAGCAGACTAAGGACATGGATTACTAGAACCATGTCCTGTGGTCTGATGAGACCAAGATAAACTTATTTGGTTCAGATGGTGACAAGCGTGTGTGGCGGCAACCAGGTGAGGAGTACAAAGACAAGTGTTCTTGCCTACAGTCAAGCATGGTGGTGGGAGTGTCATGGTCTGGGGCTGCATGAGTGCTGCCGGCACTGGAGGAGCTACAGATCATTGAGGGAACCATGAATGCCAACATGTACTGTGACATACTGAAGCAGAGCATGATCCCCTCCCTTCAGAGACTGTGCCGCAGGACAGTATTCCAACATGATAATGACCCCAAACACACCTCCAAGACCCCCACTGCCTTGGTAAAGAAGCTGAGTGTAAAGGTGATGGACTGGCCAAGCATGTCTCCAGACCTAAACCCTATTGAGCATTTGTGGGGCATCCTCAAACGGAAGGTGGAGGAGCGAAAGGTCTCCAACATCCACCGGCTCTGTGATGTCATCATGGAGGAGTGGAAGAGGACTCCAGTGGCAACCTGTAAAGCTCTGGTGAACTTCATGCCCAAGAGAGATAAGGCAGTGCTGGAATATAATGGTGGTCACACAAAATTTTGACACTTTGGGCCCAATTTGGACATTTTCACTTAGGGGTGTACTCACTTTTGTTGCCAGCGGCTTAGACATTAATGGCTGTGTGTTGAGTTATTTTGAGGGGACAGCAAATTTACACTGTTATACAAGCTGTACACTCACTACTTTACATTGTAGACAAGTGTCATTTCTTCAGTGTTGTCACATGAAAAGATAGAAGAAAATATTTACAGAAATGTGAGGGGTGTATTCACTTTTTGAGATACTGTATAGTGTTACCTAGCACAGAGTTGTTCGCTTTGCAAATAGATGAAACCTAACAGAAGGTCCAATGTGGCACTGGATTAAATGGGTGATCACAAAGGTAATGCTGGATTTTTAAAATTTAAATTCTGTTTATTGCATTCAAACAATTCTACATAAAGAAAAAAGCACATGAATATACACAGGAATAATGAGTATGTGCAGTCAACTGGATACAGATATATAACCAGATCTTTTTTCTCCAAAAATAGATGCAGAAACTACTCCTTTTCCAAGTCACCCATTTGACTCCACCCCTACCCACCTATGAGCACAGTTCCTTGTTTCCACCCATACCCACCTCAGAGATCCGTTCCTTGGTTCCACCCATACCCACCTCCAAAGAAAATTTTTGTTCCACCCCTACCCACCTCTGAGCACAGTTCGATGTTTCCACCCATACCCACCTCCGAGAACCGTTCCTTGGATCCACCCATACCCACCTCCAAACATTGTTTCTTTGTTCCACCCCTAACCACCTCTGAGCATCGTTCCTTGGTTCCACACAGTCATACCTTTGCCAGGGCATAGGCAGGATTCAGCCTGTATGTCCTCTCCACGGTCTTCTTTCCAGCCACCGATGTCATCCTATCAGGAGGTCAGGGGGTGGGAGGAGCTGCAGATCTGGACGGAGTGTGGGAGCTGCCCAACTTAGCATGTTAACAAGCAGGTGATTACCTTTTTGTTAATATGAAAGACCCCCATTCTCTTTCTCTTTGCAGATCTCCAGCTGCTCCCGCCCCCTGCCCTTCTCATAGGATGACATCATTGGCAGGGAAGCCGGGAGAGAACAGGCATGGCTGCACAGCAAGAGTTGAGCGGCAACCGCGGTCTGTGATAGCCCTCTCTAGGTCACGGTCGCAGCTCACCTTCTGCTGTTCGGCCCAGTCAACAGCCCATGGACCAGTATCGGACCATGGCCTGTGGATTGGGAACCCCTACCTTAAAGGATAAGTTCACCTTTTTGGAGCATGTCATGTCACATGTTCTACCTGTTTTTAGGGTAAGCTTTAATTTATCCCCTTCCCCAGCAACTCCTCTCAAGTCTCATGTTTATCTATCCTTGGTCCTCCAAGTTCCTACCTCCTGCTGGGAGTTTCACAGGTAAGTAATATGTATTCGTAGGTCATCTAAAGTATAATTGTACAAGAAGTTCAGTCCTCCTTAACATAAAGTCCCCCTGGATAAAGCATTGTCTTTTACATTATCAGATTATATCATTGTATTAGACTTTTAGATGGTCACCTCACCTGTCACCAGCAGATGCGTCCCATTGCCCTGGTAGGAATCTAGCATGATATCCAAGAATGAGCAGACATAAAGTCCTGAGTCTCTGGGAGTGACGGAGGAGATGGTTAGAAAGAGAGGTGTGACGGTGATTCTCGATGTGTTCACCAAGGCATTCTTGGGTCCATTCATGTGCCAGTAGTGATGTACAATCTTGAATTCTTTGGTGCTACTGATATTACAGGAGATCCAGGCAGTTTGACCCTCTGATAGGTAAAGCTCAGGAGGATGTTGGACCACAGTCACCGAGCTGCCTCCTGTGAGTGCTGATTGTCCTGTTATATGTGAAATAAAAAACTGTATCAGGGTACAATGGGGTGTAATTTTTATCAATGAGTGTCCCTGTCTGGTCTGGGATAAGAGCCTTATCAGGGTCATACTCCTACATAGCCAGTGGCCACTCTCTCCTTTCAACCAATTGAGCTCCCAGCCCTCATTGACCAGCAGCAAGCGCCCCCCTCCAGCAATGCCCAGGCAATGGTTGGGTGAGGCCACCCAGCCTCATCTTTCCTGATAGGCTGAGCTGCTGTGGCACTCTATTTAACCACTTAAATACTGGGCACTTAAACCCCCTTCCTGCCCAAGTGACTTTTCAGCTTTCAGTGCTCTTGCATGTTGAATGACAATTGCCCGGTCATGCAGCACTGTACCCAGATGACATTTTTATCATTTCTTTAACACAAATAGAGCTTTCTTTTGGTGATATTTAATCACCACTGGGGTTTTCATTTTTTGCTAAACAAACAAGAACATTTTGAAAAAAAGTTTTCTTCATTTCTGTAATACAAGTTTGCAAATAAGTATTTTTTTCTCTTCACTGATGGGCACTGATATAGCTGCAATGGTGGGCACTGATGAGGCTGCATTGATGGTCAATCATAAGGCTGCATTGATAGTCAATGATGAGGCTGCACTGATGGGCACCGATAGGTGGCATTAATGGGCACTGATGAGACTGCACTGATTGGCACTGATGAAGCTGCACTGATGATCACTGTTAGGCACAGATGAGGCAACACTGATGGGCACTAATGAGGCTGCATTGATTGGCATTGATGAGGCTGCACTGATGAGCACTCATGAGGCTGCATTGATTGGCACTGATGAGGCTGCATTGATGGTCAATGGTGAGGCAGAACTGATGGGCACTGATGAGGCTGCACTGATGGGCACTGATGAGGCTGCAATGATAAGGTGGCACTAATGATCACTGATAGGCACTGATGAGGCAACACTGATGGGCCCTGATAAGCTGCACTGATGGGCACTGATGAGGCTGCAATAATAAGGTGGCACTGATGATCACTGATACTCACTGATGAGGCAACACTGATGGGCTCTAATAAGCTGCACGGATGGGCACTGATGAGGCTGCGCTGATAAGCTGCCACTGATGGGCACCGATAGGCAGCACTGACAGGCACTGATAGGTGGCACTGATGGGCACTGAAATGCTGTACTGATGGACTCTAATATGTTGCACTGATGGGCACTGCTGTACCATGGCCCTGTTACCTACCATTGAATTTTTTGCCGTCCCCTGACAACCCCGTTTACTCCTTGGATTGCTACCTGAACTTGACCTCAGATTGTATTCCGGGCTACTCTGCCCTGACCACAGAGTCGTCTCTTCGTTTGCACCTGTTGGCTACCCTGACTCGAACTATATTCAGACTACACTTGCCCGCTACCTGCCCTGACCTTGGACTGTCCCAGAGTTTCCATTACCAGCCATTGTCTACTACCTGATCAGCCTCAAGACTCTGGTACCCTTATGTATCTCATTTGTTCAGTCCCAGTGCTATGGTATCCCAAGTACAAGTAGACCTCCTCCCCTGTAGGAAATGAGGGCTGCTAAAGGCAAAAGAAACACCAGCCAACTATATTTCCCAACCTCCACATCAAGTTGTGTGCTACACCCTCGTGTTAAGTAATTGATGAATCTAGAGAAGATTGTACAATCATATTGTAAGATGTGTGGTCATACTGCAATGCTATTTTAATCATGGCTGCTAATTTGGTATCACCTGGTATTACCCCAAAATAATCATGAACTTTATCAGTGGTCTTCAAAACTGCGGCCCTTGGGCCGGATATGGCCCTTTGCTTGCTTTTTCTTTGGCCCTTGGGGCACTATTCCTCCCACTGATACGAGACATTATTCTGCCATCTGACACCGACAATGGAGCACCATTTCTCCCACTGACACCACTAATGGGGCACTATCCATCTCTATGATACCAGATGTTTACTCCCACTGATGCCAGGAAAATGTCCACTCCCGTTGGCCACAAAACGAACCATATATCCCTTAATTTTTTTTTTTTTTGAAAATCTTTTTATTGAGTATAATGCCGCATAAACACGAGCAGACTTTTCGATCGGACTGGTCTGACGGTCTATCCGATGGACTTTCCAAACAAACGGACTTGCCTACACACGATCACACCAAAGTCCGATGGATTCATACGTGATGACATACACCGGACTAAAATAAGGAAGTTAATAGCCAGTAGCCAATAGCTGCCTAAGCGTCAGTTTTCGTCCGTCGGACTAGCATATAGATGAGCGGACTTTTCGACCGGACTCGAGTCCATCGGAAAAGATTTGAAACATGTTCCAAATCTAAAGTCCGTCAGATTTTCGACCGAAAAAGTCCGCTGCAGGTCCGATGAAGCCCACACACGGTGGAATTGTCCGCCGGACTCGGTCTGTCGGACCAGTCCGGATGAAAAGTCTGCTCGTGTGTACGCGGCATTAGACATACAAGCAAACAACAACAGTAAACCTGCCACAGCATTGGGACTAGACCCACACAGGAGTCAGTACCAGCCGGCCATTGGGCTGCTTCCAGCATTAGTGTCATACAGCTGTAGCATGTCTGAAAAAAAAAAAAAACAACTTATGCCGCGTACACACGGTCGGACTTTTCGTCTACAAAAGTCTGACAGCCTGTCCGACAGACTTCCGGCAGACTTTCGGCGGACTTGCAGCAGACTTTCTAACGAACGGACTTGCCTACACACGACCACACAAAAGTCCGATGGATTCGTACGTGATGACGTACACCGGACTAAAATAAGGAAGTTCATAGCCAGTAGCCAATAGCTGCCCTAGCATGGGTTTTTGTCCGTCGGACTAGCACACAGACGAGCGGACTTCGGGGTCCGTCGTAGTTACGACGTAAAGATTTGAAGCATGCTTCAAATCTAAAGTCCGTCGGATTTGAGGCTAAAAAAGTCCGTTGAAAGTCCGGAGAAGCCCACACACGATCGGATTACCAGCCAGCTTTAGTCCGTCAGCGTCCGTTGGACTTTTGTAGACGAAAAGTCCGACCGTGTGTACGCGGCATTAGTGCTGTATTGGCTCCTACTCAATTAAAGTAGCTCAGGATCAAATCTATCAGTCAAGACCCAAGGAACAATAATAGATATAAAAAAAACCCATATCAGAGATTACATTACCAAAAAAATCAACCAATGTATCAATATCACTTTCTCCCATAGAGTGGTATTATGTACACATTCAATCAGTCTTCGGTTGCCGTGGAGGCCTCAGCTAACAATTTGGCCCACACTCTATCGTATTTTTTGAGGCATCCCCCATTTTGGTAGGTTTCCTTATAGAGTGGTAATTCTTTATTGATATGTGTTTTCCATAACAATAGGGATGGTGGGGCACATTTTTTGCAGCAGAGAGTGATCATTTTCCTGGCATAGAAGAGCAGGAGTCCTATGAGGGTCCTCTCTGCTATACTGGAGCTAATTCTTCCACTAAACCTAGAAGGCAGATCTGCGGGGTTGGGGCTATATCCGTTCCTACTACTTCTTGTATTACAGATAGTACTTGTGGCCAGTAGTTTTTAATTGCTGGACAGGACCAGAAGATGTGCATACAATCGCCTGGATCCCCAGTACATCTCCAACACTCCGAGGACAGGGAGGTTCTCATTTTATGCAATCTATACGGGGTGATATATGCCAAATGTAGTATTTTGTATTGTATGAGATGGTCTCGAAGTGAGACCAGGATTTTGAAGGGGAAATCCCACATGTCCTACCAATCCTCGGAGTCTAGTCCTGGGATATCGTGCGTCCATCGCTGCCGGAGCTTGGATAGATCTGGAGAGGAAACTCGAGGTCGGTTTCCTGGTGCTTTCACATCTTGTGACCCTCTCCAGATCTGATTGCACTATTTGCGTGTCGTTGGGTATTATTTGGGCTTTAAACGCATGAGAGTTTCATATAGCAAAATAGGTGCGAGGGAGGCACATTGTTGTGGCAATCTAGGTGATTGAAGGTATGTATGGCGGTGCCGGTGGTGAGGTCAGATATCAGTTTAATACCGCATTTGGCCCATATTTTAGGGTCTGGTAGTGAGCAGAGATGGAGTAAGGTAGGGTTGTTCCAAAGGGGGGTGTGCGGGGAGATTGCATTCCGTGGGAACTTCTCAAGTCCCAGTCCCACCCTCCTGGACCTTAGAGTTGTGTGCATGGGGGTGATCAAATCATATGGAGCCTTGGGACCTCGAAGGGGTAAATGTGTTAGGGCTTCCACAGAGCGGACCACCGCAGCCTCCAGAACCGCAGCGGGGTTGGACACATCTGGTACTAGCCACCAAACTGCCGTGACCAACTGGGCTGCCAGAAAATATTTCTGGCAGTCTGGAAATGCCATCCACCCGTGACACTGGACGCATCAGTGTGGAGAGTTTAAATCTAGGGGGGTTTGGGCCCCAGAGGAAGGAGGAGAAAATTTGGTTCAATTTCGTGAAAAATGAGCAAGGTATCCATTGTGGGGGATTAAGAAATAGGTAGGTAAAATTAGGTATGATTTTCATTTTAATTAAGTTAATGCAGCGTAAAAGGGATAGAGGAAGGTTCTCCCAGGCTTTTAGTTTGGCCTTGACTCCTTGGACCACCGGGTCTAGGTTAAGGGGGATAAAGCTGGATGCGTCTCTCGAGACGCGTACCCCCAAGTACACCATTTCATCCACCCATTGCATCTGCAGATCTGGTGGGGCTAGTCTTTTTGCCTCAGGGTCAATAGCCAGCAACTGGGATTTTGTCCAGTTCACTACAACCGTGCCTTCTGCCCCACTGCTGCCACCTCCTTTTACTTGCCAGCTACTCCTAGCTGTCCAAAAAAGACAATCTGACACAGTGTTTATAAACATTGATCAGACAGGAGATAGAGAGATACAAAGTAACATTGTTTATAAACATTGATCAGACGGGAGATGGGTAGATACAAAGTAACATTGTTTATAAACATTGATCAGACAGGAGATAGAAAGATACAAGGTAACATTGTTTATAAATATTGATCAGACGGGAGATAGAGAGATACAAAGTAACATTGTTTATAAATATTGATTAGACAGGAGACAGAGAGATACAATGTAACATTGTTTATAAACATTGATCAGACAGGAGACAGAGAGATACAATGTAACATTGTTTATAAACATTGATCACACAGAAGATAGAGAGATACAAAGTAACATTGTTTATAAATATTGATCAGACAGGAGACAGAGAGATACAATGTAACATTGTTTATAAACATTGATCACACAGAAGATAGAGAGATACAAAGTAACATTGTTTAAAAACATTGATCACACAGGAGCTAGAGAGATACAAAGTAACATTGTTTATAAACATTGATCAGATTTGAGATAGAGAAATACAAGGTAACATTGTTTATAAATATTGATCAGACAGGAGATACAGAGATACAAAGTAACATTGTTTATAAACATTGATCAGACAGGAGATACAGAGATACAAAGTAACATTGTTTATAAACATTGATCAGACAGGAGATACAGAGATACAAAGTAACATTGTTACTTTTGTATTAACTCCATTTCATTCATCTTCAGATTAAAGGGATGAGCTTCCATCTGCATAGGATAACAGTATCAATGTATTAGGCTAGTTTTACACCTGTGCGGGTTCAGGAATGCATGAAAATCGCACGCTTTCCCGCATTTGCATGCAGCTGCACACAAAAATGCGCTACTTTTAGGAAAACACAAGGGTATGCTGTTACCTAATAATGGCACCCCCATCACAATGGAAGATGCAGTGCACTTTCCTATGTACAGAAACTCATGGTGCCATGTGTGGCCAATCACCATGTTGTGCCAAATCACCAAAATTCCAAAGCATTTAATGTAAGGCAGCATTTTATTAAAGTTACAGGGACCTTTCTCCTGCAGGGAACGCAGGTACAGCAGCCCGATCAAATGAATGGACTGCTGTGCCAATGCAAATGCGGCATGCAGAACTGCGGAGATGTGAGCCTTATTATTGGATGCATTGATACCTGCGGCTGTTATTGGGACATGTACGTGGCTGGCTGTGGCTGCTGAGGCCGTACAATTTAATGACAGGTTGGAGGCAATCACAGTCATTTGTGTCTGTCTGCACAGCCGGTGGTTGCTTGCACACAGCCGCAGGTAAGGACAGTCATGGATGTCTGTAGTGTATAGAACAATCCTGTCCTGTACATACCTCCCCTATAGAATAATCCCATCCTGTACATACCTCCTGTATAGAACAATCCCGTCCTGTACATACCTCCCCTATAGAATAATCCCATCCTGTACATACCTCCTGTATAGAACAATCCCGTCCTGTACATACCTCCTGTATAGAACAATCCCGTCCTGTACATACCTCCCCTATAAAATAATCCTGTCCTGTACATACCTCCTGTATAGAACAATCCCATCCTGTACATACCTCCCCTATAGAATAATCACATCCTGTACATACCTCCCCTATAGAACAATCCTGTCCTGTACATACCTCCCCTATAGAATAATCCTGTCCTGTACATACCTCCTGTATAGAACAATCCCATCCTATACATACCTCCTGTATAGAACAATCCCGTCCTGTACATACCTCCCCTATAGAACAATACTGTCCTGTACATACCTCCCCTATAGAATAATCCTGTCCTGTACATACCTCCTGTATAGAACAATCCCATCCTGTACATACCTCCTGTATAGAACAATCCCGTCCTGTACATACCTCCCCTATAGAACAATCCCATCCTGTACATACCTCCCCTATAGAACAATCCCATCCTGTACATACCTCCCCTATAGAATAATCCCGTCTTGTACATACCTCCCCTATAGAACAATCCCGTCCTGTACATACCTCCCCTATAGAACAATCCCGTCCTGTACATACCTCCCCTATAGAATAATCACATCCTGTACATACCTCCCCTATAGAACAATCCTGTCCTGTACATACCTCCCCTATAGAACAATCCTGTCCTGTACATACCTCCCCTATAGAATAATCCTGTCCTGTACATACCTCCTGTATAGAACAATCCCATCCTGTACATACCTCCTGTATAGAACAATCCCGTCCTGTACATACCTCCCCTATAGAACAATCCCATCCTGTACATACCTCCCCTATAGAATAATCCCGTCTTGTACATACCTCCCCTATAGAATAATCCCATCCTGTACATACCTCCCGTCACCAGCAGAAGGAGAAGCAGGAGGTCCATGGTGTCCTCAGAGACGTAACATCTAGAAGATGAAGCCGGTAATGACTAAGAATATCAGAAAGTCAATATATAGGACAGGAAGTCGCACGTTCTTAAGTGGAGAGAAGACCTGATGAGAACTTTCAGTTTCCTTTATGACCTGACAATGAGGGTGAGGGGAGGCAAGATCGCCCAAATGTAATCAATGTATGTGACACTCTAATGCAAAGCAGGTGAGACAGGAAAACATTTTTTGGTACTGCATACTAATATGAACATTCAGCCTAGGTTCTGTGATGCGGCACATCGCATGTGATTCGCACAGAAATCGCACCGCATTCCCATGCAGATCACATCAATGTCTGTGCATTCTGAACCATTCATTCTGTATGGTTCAAATCGCACCACATCCGCACCAAATTGGTGCAGGACTCTTTTTTTAGCTGCACTGGGATCAAATCGCATGGGTGTGAACACCCAACATCCAATCCGATCTGCCAAGATGGAAGGGGATCCCCTTGTTTTTTTTGTTTTTTTTTTAGCGGATCAGATTGGAGGTAGGCGGGTGTAGACAGACACAAGTCCATTCACATCTGCCGTAATAACAGAAATCTATGGGTCAGTACAGGTAATAACAGAAGTCTATGGATCAATACAGGTAATAACAGAAGTCTATGGGTCAGTGTTGGTAATAACAGAAGTCTATGGGTCAGTACAGGTAATAACAGAAGTCTATGGATCAATACAGGTAATAACAGAAGTCTATGGGTCAGTACAGGTAATAACAGAAGTCTATGGGTCAGTACAGGTAATAACAGAAGTCTATAGGTCAGTGCAGGTAATAACAGAAGTCTATGGGTCAGTACAGGTAATAACAGAAGTCTATGGGTCAATACAGGTAATAACAGAAGTCTATGGCTCAGTACAGGTAATAACAGAAGTCTATGGGTCAGTACAGGTAATAATAGAAGTCTATGGCTCAGTACAGGTAATAACAGAAGTCTATGGGTCAGTACAGGTAATAACAGAAGTCTATGGCTCAGTACAGGTAATAACAGAAGTCTATGGGTCAGTACAGGTAATAACAGAAGTCTATGGGTCAGTACAGGTAATAACAGAAGTCTATGGCTCAGTACAGGTAATAACAGAAGTCTATGGGTCAGTACAGGTAATAACAGAAGTCTATGGGTCAGTACAGGTAATAACAGAAGTCTATGGCTCAGTACAGGTAATAACAGAAGTCTATGGGTCAGTACAGGTAATAACAGAAGTCTATGGGTCAGTACAGGTAATAAGAGAAGTCTATGGGTCAGTACAGGTAATAACAGAAGCCTATGGGTCAGTGCAGGTAATAACAGAAGTCTATGGGTCAGTACAGGTCATAACAGAAATCTATAGGTCAGTACAGGTAATAACAGAAGTCTATGGGTCAGTACAGGTAATAACAGAAGTCTATGGGTCAGTGTTGGTAATAACAGAAGTCTATGGGTCAGTGCAGGTAATAACAGAAGTCTATGGGTCAGTACAGGTAATAACAGAAGTCTATGGGTCAGTACAGGTAATAACAAGTCTATTGGTCAGTACAGGTAATAACAGAAATCTATTGGTCAGTACAGGTAATAACAGAAGTCTATGGGTCAGTGCAAGTAATAACAGAAGTCTATGGAAGTTATCCTGTGAAGTATTCATGGTTCTAGAAGCACTCTGTGGACCAAGATGGGACAATCATGGATTTGGTACAGTAGTAGAAGTGTTGGGAATAAACATGCTTTGATTAAGGGTAAAGTTCTGCATTGTTCTTGGGATGAACATGTGATTTGTTATAATGTGAAACAAATAGGGGGGAATCCCTTCTGTGTGTTTTCATAATGCAACATTTATGGAATACAATTGATTCTTTTTAATTCAGTTGTCTTTCTGGGAGACCACCCACCTTCTAAGCCTGTCACTTTGATCATCTAACATTTTTTGGAGAAGAAGACTTTACTCTACTATTTAGGATGTGCTGGGATGCCCCAGCTTTTATCCCTAAAATGCTGTTACCCTTTGTTAACACCTATGCGTTTTTTTAGTGCATTTTGCGTTTTGTAGAAATGCACTTCAGTCCATTTAACATGCTTTTCTATAGATGTAGTTCACATCTGTGTGTTTTGAACTGGTGCATTTTTAGGAAAGGGTCAGGGACTTTTTTCCCTGCAGCAGATTGCGTTTTTCATGTAAAAGACTTCAATGGACTTGCACCAAGAACACAAGTGTTGCATTTTTTTTTTGCTTCTTTGTTTCTGTTATAAAATTTTGTAAAAAAGTAAGTTTTCTCCTTCACTGACGGGCACTGATGAGGTGGCACCAATGAGGTGGCACTGATGAGGTGGCACCAATGAGGTGGCACTGATGATGGGCACTGATAGGTGGCACTGGTATGCGGCACTGATGGGCATTGATAGGTGGCACTGATGGGCACTCATAGGCGGCACTGATGGACACTGATAGGTGGCACTGAAAGGCTGCACTGATGGGTAATTATAGGTGGCACGGATGGGCACTGATAGGTGGGCACTGATACGCACTGATGAGGTGGCACCAATGAGGTGGCACTGATGATGTGCACTGATAGGTGGCACTGGTATGCAGCACTGATGGGCATTGATAGGCGGCACTGATGGGCACTCATAGGTGGCACTGATGGACACTGATAGGTGGCACTGATGGGCACTGAAAGGCTGCACTGATGGGTACTCATAGGTGGCAATGATAGGTGGCATGGATGGGCACTATTAGGTGGGCACGGATGGGCACTGGTAGGTGGCACTGATGGGAATCACTGATGAGGAGACATCTGGCAGGCATTCGTAGTGGGCACTGACTGGCACCATTTGTGGTGACTCATCCCCCCTCCCTTCCTGAAAACTCTCAGGAGAGTGAGAGAGAGAGCTGTGTATGATGTCATAAACAATAAAAAGAAAAAATACCGCGCTAGATAATGTGTATGAAGCAGCAACTAAAAACCATATAATATCTCCATGGTGAAAAAGTCCAGTAAATAAATAAAGTTGCACTTAAAAAAAGTGATAATGTGAAAATTTCATACAATAAATATTTGAATGCACTCCATATATAATGAAGTAAAAAGTGAAAAGCAGTCACAAAGTGCAAAGAAACATAGTCCACATAACATAACATAAAAGGATTGGTGCACACAGCCAGTGTGTATTGAATCCCAATATATGGAAAACTCGCAGGGGCATGGATAATATACGATTGAGTCACAAATAATAGAGTGGCAATCTGTATGTGCAGTCCCTTACCGGACAAGGTGGACCCCCTCCAGCGCAGGGTCGTGTAAGCAGACAGATTACCCTCTGTGGGGAGCTGTAGATGTGTTGGTATCTGATGCCTTCGGTCGCCGATTCGCTCTGATGAATGCAGGTGTCCAGCAGGAAGCAGAACAAAAAGCCAATAGACTGATCTCTCAAGCTCTGAAAAGAAAAAACACATTCGGGCTCCGGGCCCCGAGTGTATAAGCGAGAGAGATAGGGGACGCCAATCGTGTAGTAGAGAAGCGTGTTTATTAAAAACGTGCGGAGGCCCGCAAAAACAAATACAGACAAACGAACAATAAAAGCCGGCTAGACAAAACTAAAAATAAAACACCCTCGTGTCGGGGTCACATGTGGCGTGATGACGTCAGCACAACGCACCGCCCTACATGTTTCGCAATACCTTGCGTCTTCCTGGGGCACCTGGGTATTCGCTCTGATATATATATATATATATATAGATATATATATATATATTTATATATATATATATATCTATATATATATACATGTGAGAGAGAAGTGTCAGAATTGGCCTGGGTAGCAGGAGGTTAATTACCATAAGTAAGTAATATACAAATAATTATTAAATATTTTTTTGAGGTACCGTATTTATCGGCATATAACACACACTTTTTTCCCCTGAAAATCAGGGGAAAATTGTGGGTGCGTGTTATAGGCCGATCCCCGCCGATTTCTGTGTCATCGGAGCGATCGCGGAAATTGCCGCGGTCGCCGCCGACATACACAGCAGTGGGTAGATTCAAAAATGGCGCCGAGACTGCAGGGAGCCGAGATACACATACCCGAGTGTTCTCGGCTTTTTCCGGCGCCGCCGTCACGCCCAGTCCCGCCATTGGACCTGTGTTATGTCCATCATAGGGCGGGACTGGGCGTGACTGTGAGCGGCGCCAAAAAAAGCAGAGAACACTCGGGTATGTGTATCTCGGCTCTTGTCGGATCCGAGATACACATACCCGAGTGTTCTCGGCTTTTTTCGGCGCCGCTCACAGTCACGCCCAGTCCCGCCCTATGATGGACATAACACAGGTCCAGGGGCGGGACTGGGCATGACGGCGGCGCCGGAAAAAGCCGAGAACACTCGGGTATGTGTATCTCGGCTCCCTGCAGTCTCCATTTTTTGAATCTACACCGAGTGCACAAAGCTGCACTGACATGGCTGGACTGGGGCAAACCTGCACTAACAAAGCTGCACTGGGGCAAGGCTGCACTGGGGCAAAGCTGCACTGAGGCAAAGCTGCACTGAGGCAAGGCTGCACTGACAAGGCTGCACTGGGGCAAAGCTGCACTGACAAGGCTGCACTGACAAGGCTGCACTGGGGCAAAGCTGCACTGACAAGGCTGCACTGACAAAGCTGCACTGACAAGGCTGTACTGACAAGGCTGCACTGACAAGGCTGTACTGACAAGGCTGCACTGACAAAGCTGCACTGACAAGGCTGCACTGACAAAGGTGCACTGACAAGGCTGCACTGGGGCAAAGCTGCACTGACAAGGCTGCACTGGGGCAAAGCTGCACTGACAAGGCTGCACTGACAAAGCTGCACTGACAAGGCTGTACTGACAAGGCTGCACTGACAAGGCTGTACTGACAAGGCTGCACTGACAAAGCTGCACTGACAAGGCTGCACTGACAAAGCTGCACTGACAAGGCTGCACTGGGGCAAAGCTGCACTGACAAGGCTGCACTGACAAGGCTGCACTGGGGCAAAGCTGCACTGACAAGGCTGCACTGACAAAGCTGCACTGACAAGGCTGTACTGACAAGGCTGCACTGACAAGGCTGTACTGACAAGGCTGCACTGACAAAGCTGCACTGACAAGGCTGCACTGACAAAGGTGCACTGACAAGGCTGCACTGGGGCAAAGCTGCACTGACAAGGCTGCACTGGGGCAAAGCTGCACTGACAAGGCTGCACTGACAAAGCTGCACTGACAAGGCTGTACTGACAAGGCTGCACTGACAAGGCTGTACTGACAAGGCTGCACTGACAAAGCTGCACTGACAAGGCTGCACTGACAAAGCTGCACTGACAAGGCTGCACTGGGGCAAAGCTGCACTGACAAGGCTGCACTGACAAGGCTGCACTGGGGCAAAGCTGCACTGACAAGGCTGCACTGACAAAGCTGCACTGACAAGGCTGTACTGACAAGGCTGCACTGACAAGGCTGTACTGACAAGGCTGCACTGACAAAGCTGCACTGACAAGGCTGCACTGACAAAGGTGCACTGACAAGGCTGCACTGACACTGAAAAGGCTGCAGATGGACAGATAAGGCTGCATTGATGGGCATTTTAATGTAAGTTTTTTTTTCCTTAAACTTCCCTCCTAAATTTTTTTTTCCCTTAAAATTCTCTCCTAAACTTGGGGTGCGTGTTATACGCCGATAAATACGGTAATTTACTATATTTTCAAAAACTGCACTCAAGCAGGTGGCTTAACGGACAAATTACTGAAGTTTAAAGTTATAACTTCCAACCAGTAATTTCACAGTAAATAGATAAATAATAAATTATTATGTTATAACAGATAGCATTATAATATATGATTTAGCTTGTACCTTTTCAGCATCCGCAGATTCTCATTCTCCCTCCTAACAGTGTGAGAAAAACATGGGACTGTGGGTAAATCTTATACCCATAAAACACATGTATTTTCCTTGTAGATAAGAGGGCTGGGCTGGAAGGGAGCATTTGTCTTTTACACACGCCCCTTCTATGACACTGCAGTGAGAGGCGTGCCTCCACTGCAGAATTTTTATTGGACAGCTGGGGCCAAAGGTACTTTACCATTGGTCCAAGGCTCCAAGCTGTCCATTGAGCTCAGTGCCTCTGACAAGAAGTGAGGAGAGGCACTGTGAGCTCATCCTCTCCGTCTGCTGAAAACAAAGTGTGCCAGCTTGTATTTTAAACTGGCCACTCTGTATGTGGCTTCTGACAGGCTGCCCAAGGTGCCCCATATCTCCGGAACCATAGGTCGTAGGTGCCCCAATTTTGACCAGTGGATAGGATTTCAGCTACTTTCCCCCAGAATTTGGGGTCTTTGTGACCCGATGTCGCCGAGCTATGACCTTCGAAGCTCGATGTTTTTGTTTTTTTTCTTATGTTCATGGCACATGCACCTGCCTCCCCTGACTGCATGTCCCTGCCCCCCCCCCCCCACCACCACCACCATCTAGCTACATGCGTTGATGTACCTGTCACACTGTAAGTCACTCTCTTTACATTTGGAATAAACATATTTACTACTGCACTTAGATGGCACTGCTCTTCCTTTTCTCCTCTTGTTTCTGCAGAGTCTCTTCTAGCCCCTCTTAGAGCCAGCAACCGTTCAACATCGGAATATACATTCATAGAGACCATCACCTTATTGTGTGGACTACGTCATTCAAACAGACTTTATCCACTGGCTTTGCCCTGTCTTACACCCATTCCATCCAGCTTCCAGTGCGCTAATATTTGTTTACATTTGTCTTGGAGTGGTGCTACATCTGCTACATCTACAGGTTTAGATATTTTTGTATCTGCTGATCTCCTCTGAGATTGTCACCCATGGTGATCTGTACAGTTTGTTGGGAATGGTACAGACAACATAAGACATCCGTTGAGTGGCAGTTCTGCAGATGGAAATTCCTTGCTTCACAAGAGGAGAATGGTCAAACTGTCTGGAGATGACATAAAGCCTACTACGGTTGCATTGTTCACCAATCTTTACAGCAGAAAAGTGCCTTAGATTGTACAACACATGGAACCTTGTACAAAAAAAGAAGATCATGCTGGGTTCCTGTCAAACAAGAAGAGAAAGCTGGGGTTGTGGTGGGACCAGGATCACCAACACTTGCCAGGCTGAAAAATGTAGCCTGGCCTGATGGATCTCCATTTCTGCTGAGGCCCACAGGTGATAGACCAGTCACAACGATATATGGTCCCAAAAGAACACCCCTGGGATGTTATAAAACAGGATCTACAATATCCATTATCATGAAACAGTAGATAATTGAGGGTCTAGACTTCTTATATCCATCCTCGTGTATGTATTGGATTAGTGTTGACCTCTTTCAACCTTGTGAAGTGGGTTTTAAATTGGAGTTTCTGGTGGTAGTAGTGCCTTCCCTGTACGTTGATCATTTGAGCCCCAGTTGTGTAATATCACATAATTAGAAGTTGTATTGTTCTTATCCCTAAGTGTGAACATTGTGGGTGGAAGTTATAGTCTCACTCCTAGCACTACATTCTGTATTGTGATCATCTACAAAAATTGTATGATGCAATCATGTCATCATGGACCAAAATCTCAAATCTTAAATATCTGCAGAGCCATTTATCCAACTGTCCATCCAGAGCCTCTGGTTTATAGACCAGATACATCCTAAATATAGAACCATTTATCCAACTGTCCAACCAGAGCCTCTGGTTTATAGATCGGATACATCCTAAATATAGAACCATTTATCCAACTGTCCATCCAGAGCCTCTGATTTATAGACCAGGTACATCCTAAATATAGAGCCATTTATCCAACTGTCCATCCAGAGCCTCTGGTTTATAGACCAGATACATCCTAAATATAGAACCATTTATCCAACTGTCCATCCAGAGCCTCTGGTTTATAGACCGGATACATCCTAAATATAGAACCATTTATCCAACTGTCCATCCAGAGCCTCTGGTTTATAGACCGGATACATCCTAAATATAGAACCATTTATCCAACTGTCCATCCAGAGCCCCTGATTTATAGACCAGGTACATCCTAAATATAGAGCCATTTATCTAACTGTCCATCCAGAGCCTCTGGTTTATAGACCAGATACATCCTAAATATATAACCATTTATCTAACTGTCTATCCAGAGCCTCTGGTTTCTAGACCAGATACATCCTAAATTTAGAACCATTTATCCAACTGTCCATCCAGAGCCTCTGGTTTATAAACCGGATACATCCTAAATAGGGATGAGCCGAACACCCCCTGGTTCGGTTCACAGCAGAACATGCGAACAGGCAAATTATTTGTTTGAACACGCGAACACCGTTAAAGTCTATGGGACAGGAACATAAAAAATCAAAAGTGATAATTTTAAAGGCTTATATACAAGTTATTTTTATAAAAAGTGTTTGGGGACCCAGGTCCTGCCCCAGGGTGCCCCTGATGACAGTTGCAACGAAATGGCCGTAGGGTCACAACGCGAGCATGCGTCACGCATGCGCAATTTCATTTTAAAAGGCAGTGGAGTTTCTAAATACTATCCCTGCTAGGAATTTTAGGAATTTTATGCCATTTTTATGCTATTGTTTTTACTGTAATAAACTAGCCCTAGTTTCTCTGCATTACTGGAGTCTTTTTTTTCTTTTGGCATTTATGGTTCACCCTCGCTGGATTTTTTTGGAAGCAAACAATGATTGCTATATAGGAAGTACTCCTGGGACTACATCTTCCGAAGTGCTCCTTATTGTCGCTGATTAGGATGGAAGTTGGTGGGCAGGGCCGATCCTAGGGTCACAGACGCCTGAATGCAGAAATATTTCTGGTGCCCCCACATGGGCATCTTACCAACTCCTCCCCTTTACAAATGTTTCTATGGCAATGACTTTAATACAGAGATGTTCCCCTAAGAACTCTTCATTACCCTGGGATCCTCCCATGATCTTTTAACACTAAAGAAAATACAGGAAGAGCGTACACTAATGAGACCTGGAGCAGAGTCTCTCTGATGCACACAGAGAGGGCTTCTGTTAGTGAATCTGTTAGAAAGAGCCCCCAGACATAGTACAGGAGATGGTCAGACTGCAGACATAATACAGAAGATGGTCAGAGGCTGCAGGCATGTTACAAGAGATGGTCAGAGACTGCAGACATGATACAAGAGATGGTCAGAGACTGCAGACATGATACAAGAGATGGTCAGAGACTGCAGACATGATACAAGAGATGGTCAGAGACTGCAGACATGTTACAAGAGATGGTCAGAGACTGTAGACATGGTACAGGAGATGGTCAGAGACTGCAGACATAGTACAGGAGATGGTCAGAGACTGCAGACATACCCTGTTTCCCCGAAAATAAGACCTAGTGTGATTGTCGGTGATGGCTTCAATATAAGCCCTACCCCCAAATAAGCCCTACCCTGTTTCCCCGAAAATAAGCCCTACCCTGAAAATAAGACCTACAAGGAGTTTAACTAGGGCTTATTTGGGGGGTAGGGCTTATATTGCAGCCATCACTGACAATCAAGCTAGGTCTTATTTTCGGGGAAACAGGGTAGTACAGGAGATGGTTAGAGACTGCAGACTTAGTACAGGAGATGGTTAGAGACTGCAGACATGGTACAGGAGATGGTCAGAGACTGCAGACATACTACAGGAGATGGTTAGAGACTGCAGACATAGTACAGGAGATGATCAGAGACTGCAGACATAGTACAGGAGATGGTCAGAGACTGCAGACATAGTACAGGAGATGGTCAGACTGCAGACATAATACAGAAGATGGTCAGAGACTGCAGACATAGTACAGGAGATGGTCAGAGACTGCCGACATGGTACAGGAGACGGTCAAAGACTGCAGACATACTACAGGAGACGGTCAGAGACTGCAGACATACTACAGGAGACGGTCAGGGACTGCAGACATGGTACAGAAGATGGTCAGAGACTGCAGACATGTTACAAGAGATGGTCAGAGACTGCAGTTCCTATGGACATTAGTAAATAATGGCTGATCAGCCCTCTCACCTGACCCAGCGATACAGCAACAACGGTTCCTCTGATCAGGAATCTGCTCACTCTGAATTGCCTGTGGCGACTCCGCTGGGTAGAGCCCAGATCTGTATTCTGGCAATGACTCCATTCCTTTCTCCACCAGGGATGGCGCCAGGCTGTGTGGCTTTCCCTCATGTGGCGCAGGTCAGCGGGGTTCTCTCTCTGATGATGTTCCCTCAGCACTGTCCTCTCCCTCTGGAGTCCTGGGTGCTCTTCCCTGAAAGCTTTCCCGGGCTCCTGGCTCTCTCTCCCATTCAGCTGAGCATGCTGTGTGGGCTTCAGTTTCTCTGTTACAGTGGGGCTGCCAGTCCTTGGGACTACATGTCCCACAATCCTATTCTTTGCCCTTTTTTTTTTTTTCCCTAGCCGATATGAAGGCGGGGGAAGAAACATAGTGCGCCACTCACTAGTACAGCAGCACGCACGAGAAGGAGAGGGGAAACAAGAGCCCACGGCTGCAGTGGCGTCACTAGGGTTGGTGTTACCCGGTGCAGTAAAACATGGTATCATCCCCTCCACCAACTATAGTCGCCCCTCAGTACAGACCCCCCCCACTAAGTATAGACCCACCTCCGTCAGTGCAGACCCCCCTCTAAGTATAAACCCCTCCCTCAGTATAGACCCCCAGGACAAAACACCCCCCTTTATCAGAATAGACCCCTCTCAGGACAAACCACCCCCCCTCCATTAGTACAGACCCCCCCTCAGGACAAACCACCCCCTCCATTAGTACAGAACCACTCCCACTCCATTAGTACAGAACCCCCCAGAACAAACCAACCCCCCTCCATTAGTACAGACCCCCCCAGAACAAACCACCCCCCTCCATTAGTACAGACTCCCCCAGGACAAACCACCCCCTCCATTAGTACAGACCCCCCTCAGGACAAACCACCCCCCTCCATTAGTTCAGACCCCCCAGAACAAACCACTCCCCTCCATTAGTACAGACTCCCAGAACAAACCAACCCCCCTCCATTAGTACAGACCCCCCAGAACAAACCACACCCTCCATTAGTACAGACTCCCCCAGGACAAACCACCCCCTCCATTAGTACAGACCCCCTCAGGACAAACCACCCCCCTCCATTAGTACAGACCCCCACAGGACAAACCACCCCCCTACATTAGTACAGACCCCCCTCAGGACAAACCACCCCCCTCCATTAGTTCAGACCCCCCAGAACAAACCACCCCCCCTACATTAGTACAGACCCCCAGAACAAACCACCCCCCCATTAGTACAGACCCACCAGGACAAACCACCCCCTTCATTAGTACAGACCCCCGCGACAAACCACCTGCCCCCTTCCATTAGTACAAACCCCCACAGACAAACCACCCCCCCACATTAGTACAGACTCCCCAGGACAAACCTCCCCTTAGTACAGACCCCCCCAAGACAAACCACCCGCCTCCATCAGTACAGACCCCCCAGGACAAACCACCCCCCTCCATTAGTACAGACCCCCCCAGGACAAACCACCCCCCCTCCATTAGTACAGACCCCCCAGAACAAATCACCCCCCTCCATTAGTTTAGACCCCCCAGGACAAATCACCCCCCCTCCATTAGTTCAGACCCCCCAGGACAAATCACCCCCACTACATTAGTATAGACCCCCCAGGACAAACCACCCCCCTACATTAGTACAGACCCCCCAGGACAAATCACCCCCCCACGTTAGTTTAGACCCCCAGGACAAATCACCCCCCCTACATTAGTATGGACCCCCAGGACAAACCACCCCCCTACATTAGTACAGACCCCCCAGGACAAATCACCCCCCACGTTAGTTTAGACCCCCAGGACAAATCACCCCCCCTACATTAGTATGGACCCCCAGGACAAACCACCCCCCTACATTAGTACAGACCCCCCAGGACAAATCACCCCCACTACATTAGTATAGACCCCCCAGGACAAACCACCCCCCTACATTAGTACAGACCCCCCAGGACAAATCACCCCCCCATGTTAGTTTAGACCCCCAGGACAAATCACCCCCCCTACATTAGTATGGACCCCCAGGACAAACCACCCCCCTACATTAGTACAGACCCCCCAGGACAAATCACCTTCCCCCTACATTAGTTTAGACCCCCCAGGACAAATCACCCCCCCTACATTAGTACAGACCCCCCAGGACAAATCACCCCCCTACATTATTATAGACCCCCAGGACAAATCACCCCCCTACATTATTATAGACCCCCCAGGACAAATCACCCCCCCACATTAGTACAGACCCCCCAGGAAAATCACCCCCCTACATTAGTTTAGACCCCCCAGGACAAACCACCCCCCCACATTAGTACAGAACCCCCAGGACAAATCGCCTCCCCCCTACATTAGTTTAGACCCCTAATTAAAAACACCTGGGTGGCAGCTGGAGAGGAGAGGATGGTGTGCAGCCGCCCCGCCCGGGTAGAGAACAGAGCACATCTGGTTTAGGCAGCAGGCAGGAGTTACACACAGGAGGAGAAGTGGAACATGTCAGGATCGGGCTCAGACCGCCCCCCGTGACATCACTACGCGGCCGTGGGTGGTCTCTCTCTGCACACAGAGACAGCCGCTCTGGTCTCCGGCTGTTTCGCTCTCCTCCTCTGACAGGAGGAGGGAGGGGGGATGGGCACAGCAGGGGCGGTGACCAGCGGGGAGAGCCACCTACGGACAAGGAGAGGAGGGAGGGAGGGGAGCACTCTGGCGCTTCAACGTCCCCACCTCTGTGGCGCCTGGGTGCACTGCACCCCGTGCACCCTGGCCAGGATCGGCCCTGTTGGTAGGACTTCAGCAGAGCCTCCTGCGGGACATTCCCTGTGGTCCATATGTCTCTACTAAGCCTGTTTTGACTCCCCTGATTAAGGGTGGTTTCAGGCTTTCCGGTAAGCCTCCATTACTTTATCACCAGGTGGGGGGCAGCACTAGCGGTGGAACATTGATTCAGGATTCTGCATTGAATACCATAACTTTTGGACTTTATTTTTACCTTCATTTTATCATTTGAACTGTTTTTTCTCTATACTACATATTTTATTATGTCTTTGCAACTATTAGCACGTAATTGATTTATATATCAGCCGATATTATTTTATTGGTTGTCATTCACTGCTGTTGGTTATTTCATTCATTGACATAACACATTTCACATTTGTGACATATGTCCAGCGCTGCACTGTTCTTTTTATATTTATCTTTTGTGCCCTCATATCAGGGTTATAGTGTTCAGCAGCAGGACTCCCTTCACATTTTTTTTACTTAAATACTTCTTATATTTTTCATATATTGTTTATGCCCCTCGCACGGGGACTCGACGGAGACTTCCTTATGGCTTTCCATGTGACGTCAGAGGGGGAGGGGTCACCCCGTTCTGTAACGGGTAGAAAACGAAAGGAAGAAGGAAGGAAGAAAACCCGAAGAAGATGGAAAGAAGACTTTAAATAAAGGAATTGTCAAAAACTGTCTCTTGTCATTTTTAACATTTATGACCTTTTTTTGTGAAATGGTAGGGGTACTTTTGTACCCCATTACCATTTCACACAGGGGGGGTGGGATCTGGGGGTCCCCTTTTTAAAGGGGCTTCCAGATTCCGATTAGCCCCCTGCCCGCAGACCCCCACAACCACCGGCCAAGGGTTGTGGGGATGACGCCCTTGTCCTCATCAACATGGGGACAAGGTGCTTTGGGGGCTTCCTCAAAGCACCCTCCCAATGTTGAGGGCATGTGGCCTGGTACGGTTCAGGAGGGGGGCGCTCTCTCATCCCCCCTCTTTTCCTGCGGCCTGCCAGGTTGCGTGCTCGGATAAGGGTCTGGTATGGATTTTTTTTTTTTTTTTTTTAATAATCAAAATGTTTATTCATTTATATAATACACAATACATTTACATTTATACAACATACTATACCCCTACATTCAACCCAATAACAAAACTACCAATTACCCCACCTATCCCATTTAACCGATGTAAACAAAACAAAACAAAAAAAAACCTCTTTATTAAAATCTAAAGTTCCTCCCTCCATCCCTATCCTTGGTATTAATTACTCCAACTCCCTCCTCCCGACGTACAAACGTGATTAACAATATTATAAGTGACTTCCCCAAATTATAAAGTGAAAAAAAAAACAAAAAAACAAACAAAAAACAAACAAAAAAAAATATATATTTACTATCTGTGATAAACCCTCCCCCCTCCTTAATATTAATTTGCTCCAGCACTTCTTCCCAATACGTGCAAACGTAATTAAATGAAATTATAGGGTGATTTTTCCCCTTATTCTAATTCGTGTCGTGAACTCCTAAAATTCATAATTATATAATTTGTGCATATGTGAAAAAAAAAAAATAAATAAAACACCTTCTGTGATTCTTCTCTCCCCCCATCTTTAATATTAATTTACCTAGCTCCCCCCATATCCAAACATGCTTAGATAAAATTATAAAGTGAATTTCCCCCTTTTTCAATTCATGTCATAAATCACTATAATCCATAATTATAACTTGTGCATTCTTCCCTCCCCCCCCTTCCTTGCTCTTCCCTCCAGCGTACAATCATGATGAAACTAGACTGGTATGGATTCTGAGGGTGACCCCCACACCGTTTTTTTTTTTAATTTTGGTGCCGGGTTCCCCTTAATATCCATACCAGACCTGAAGGGCCTGGTATGGAATTTAGGGAGACCCCCATGTCATTTTTTAAAAAAAAAATTGGTTCGGGGTTCAACTGTGGGGAAATCCCATGCTGTTTTTTCAATGAAGTTTTATGTGTATTGTCGGACCGACAATTCATTATAGCCGCGAGTAGTTTTAAATGACTTTTTTCCTTTGAAATATCATTTTGCTGTCAGACTGTTCTGAACATGGGAAACATGCGCCCCTTTACAGGCATACTATAGACACCCCCCAGGTATGAAATTTAAAGGAATATTACATTTTTATTGTTTCACTTTAAGCATTATTAAAATCACTGCTCCCGAAAAAACTGCCGTTTTTAAAACTTTTTTTAGCATTGATCCATGTCCCCTGGGGCAGGACCCAGGTCCCCAAACACTTTTTATGACAATAACTTGCATATAAGCCTTTAAAATTAGCACTTTTGATTTCTCCCATAGACTTTTAAAGGGTGCTCCGCGGCTTTCGAATTCGACTCGAACTCGAAGCTCATCCCTAATCCTCTGCTAGCCTTTTATGCTGCGCACCACAACCCGGACATGATCGGTGTGCTGGGCATGTTTCGATGGCCAATCAGGTTGTTTGTTACTTTTTGACACATCTTTCAGCTGCCAATAACGTCATCCCAGACAGACGTCTCACCGCTGCTGGGTAGGCGGGGTTTTTGATTGCATTTCACACAAACCAGGATTAGAGCATTTTTAAAAAGAAACTGACACACGGGTCCCCAACTTATTCACTGAGGAAGTCCTTACCCATGGACGATACGCGTGCGGGGACTACATGACGTCAGTACAGCCACCTACCTGGTTCTATATGCACTTTACTTGTCTTGTATCCAAGCACTGGGACTCAGTGCCGTGTTTGTGAGTACTATTTTTATTCATTAAATTAGTGTTTTTATACAAAAAGGAGAGCACTATATTTCTTTTATTTGAATTTTACATGAACAATGCATGCCTAAGAGTGTGACTTTTGGTTATCGAATGAATGTGGAGATCGACTGACCATACAGGAAATCAGCCCTCTCAACTGTTACTATTACCCTTGTTAAGGGATTGCATGAATGACCTATCTGTTAGTTCAGAGGTCCATTCATTAAGGTGAGCGGCCTGTACCTTTGGTGGTGGACAACACTGAAGTGGATGCACAGTGGTTATTACTGTTTTCAGGCACCCTGTTCACTATCAAGGAGTCTTCTTTCTTCCTGTTGGTTTATCAGCTGATGAAACCTTTCTGCTTCAAGAAACTTCACACTCTGAGACTTTCTGTGGTTCTGTGTTTTAGTAATAGTTTCATCTGAGCGCTGCACAGCTTTTTTATGTTTGACGGAAGTATTGTTTTATAATGACTTTCGGTGTTCAGCTGCATACTGTTAGTATTGGTTTTGCGCTGTCTGGTTCTTTTTTACTGTTTTACCTCATCACCACAACCCTTGCCCGGTGGTTGTGGGGGTTTGCGGGGGGGCTTATCAGAATCTGGAAGCCCCCTTTAACAAGGGGACCCCCAGATCCCGCCCCCCCTGTGTGAAATGGTAATGGGGTACTTATGTACCCCTACCATTTCACAAAAATGTGTGAAAATGGTAATAAAACACAAGACCCGGCTTGGGACAAGTACTTTATAAAAAAATAAAAAATAAAAGAGTCCCACGAAGTACATTCATTCTCTTCTCTCGCTCCGATGGACCGAAAAAGAAAAAAAAAAAAATGCCGCACGCTGCCACCGATCTGCCTCCGTGGGAGGCACCAGCCATAATGACCAGCCACTCAGGTGACAGTTCTTTTATATAAAGAAAAAGAATGCACACTTCTTATATAACAGAGGGCGGGGCCACCCAGTAACCCCGCCCCCTCGCACAGGGACTCGACGGGGACTTCCCTATGGCTTTCCACGTGACGTCAGAGGGGGCGGGGTCACCCCGTTCTGTAACGGGTAGAAACCGAAAGGAAGAAGGAAGGAAGAAGACCCGAAGAAGATGGAAAGAAGACTTTAAATAATGCAATTGTCAAAAACTGTCTCTTGTAATTTTTAACATTTTTGACACTTTTTTTGTGAAATGGTAAGGGTACTTTTGTACCCCATTACCATTTCACACAGGGGCGGGATCATTGGGGATCTCCCAATGTTGAGGGCATGTGGCCTGGTATGGTTCAGGGGAGGTGCTCTCTCGTCCCCCCTCTTTTCCTGCGGCCTGCCAGGTTGCGTGCTCAGATAAGGGTCTGGTATGGATTTTTGGGGGGACCCCACGACATTTTTTTTAAAATTGACGCGGGGTTCCCCTTAAAATCCATACCAGACCTGAAGGGTCTGATATGGATTTTGAGGGGGACCCCCACGCCATTTAAAAAAAAAAAATTGGCACGGGGTTCCCCTTAATATCCATACCAGACCTGAAGGGCCTGGTGTGGAATTT
Organism: Aquarana catesbeiana; assembly: GCA_037953035.1. NCBI lineage: Eukaryota > Metazoa > Chordata > Amphibia > Anura > Ranidae > Aquarana > Aquarana catesbeiana. Next base: position 92,907 of record JBBHAA010002192.1, read on the forward strand.
CGGGGGACCCCCACACATTTTTTTTCTTAATTTTGGTTTGGGGTTCCCCTGTGGGGAATTCCCATGCCGTTTTTATCAATGAACTTTTATGTGTATTGCCAGGCCAACAATTCATTACAGCCGCGAGTAGTTTTAAATAACTTTTATTCCTTTAGAAATGTCATTTTGCTGTCAGACAGTTCGAAACAAGGGAAACATGTGCCCCTTTACAGGCATACTATAGACACCCCCCCAGGTACAAAATTTAAAGGAATATTACACTTTTATTGTTTCACTTTAAGTATTATTAAAATCACTGCTCCCAAAAAAACAGACGTTTTTAAAACTTTTTTTTGCATTGATACATGTCCTCTGGGGCAGGACCCGGGTCCCCAAACACTTTTTATGACAATAACTTGCATATAAGCCTTTAAAATTATCACTCTTGATTATTCATGCTCAAGTTCCATAGACTGTAACAGTGTTTGCGTGTTCGAACAAATTTTTTGCCTGTTCGCATGTTCTGGTGCGAACCGAACAGGGGGGTGTTCGGCTCATCCCTACAGAGGATCCACAGCAGTCACTTCCGGGTTATGATACCCACACATCCTCCTGTCATGGTAACTGTCAACACCGCAGGATGGGACGGTCCGTCCCACCCACAGCACCTACGTCAGTCAGAGAACAGGATCACATAACACGTGATGAGAACACTATATGGGAACCTCCAGTTAACTAGTTGCCATGGTAACAAATAGCTGTGCTGGTCTGACAATCAGACCCGCCCTCCTAGTCTGCGTCATCAGAATAACACTGCAATACAGCCTTACATAGGGGGGGTCATAAACAGCGGCTAAAAACAGAATGATAAAACATACAAATAAAAGCTTGGTTGCCAAATGACCCAGAGAATGTCTCACAGTCGTCATTCAGACATCTGAATTTATTCTAAACATGTAGATAATCTACCAAAAGCCCATGAATCAAAAGAACCTGACACCTAAAACTAAAAATGCTACTAGGTGGTATTACATGTAGAGGGGAGGCCAACTCACAGCAACACATAGCACTAAAGTCATATACAATGGGCACAATGACCAATATAGAGCATGAGAACTGCCCCCCCCACCCCACCCCCCCCCCCCGAGTTAGCGAGCACAGGAACCTTAAAGGGCCAAAACCATTAAAATGAATATAATCATATAAAATGATAAGTCTATAATTAAGTGATAGACATCAGCACAACCACCTTACCTGTCAATAACATAACAAATATAAGCAATAATCAAATTGTAAAATGAGAATAATAAATAAATCATTAACGATCTGAAATGAAACAATTGAGGTCGAACTCAACGTTCAACCCCAAAGGAATCCCAACCTTAGTTTCGTAAACCCAAAACGATTCATGTCGGCTAAGCTGCCGAATGAAATTTCCTCCTCTCCAGTGATTTGTCACCTTCTCGATCCCCCAGAACTGCAACCCCACATGGTCGCTATTGTGGAAAAGTCAAAAGTGTTTAGAAACATTGTGCGATCGGAGGCCTTTCTTAATGTTATTGACGTGCTCTCCAACCCTCAGATGGAGGGGTCTGGAGGTTCTTCCAACATATTGGCGACCGCACTCACACTGCAGCATATAAATGACTCCAACTGTGTTGCAAGTGATCAATTCCTTGATTTTATAACTTTTTCCAGTTGCCAATGCCACAAAATCCTAAGATTATTTCTAGCTTGTCCGCATGCAGGACAATGACCGCATGCATGGAAACCAGTGAGAAAGCCAAAAATCATATTCTCAAAATGTATAGGGGAGTCGATGACCCCTGGAGCTAACTTATCCCTAAGTGAGGGTGCTCTTTTATAGATAAATTGTGGACGATCTGGTAATATTGGGCCCAAAATCCTATCGTGTTTTAGAATTGGCCAGTGTTTCTGCACGATCCTCTTGAATTTGCTGTACTGGATATTAAAATCCAAAATCATCTGAGTATTCATAAGATCATTCTGATTGGCCTTAGGGGCATTAGAAACCAACGCTTTCCTCTCTAAACCCGAACCTTTTCCATTTCCTCACAGTCGTCGTTCAGTCATCTGAATTTATTCTAAAAATGTAGATAATCTACCAAAAGCCCATGAATGAAAAGAACCTGACACCTAAAACTAAAAATGCTACTAGGTGGTATTACATGTAGAGGGGAGGCCAACTCACAGCAACACATAGCACTAAAGTCATATACAATGGGCACAATGACCAATAGAGAGCATGAGAATTGGCCAGTGTTTCTGCACGATCCTCTTGAATTTCCTGTACTGGATATTAAAATCCAAAATCATCCGAGTATTCATAAGATCATTCTGGTTGGCCTTAGGGGCATTATAAACCAGCGCTTTCCTGTCTAAAACCCGAACCTTTTCCATTTCCTTATCCAGAGTACTCCTATGCTAACCCTTCTCTATGAATCGTAAGGCGAAGATCTGCGATTGAGAAACAAAATCACCTTCATCAGTACATTTGCGCCTCAGGCATATAAATTGCCCTCTGGGTATATTGCACAGCCATTTACTATGGTGGCAACTCTCAGTAGGAATGAAGGCATTCCGATCTGTAGCCTTAAAATGAGTAATCATTTTAACCCGATCTCCATCCTTTGTCAGGTCTAGGTGTAGAAAAATCACTCTGTCTGTACTTATATTCCATGTAAGAATGATATTTTTATTATTAGCATTTAATTTGGATACAAACGCATTCAGGCTCTCTCTATCCCCATCCCAGATCATAATGAGGTCATCAATGTACCTCTGGCAACATATCAATTCCGAGGGTTTGTTTTTGAACACGGCCTCCTCCTCCCAGTGTGCCATGAACAAGTTGGCAACACTGGGAGCAAACCGTGCCCCCATTGCCAATCCTCTGGTCTGGAGAAAGAACTGCTTGCCATACCAAAAATAATTTTTTGACAGGCAGAAAGTTAAGCAGTCAATCAAAAAATTCCGATGTCTTCTAGATAGGCCAGATGATTCCAAAGCCCAATTGACCGAGGACAAAGCATCCTCGTGGCTAATAATCGTATATAGAGAGCCGACATCAGCTGTAATCAAAAGACAAGAGGACGTAATGGTCAAAGACTTTAGAATTTGTATGATGTGCTTGGTGTCCTTTAGAAATGCGTTGTTTTTTTGTACCAACAGCTGGAGGAAGGTATCGATATATTGGCCAAGTCTCGATGCAACCGAGTCGATCCCATTCACTATGGGTCTCCCAGGCATGTTGACACTATCCTTGTGGATCTTAGGAAGGAAGTAAATAATAGGTGTGCGACAGAACAAGGGGTCCAGATACAGTGCCTCCTTTGCACTTAGCACTCCTATATGCTTCCCCCTCTCCACAAGGAAGTGGAGTTCTCCCTTAAACTCAAGCATAGGGTCCTTACCCATAATACTGTAGGTGTTGGTATCACTGAGAAGGTTCTCCATATTCTTTTTTTTTTTTAATTAGATTCTTATTGAACAAATTTCAAAATATACAGGCACATATGCTATATCATGAAGATTGTACAAGCAGAGGTAGAAGTAAGTATAAACAAAGAGATCAAAAATTATGACAAAAAATAATCAAAAGAAAATCATAAAACATAAAATAAGTCAGTATCAAATAAAGCATATGGGAACACAATGCAAAAATTTAGAGGAAGGGATGGGAACTAGATATCATACGAGACCAGGTCCATATGGGGGGGCTTAGAGCTGCACAACACCTGCCCCTCCAGGGGCCTCAGATACCTAAAGAGGTAAGCTAAAGGGCGAGCTATCCCAAGGGGCCCAAATTTTGTCAAACCTATCTGTTGTGTTCTCCACCATAGCCGTCAGGTGTTCCATTTTGTGTATGTTTTTAATACCTTGCAATAGCTGTTCTTGGTTTGGGGGATGTGTGGACAGCCAGCAGGCAGGTATGGCTCTTTTTGCTGCTAGCAAGATGAAGGAGGTGAGTTTGTTCGAGGCCTTCCCCAGGCCTGGGAATGGGAGGCCTAAAAGAAAGTGAATTGGGTCCATAGGGAAATGGAAATCAAGTATCTGCTGGAGCACTGTTAGTACCATGGACCAAAAAGGAACAATCAATTTGCATTGCCAGAAGATGTGATATTGATTCCCCCTAGCCTTCCCACATCTCCAACACAGAGGAGAAAGAGAGGGAACATAACGGTGTAAAACCTTTGGGGTCCTATACCAAAAATATAAGATTTTATATGCTGTCTCCTTCTGTGCCACACATCGAGATATCGAGACCAGGTTTTAGCCCACTGTATGTCAGAAATTTGTTGTTGGGTGTGTTGCGCCCATTTGTTCATGTAGGAGTGGGGGGCCTTTGAGAGAGGGGCATTCACCTGGAGAATTTGGTATATACTAGAAATGAGTCATGTTTGGTATGGACCCTGAGAGCATAAAAGTTCGAAGGACAGTGGCTTGGCGAGAGTGAGTGCAGGTGAGAGTTTTGAAAGAAAATGTGTGATTTGGAGGTATGAATATAGCAAATGGTTTGGGCATTGGCTATTAGACTGAAGGTCTTTGAAGGGTCGAAGTTTGCGGGTGACTGGGTTAACAAAGTTTCGGAGTTGGAACATACATTCCCTAGCCCAGGGGAACATTCGGGGATGTGAAAGGCTGTAAAGGATTAAGGGGTTAAAAAGTACATTGGAAAGGGGGGGCATATGGAAGAGAGAGAGAATTTGGGGAGGCAAGAACGCCATATCTTGAGTGAGAATAGCATGTGACCTAGGCAGAGACTCTGCAGCCTGAGGTCCGAAATAAACTCAGGGGACCAGACTAGGGAGCATGGGTGGGTCGGAAAAAGAGATCCCATCTCAATCTCTGCCCATCGGCTTGGTGGTCTCAGACTGGACCAGGCCATTACTGTATGGAGGTGGGAGGCTAAGTAGTATTTATAAATGTCCAGGGCCCCCATACCTCCCTGACTTCTAGGGGAGAAGACTACCGAGCTGGCCACTCTATGGGCACCTCCTCTCCATATAAAGTTAAGAAACCACCTTTTAAATATTTTCAACTGTGCCATTGGGATGGAAACCGGGAGTGTTTCAAAGAAATATAGCAATTTTGGCATAATGGACATCTTTAGCACATTAATTCTACCTATCCAAGAGATTGGGAGAAGATTCCAGTGAGTCAGTATGGCATTTATATTCCTAAACAGGGGAAGATAGTTGGTCGAATAAAGGGAAGAGTATGTAGGCGTAAGTTGAACCCCTAAATATTTGAGAGATGTTGTACACCAATGATAGGGGAATGATTTTTTAAGCATTACGAGGTCATCAGGGGGTATGTGAAGAGGTAAGGCTTCAGTTTTTTATGTGTAGACCTTGTATCCAGAAAGGGAGCCAAATTGGGATAGTAAGGCCCCGAGGGATGGTAGGGAGATATGAGGGTTTGTTAAGGTAAGGAGTACATCATCAGCAAATAGGGATAGTTTGTATTCCCTTTGATGCATGAGAACCCCTCTTATGTCAGGATTGGATCTGATAGCCTCCTCCAAAGGCTCCAGGCATAAGATGAAGAGAAGGGGGGATAGGGGACAGCCTTGTCTAGTGCTGTTGGACATGGGGAACGAAAGTGTAGTGAAGGAAGCCAGTTGGACCTGCGTTGTGAGATTGGAATAAAGAGATTGTAGGGCTTGAAGAAAGGGACCTCGAATGCCGAATCTAGCGAGGGTTGCAAACATATAGGGCCAACTTAATCTGTCAAATGCCTTTTGGGCATCAAGGCTTAGTATCAGGGCAGGACGGCAGACTCTGTTCAACATATCTATAAGGTCAATGGTTCATCGAGTGTTATCTCCCGCATGTCTGGTGGGGACAAAACCCACTTGGTCTCTGTCGATTCGTTTAGTCAAAAATCGCGAAAGGCGGTTGGCCAAGATTTTCGTGAATAGCTTATAGTCTGTATTCAGGAGTGCTATTGGTCTATAATTGTCCGGGAGCGCAGGGTCCTTGTCAGGTTTCGCTATGACTGTGATATATGAGTGAAGAAATTGTTGGTGGGGAAGTTTTCCCTGGAGTAGAAAATTATATAGGGAGAGCAAATGTGCTGACAGGGTAGGAAGGAAAGACTTATAGTAGGAATATGGAAGGCCGTCTGGACCAGGGGCTTTATGATTCGGTAAGGACTTGACAGTGTCAGGCAGTTCCTCTACCGTGATAGGGGCGTTTATTATTTGTACGTCTGAGTCTGATAACTTGGGAAGTCCCACATCGGACATATACTCTTCAAAAGCTGACATTTCAAATGGGGGATGGTGGTTTGGTGTGAGACAGTTATAAAGTTTGTCGTAGAACTCACCAAACACCTGGGTCATAGTCTGTGGGCAGTAAGAGGGAGTCCGTCAGGTTGTTTGATGTGGTCTGGAAAGGGAAGAAAGGGTCTAGGGTTAAGTCTAGAAACCAACATCCTGTGTGGTTTATTTGAAAACTCATAGAAATTTTGTTTAGCCCATAGGAGTGATTTGACTACTGTTGATATGTCTAGGGATTTTATACGGCGACGTAAGAAGGTTACCGCACGCAGCCGGCCCACAGTGGGAGCTCGGAGCAAAAATTTTTCAGCAGCTGAAAGTTGGAACAGCAATGATGATTTCAAGTGGGCTTTGTCTTTCTTCCTTTGTGAGCCAACAGCAATACACTGTCCTCGGAAAAATGCCTTATGGGCCTCCCAAAGGGTGGACGGGCTGGAAACGGTACCTGTGTTTAAATGAAAATATTTAGTTAAAGCTTTGGAGAGTGTGTCTTTTGTTTCGGGATGTGTTAGTAGGGATTCATTGAGTCTCCAATGACATTTCCTAGGAGACGCACTGGAAAGGCTAAGATCTAGAGATAAGGGAGCGTGATCCGACCAGGTGGATCCCAATTCGGACGACACCATATGCGATAGTAGGGGGGCATAAATCAGGAAGTAGTCTAATCTAGAGAACATCTTATGAGGGGGGGAGTAGAACGAATATTGTTTACTAGTGGGATGTTTGATCTGCCAAGTATCAAACATGTGATGTGTTTGAATCAGTTGTCTAAAGGAGGTGGCCAAGAAGTGTGTAGCGGCGGATGGGGGGGCTAGAAACAGAGATGTCCTATCTCGGGTGGGAGAGGGAACAGCATTAAAGTCGCCACCTATTATTGTAAAGGGTTGGGAGAATTTTTGTAGGCGGTTAAAAGCATCAGTTAGGAATGTTACCTGACCAGAATTGGGTGCTATATATATATTCATAATCGTTATAGGGTTAGACATATAAGTGCCCTGTAAAACTATATAACGACCCTGGGGGTCCAAATGGGTTGACTTAATCTGGAGAGGGCATGAGCCTCTTACCAAAACTGCTACTCCCGCCTTTTCTAGATGAATCAGACGCCAAGAAGGACAGCGGGAAGTATTTAGAGGCAAATTTCAGGGAGCCTCCAGCTCGGAAGTGTGTCTCCTGAACCAGGATCACTTCCGTACCGGAGATCCTGAACTCCCGCAATGCCAGCCATCTTTTCTTAATAGAATTTGGGCCTTTTACATTATATGACATTAATTTTAGAGCCATGTTAGATAAAAGCATTTAAGCCATAGAGCATTCAAACCAATGTGCGCTAGTCCAACGGTGTGAAGACACCAAAATAAGTTAATAATCTGCCATGGGACATACTGTAGCGAGGGTAGTCTACAATAAGGCTGATAATGTTAATACTGACAAGAAAATAATAAAAGTAAGCATAAGGACATAAATAATGACAATAATTAAATATAAAATAAAAATAATAGTGAAAAGTTAGTAAGAAAAAAAAACCTCTGTAAAAAAAAGATGTGCATCGGTTCAAAACAAAAACTAAAAAAGGAACCAATTTGGAACGTGTAGCATAGCAACAAGCAGGCCCGTTGGGCCCAAAAAGAAAAGACATCAGGGATAGCCCTGAGAGGCAAAAGCCTGTCAGGGGGCCTCGGCCGCAGCCTGAGGACCTATAGGGGAGCAAGGCAGTCTCCAACATGGGGGGGTGGAGCGTGACATCCCACCACGAAGAGCCGAAAATGCTGTTAACACATTGAGATCTCCTCAAAGCGTCCGTGTAGCGAGCAGTTATGGAGGGGAAGAGCTCCCATTAGGCAAAAGTTCAGGATATATATAAAAAAAAATGTTAACATATGCAACAAAAAAGGCTATGCATAGGTACATTGTAGAAAGCTCAGCGGTGAGGCAAAACTGTCTCCCATACGGGATCGACTAAAGAATCATGATCCCACGGGAGAGGCAACAAAAGAAAATCCAATGGGGACTCCGCAGTAGATCAAGTGGGTGGTCTGGAATGTTGAGAACGTTGAGGAGTTGAACCTCTTCCTCTCACTGGGGTCCAAATCCTGGCTGGAGCCGCAAGGTGCCGTGGAGTGGCAGGAGAGGTCTGGTCGGTCTCTGCAGGAAGCGGGGGCAAGCCAAGGCATTTAAGAAAGGCATCTCCTTCCATGAGGTCACGTAGGGTGTGCTGGACCCCTTCCATGGTGACATTCAGGTGGAAAGGAAAGCCCCAGTAATAAGGGACTTTATGCTCTTTGAGATGAGTGGTGATGGGCCGTAGAGAGCGTCGTTTGGCCAAGGTGATGGGAGACAGATCACTGAACAGTTGGAGCTTGTCTCCCTTGTACTCAATGCTGGATCTGTTACGAGTGGCTCTTGTCAGGGCCTCTTTGCTCTCATAAAAGTGGAAACGTACCACTATATCACAGGGCCTGGCTCCTGCAGGGGGGCACAGCCATACGCCAGTCAATGTCCACTGTTTCAGCGGCCAGGGCATTGAAAAGACCGAGAAGGTAGTTTCGTATGTTGTTGTCAGCAACCTTTTCAGGGACTCCACGTATTCTAAGGTTTTGGCGCCTTTCTCTGTTCTCAAGGTCTTCTTGCTGTAACTGTAACTGAGATACAGAGTTTTTAAGAAGAGTATTCTCATCAAATTTTGTCTCCAGTGTTGCTGTGCGCTCTCCAAGGGCATCAATTTCCCCCCTAAGCTCTCTGGAGATCCTTCCCATCTCCTGGGCAATGTCCTGGTTACTTGTTGGGCCAAGGCCTGGAGATTAAGATCCATCAGCTCAGGAGTCAGCGTTAGCTGAGGGGTGGAGGATGTGTGAGGGGGTAAGGCCTGCTTGGATGGAGCCTCCGCGATCAGTATACTGACATAGTCCTCCGGATCCCCTTGTGAAATTGAGACCGGGGATTGAGGCCTAGTTAGGAAGCGATCCATAGTGGAGGCAGGCCGCATGGGCTGTGGGGGATGGTAGAATGACCTCTGATCTCCAATTTTGCCCATGTAGAGCCGGGGGGGCTTGAGGAAGCGTTGAAGCTTACCCCTGAGTCAATCGGTGGCTAGTGTAGCTTGCCAGGGGCCGCGGATCTCGGGACGGGACCGGAGCTCACGAGTCACGCGTCTGCCATCTTGGAAAGCCATGCATGCGCCCCCTCCATATCATTCTTGTAATATGTTTTACTCAAAACCACCAATCCCCCCCTTGTCTGCAGGGCGTATGACAAAATCCTTGCTATCTGTTAGAGATTTAACACCGTTCTTAATATAAACTGGATCATTACTTTCCGTACTTTCAACAAATCCAAATCTTTTGCAACCACATTTCTGAAAACTTCCAGATGTTCAGTGGTTAGAGGATTAAATACTGATTTATTCCGAAGATTAGAATGATGACCACCAAGATTCGATGCGTTAACTGATGTACTCATTGGTCTTATAGATGGAGTATTCAAAAAGTATTTTTTAATATTCAAAGTGCGAATTAATTTTTGCAGGTTAACACACGTTTGAAATTTATTTCGATTACGCATAGGGGCATATTTAAGACCCTTATTGAGTACTTTAATTTCCTCCTCATTAAGGGGTGTCCCTCTCAGGTTATAAATTCCCGCCCCTACTGATTTTTGTTCTTTTGAGCTCTCCTGCCTCCTCTCCTTCCTCTCTTACTTTTCTTTTCCGCAGGTGTGCCCCTTCTTGGGTTGGTTGCTGAAATAGTGTATCCCTCCAACCTCCTGGGTTCGGGGGGATGAACGGAGCTCCCCTCCCTGAGCCTCTCAGGGCTCCGTGAAAATCCCCTCCCTCATAAGATCCCCGATTGGCTAATGGTGAGAATCGATTGTGTGTAGATATTTGATTCCCAAAAAAGGTAAAACAGTGCGGCTTTTTTTTTGTGGTTTGTGTGAAATGCAATCAAAAACCCCGCCTACCCAGCTGCGGTGAGACGTCTGTCTGGGATGACGCTATTGGCAGCTGAAAGATGTGTCAAAAAGTAACAAACAGCAAGATTGGCCATCGAAACATGCCCAGCACACCGATCACTTCCGGGTTGTGGTGCGCAGCATGATAGGCTAGCAGAGGATCCACAGCAGTCACTTCCTTGAGGAAGGTATCGATATATTGGCCAAGTCTCGATGTAACTGAGTCGATGCCATTCACTATGGGTCTCCCAGGGGGGGTTGACACTATCCTTGTGGATCTTAGGAAGGAAGTAAATAATAGGTGTGCGACAGAACAAGGGGTCCAGATACAGTGCCTTCTTTGCACTTAGCACTCCTTTATGCTTCCCCCTCTCTACAACGATGTGGAGTTCTCCCTTAAGCTCAAGCATGGGGTCCTTACCCATAATACTGTAGGTGTTGGTATCACTGAGAATGTTCTCCATTTCATTCTTGTACTTTGACTGAACTATTGTTTTATATAGACTTTCAGTGTTCAGCTTCATACTGTTAGTATTGGTTTTGCGCTGTCTGATTCTTTTTTACTGTTTTACCTTATTTTAATATAATACAGTCTAGTAGCATTACCATGGAAGTTTTCCAATATTTGGAGAAAATAGAGGTTCAAATTGATGATGTCTTCTCTAGAAAACAAATTAATGGGGATGGAAGTGACTTAACCCATATCTTTAGAAAACCAGGGCACGTTTTTCGAAAAAAAGGTTAAAACATGGTGGGATATCACTTCCTTCAAGCAATATCTAGCAGCAAAACTAATCCCGAGACAACTTAAGTGGGATGTTCCCCCTAATGACAGACTCATGGATGATGAGGCCATGAAAGAATGAGGGGGATTTTTTACTGATAAAGGTTTAGAATTATTAGAGTTTTTCACATCATGTAAGCAAAGGAAAATGAGTATGTTGGAGGCTCAGATAAAAGAACCTTTCAAGGATTCTGAGGAATTTTTGAGATTATCCACCGAGCTGAAAAACAGATTAATTAAATGGGATACTGAGACCCGAAATAAGAAAAAGAAAAAATGTTATCAGAGATCTGGATGACTTCGGAAGAGGCAATGTGTTTAAATGGCAAGCTGTCCCTTCTGCCGTGCCCCTGACCCAGGTGCACCCGGACCCTTCTAATGTAGACATGGCCAATACCCAATTACCTGTCCGGAGGCATAGGGAGGTCTATGTTTATGATAATTTGGAATACCCTATTATGGGAATGCCTCCTGCTGGTGGTTACTATCAGGAAGCTCCCATTAAAAGGGGAAAAAAATAAAAGAGGACAGGGAAAAAGGGGTGGTTATCACCATTCCCCATACAGGCAACAGGATTATCATGCACTTTTAAGACGGAATGACTCTTATGGTGGTTATCAACAGCAATCCAATTATTCACAACCCAGTGAACATAATGGCTCTTATGCTAACAGAGACAACCGATCGAACCATTATCAGAGTAATTCCGTACCACCTGACCACTCCTATACTTACTATAATAAAGGTAAAGCCCCGCAACATTATGGGAATCAAATATCTACACACAATTGATTCTCACCTTTAGCCAATCGGGATCTTGTGAGGGATGGGATTTTCATGGAGCCCTGAGAGGCTCAGGGAGGGGAGCCCCGTTCATCCCCCCTAACCCAGGAGGTTGGAGGGATACACAATTTCAGCAACCAACCCAAGAAGGGGCACACCTGCGGAAAAGAAAAGTAAGAGAGGAAGGAGAGGAGGCAGGAGAGCTCAAAAGAACAAAACCCCAGTAGGGGCGGGGATTTATCACCTGAGTGGGACACCCCTTAATGAGGAGGAAATTAAAGTACTCGATAAGGGTCTTAAATATGCCCCTACCCGTAATCTAAATAAATTTCAAACGTATGTTAACCTGCAAAAAATTCATTCGCTATTTGAATATTAACAAATACTTTTTGAATACTCCATTCATAAGACCAATGAGTACATCTGTTAACGCATCAAATCTTGGTGGTCATCATTCTAACCTTCAGAATAAATCCGTATTTAATCCTCCAACCACTGATACTAAACATCTGGAAGTTTTCAAAAATATGGTTGTGAAGGATTTGGATTTGTTGAAAGTATGGAAGGTCTCTAACAGATAGGAAGGATTTGGTCAAACGCCCTGCAGACAATGGGAGGGGATTGGTGGTATTGAGTAAAACATATTACAAGAATGAAATGGAGAACCTTCTCAGTGATATCAACACCTACAGCATTATGAGTAAGGACCCCATGCTTGAGTTCAAGGGAGAACTCCACTTCCTTGTGGAGAGGAGGAAGCCTATAGGAGTGCTAAGTGCAAAGGAGGCACTGTATCTGGACCCCTTGTTCTGTTGCACACCTATTATTTACTTCCTTCCTAAGATCCACAAGGATAGTGTCAACCCGCCTGGGAGACCCATAGTGAATGGGATCGACTCGGTTACATCGGGACTTGGCCAATATATCGATACCTTCCTCCAGCCGTTGGTACAAAAAACCAACGCATTTCTAAAGGACACCAAGCACATCATACAAATTCTAGAGTCTTTGACCATTACGTCCTCTTGTCTTTTGATTACAGCTGATGTCAGCTCTCTATATATGATTATTAGCCACGAGGATGTTTTGTCCTCTGTCTATTGGGCTTTGGAATCATCTGGCCTATCAAGAAGACATTGGAATTTTTTGATTGACTGCTTAACTTTCTTCCTGTCAAAAAATGATTTTTGGTATGGCAAGCAGTTCTTTCTCCAGACCAGAGGATTGGCAATGGGGGCACGGTTTGCTCCCAGTGTTGCCAACTTGTTCATGGCACACTGGGAGGAGGAGGCCGTGCTCAAAAACAAACCCTCGGAATTGATATGTTACCAGAGGTACATTGACAACCTCGTTATGATCTGGGATGGGGATAGAGAGAGTCTGAATGCGTTTGTATCCAAATTAAATGCTAATAATAAAAATATTGTTCTTACATGGAATATAAGTACAGACAGAATGATTTTTCTAGACCTCGACCTGACAAAGGATGGAGATCGGGTTAAAATGATTACTCATTTTGAGGCTACAGATCGGAATGCCTTCATTCCTACTGAGAGTTGCCACCATAGTAAATGGCTATGCAATATACCCAGAGGGCAATTTATATGCCTGAGGTGCAATTGTACTGATGAAGGTGATTTTGTTTCTCAATCGCAGATCTTGGCCTCACGATTCATAGAGAAGGGTTATAAGAGGAGTACTCTGGATAAGGAAATGGAAAAGGTTCGGGTTTTAGATAGGAAAGCGTTGGTTTCTAATGCCCCTAAGGCCAATCAGAATGATCTTATGAATACGCGGATGATTTTGGATTTTAATATCCAGTACAGGAAACTCGAGAGGATCGTGCAGAAACACTGGCCAATTCTAAAACACGATAGGATTTTGGGCCCAATATTACCAGATCGTCCACAATTTATCTATAAAAGAGCACCCTCACTTAGGGATAAGTTAGCTCCAGGGGTCATCGACCCCCCCTATACATTTTGAGAATAGGATTTTTGGCTTTCTCACTGGTTTCCATGCATGCGGTCATTGTCCTGCATGCAGACAAGCTAGAAATAATGTTAAAAAACGTAAGGATTTTGTGGCATTGGCAACTGGAAAAAGTTATAAAATCAAGGAATTGATCACTTGCAATACAGTTGGAGTGGTTTATATGCTGCAGTGTGAGTGTGGTCTCCAATATGTTGGAAGGACCTCCAGACCCCTCCATGTGAGGATTGGAGAGCATGTCAATAACATTAAGAAAGGCCTCCGATCGCACAATGTTTTTAAACACTTTAGACTTTTCCACAATCGCGACCCTGTGGGGTTGCAGTTCTGGGGGATCGAGAAGGTGATGAATCACTGGAGAGAAGGAAATTTAATTTGCCAGCTTAGCCGACGTGAATCGTTTTGGATTTACAAAACTAAGGTTGGGGTTGAACGTTGAGTTTGACTTCAATTGTTTCATTTCAGATCGTTAATGATTTATTTATTATTCTCATTTTACAATTTGCTTATTGCTTATATTTGTTATGTTATTGACAGGTAAGGTGGTTGTGCTGATGTCTATCACTTAATTATAGACTTATCGTTTTATATGATTATATTCATTTTTATGGTTCTGGCCCTTTAAGTTTCCTGTGCTTGCTAACTCGGGGGGGGGGGGGTGGCAGTCCTCATGCTCTGTATTGGTCATTGTGCCCGTTTTATATGACTTTAGTGCTATGTGTTGCTGTGAGTTGGCCTCCCCTCTACATGTAATACCACCTAGTAGCATTTTTAGTTTTAGGTGGCAGGTTCTTTTGATTCATGGGCTTTTGGTAGATTATCTATCTATATTTTTAGAATACATTTAGATGACTGAATGACGACTGTGAGACATTCTCTGGGTCATTTGGCAACAAAGCTTTTATTTGTATATTTTATCATTCTGTTTTTAGTCGCTGTTTATGACCCCCCCCTATGTAAGGCTGTATTGCAGTGTTATTCTGATGATGCAGGCTAGGAGGGCGGGTCTGATTGTCAGACCAGCACCGCTATTTATTACCATGACAGCTCGTTTACTGGAGGTTCCCATATACTGGTCTCATCACGTGTTATGTGATCCTGTTCTCTGACTGACGTAGGTGCTGTGGGCGGGACGGACCGTCCCATCCTGCGGTGTTGACCGTTACCATGACAGGAGGATGTGTGGGTATCATAACCCGGAAGTGACTGCTGTGGATCCTCTGCTAGCCTATCACGCTGCGCACCACAACCCGAAAGTGATCGGTGTGCTGGGCATGTTTCGATGGCCAATCATGCTGTTTGTTACTTTTTGACACATCTTTCAGCTGCCAATAGCGTCATCCCAGACAGACGTCTCACCGCTGCTGGGTAGGCGGGGTTTTTGATTGCATTTCACACAAACCAGGATTAGAGCATTTATAAAAAGAAACTGACACACGGGTCCCCAACTTCTTCGCTGAGGAAGTCCTTACCCATGGACGATACGCGTGCGGGGACTACATGACGTCAGTACAGCCACCTACCTGGTTCTGGATCAGTGCCGTGTTTGTGAGTAATACTTTTATTCATTAAATTAGTGTTTTTTTATACAAACGGAGAGCACTATATTTCTTTTATTTGAATTTTACATGAACAATGCATGCCTAAGAGTGTGACGTTTGGTTATCGAACGAATGTGGAGATCGACTGAAAGACCATACAGGAAGTCAGCCCTCTCAACTGTTACTATTACCCTTGTTAAGGGATTGCATGAATGACCTATCTGTTAGTTCAGAGGTCCATTCATTAAGGTGAGCGGCCTGTACCTTTGGTGGTGGACAATACTGAAGTGGATGCACAGTGGTTATTACTGTTTTCAGGCACCCTGTTCACTATCAAGGAGTCTTCTTTCTTCCTGTTGGTTTATCAGCTGATGACCCCTTTCTGCTTCAAGAAACTTCACACTCTGAGACTTTCTGTGGTTCTGTGTTTTAGTAGTAGTTTCATCTGAGCGCTGCACTGCTTTTTTTATCTTTGTGGGGCTGAGGCCCTTGTCCCCATCAACATGGGGACAAGGTGCTTTGGGGGGGCCACTACCCCAAAGCACTCTCCCCATGTTGAGGGCATGTGGCCTGGTACAGTTCAGGAGGGGGGGCGCTCACTCGTCCCCCCCTGTTTTCCTGCCACCTGCCAGGTTGCGTGCTCGGATAAGGGTCTGGTATGGATTTTTGGGAGGACACCACGCCATTTTTTTTATTTTGGTGCGGGGTTCCCCTTAAAATCCATACTAGACCTGAATGGCCTGGTGGGGGACCCCAATACCCGGAGGGTATGGTAATGGACTGTGGGGGAATCCTATGCCGTTTTTTTCAATTACTTCTATGTGTATTGTCGGACCGACAATACATTATAGCCACGAGTACTTTTAAATGACTTTTTTTCCTGTGAAATGTAATTTTGCTGTCAGACTGTTCTAAACACGGGAAACATGCGCCCCTTTACAGGCATACTATAGACACCCCCCAGGTACAAAATTTAAAGGAATATTACACTTTTATTGTTTCACTTTAAGCATTATTAAAATCACTGCTCCCGAAACACTTTTTATGACAATAACTTGCATATAAGCCTTTAAAATTAGCACGTTTGATTTCTCCCATAGACTCTTAAAGGGTCTTCCGCGGCTTTCGAATTTGCCGCGAACACCCCAAATTGTTTGCTATTTGGTGAAGAGGCTAACACCCGATGTTCGAGTCGAACTTACATTTGACTCGAACATCAGGCTCACCCCTAATCCTAAATAAAGAACCATTTATCCAACTGTCCATCCAGAGCCTCTGGTTTATAGACCAGATACATCCTAAATATAGAGCCATTTATCCAACTGTCCATCCAGAGCCTCTGGTTTATAGACCAGATACATCCTAAATATAGAACCATTTATCCAACTGTCCATCCAGAGCCTCTGGTTTATAGACCAGATAAATCCTAAATATAGAGCCATTTATCCAACTGTCCATCCAGAGCCTCTGGTTTATAGACCAGATACATCCTAAATATAGAACTATTTATCCAACTGTCCATCCAGAGCCTCTGGTTTATAGACATGATACATCCTAAATATAGAGCCATTTATCTAACTATCCATCCAGAGCCTCTGGTTTATAGACCGGATATATCCTAAATATAATCTTAATCCTAATGCGGCAACCTTTTTAAAGGCCGTATCTAAGGATATTCAGGAGATCAAGGTTGCAGCACATACTACTGTCAATCTGTCCCATTCGGAGTTGCAAGCTTTAAAAACATTAATAGCCAATCCCAATATTACCATCAAACCAGCCGATAAAGGGGGTAACATCATCATCCAAGATAATATTGATTATATTTAGATGTGTACAGACATTTTGAACAATCGTGAATGGTATTGCCCAATATTCAAGTCCCTTATTAAAAGTTTTATTGATTAACTTTACAATCTTGTTGATGAGGCCTTCTATTGTGGAATATTGGATAAAAACACTTGGGATTTTGTTAGGCTCAAATACCCTAGAATAGCTACTTTCTATGCCTTTCCCAAGGTGCATAAAAATGCAAGTACACCACCAGGCAGACCTATTGGCGGTGTATTTACCAACATATAGTTAGCATAAAGAAACAAGATCTGGCTCTGCCTTTGGGTAGGCATAGTGCTGCCATACATGGTAAAAGATGTCCTTTGATCAAATCCCTAGCACTCGAACACATTGGTCCTTCCTCTTGGGGGGGGGGATTACAATATATTATTGTTGCTGATTGAACTTAGATGAATTTTCCAATCTAAAGGCCGCAGTGGCCCCTGGATTGAATGAGGCTTTTAACATCAGACAATATCTTCCAGGATTTGAGTCTGGAATTTGTGAATTGGATATGTAAAGGAATTGGCTGATTTTCCACCTTGTGGTGGATGTCTCTTAGTCAATGATTGCATATTACAAAAGGCATGGGTATGTCCCTGTTAGATCTGTCTTTTGTTGCAATACTGCTGATAAATTTCATAGTTAGCTGGTATCCGGCATTTACATGTTTTATGTCAATTATACATGTACTAATCATTTGCCTATTATTATTATTCTGTACATTGTCATGATATGTGAATTCGTTGTCCCTCTGGGCTACTTGACCCTATGTGATTTATATGCTGACTGTTACACCATCTTTGGCGGGGGAGTTGTCCCCCCTTTTTCTCATTTGCTGTTTTACTCATTGGTCATATGGCGGCAGACTTTTCCACCCACCTGCTGACTAGTCATGCCCAGACTTCTTTACGCCCGGTGCGCGGGGGTCCTGGGCCGTTTCTGTCACCTTACCGTGGCTCTGCGGCCTAGGACATCCCTATTTTTTGCCACGCTGGCCCCTTTGGGCCACCATACACTTGTGCTCCCCCTCCTTAGAGTGCAGGCATGGCTATTGCGCGTCGGCGGCGTCATTTGCGGCGTCATTCCCTTGTCTTTGCGGGGCGTGGCCGCACCACGTGCCATGTTGCCGGGAGACTCCAGGAGGTTGAACAGCATGATGATATTGCGTCGCACCCTCCCCCCTTCTCTGCACCAGCTGCTTTTGATCGCGATCAGTATCGCGATTAGCTCAAGGCTTTTTTCACACATGCTCATAAACTGGCCCCCATGTCTCTTTATAAGACACTGAGGGATCGTCCAGGTATGAGCAAACGCTTTGCATTTGCAAGGTCAGTTACTAAATACTTTTTGACAGGCTTTGGCACTCCCTGTCCTGTACATATATTGTCTTATGTTGATATAATTTTCCAGCATATTTAATTCATATAGACATATACATATATCTTTTTGTATAAATTTAGAAACAACATTTGTTCCAGAGTTTGGTGGGGGGTGTTTACACAATGCCCCACCATATCTGAGTCCTTGTAGTGGAGCAAGTCCCGGTCTCTATATATGATTTGTTTGTTGGGTGGTTCTGGACGGTGGTTGACCAACTGACCAATAAGATTCCTGACTGAGCATAATCCCTTCAGTCAATCAGTTCATGTTAATGGTTTGCCATGTAAGTAAACTTATTCATGTATTATACCACATTTATGCTGTGTGTTGCATTGTTTGCTATTTAGCTGAACAGTTATTGATATTATTACTCTGTACTCGTTTGTATCAATATGTATTTATATACTCTTTTTCTCATTGTAGAAACCTTATACCCATTTTGA
Source organism: Aquarana catesbeiana (assembly GCA_037953035.1). NCBI lineage: Eukaryota > Metazoa > Chordata > Amphibia > Anura > Ranidae > Aquarana > Aquarana catesbeiana. The sequence goes on from JBBHAA010002192.1 coordinate 111,897, forward strand.
TTCAATAACATAAAACCTCTGAAGAAGGACCATGTGTCCGTAACATGTAAGGTGTTATGAACACTGTATTGATCCTTGCCAATCCTCTGCACCATTATGGTAATTTTTCTAACTGTATTAATCAGGGTATCAGATATGGTTTGTATGCATTGTATGTATTGTTTGTACATGTTGAATTGTGTTATAAAATCTATACTTTTTTTACTACTGGCTTGATCTGTCTAGTTACATAGTTAGTAAGGTTGAATAAAGACACCAATCTATCCAGTTCAACCTGAGTGAGTGTCTACAGTGGTCCCTAACCCTGTACATTGCAAACTTACATCGGTCCCTACCCTCAATCCAAGGTCCCCATTCATATACTAGGGCCAATTTTGGACAGAAGCCAATTAACCTACCAGCATGTCTTTGGAGTGTGGGAGGAAACCGGAGTACCCGGAGGAAACCCACACAGTCACAGGGAGAACATGCAAACTCCAGGCAGGTAGTGTAGTGGTTGGGATTCGAACCAGCGACCCTTCTTACTGCTCTGCTAGGCGAAAGTGCTATCCACTACACCACTGTGCCGCCCCTGAGGGGTTCCTCACTGTATCTTTCGGTTCCAGGTGTTTTTTCTATGTTTGCTATTATTGGATCAGACAGATCAAGCTTTTTCACATACAGCCAACTGTACATCCAGAGCCTCTGGTTTATAGACCGGATACATCCTATATATAGAACCATTTATCCAAATATACATCCAGAGCCTCTGGTTTATAAACCAGATACTTCCTAAATATGGAACCATTTATCCAACTATCCATCCAGAGCCTCTGGTTTATAGACCAGATACATCCTAAGTATAGAACCATTTATCCAACTGTCCATCCATAGCCTCTGGTTTATATACCAGATACATCCTAAATATAGAACCATTTATCTACTTGTCCATCCAGAGCCTCTGGTTTATAGACCAGATACATCCTAAATATAGAACCATTTACCCAACTGTCCATCCAGAGCCTCTGGTTTAAAGACCGGATACATCATAAATATAGAAACATTTATCCAGCTGTCCATCCAGAGCCTCTGGTTTATAGACCAGATACATCCTAAATATAGAACCATTTATCTACTTGTCCATCCATAACCTCTGGTTTATAGACCAGATACATCCTAAATATAGAACCATTTACCCAACTGTCCATCCAGAGCCTCTGGTTTAAAGACCGGATACATCATAAATATAGAAACATTTATCCAACTGTCCATCCAGAGCCTCTGGTTTATAGACCAGATACATCCTAAATATAGAGCCATTTATCCAACTGTCCATCCATAACCTCTGGTTTATAGACCAGATACATCCTAAATATAGAACCATTTACCCAACTGTCCATCCAGAGCCTCTGGTTTAAAGACCGGATACATCATAAATATAGAAACATTTATCCAACTGTCCATCCAGAGCCTCTGGTTTATAGACCAGATACATCCTAAATACAGAGCCATTTATCCAACTGTCCATCCAGAGCCTCTGGTTTAAAGACCAGATACATCCTGCTGCTAAAATATCAGTTTCTACTGGGTTGAGCCTTTAACCACTTCCCGCCCAAGGTACGTCTCATGACGTCCTTGACTGAGCAGTGATATCTGAATGATAGGTGCAGCTACAGGCATCATTCAGATATCATCTTTTAGTGCCGGCAATTCCCTACACCATAAGAATGATCATAGCGGCTGTTCCACCGCTTGATCGTTCTTACGGGCGGCGAGAGGGGACGTCTCCCCCTCCCGCCACCCTCTGGTGCTTCTACCGACTCACCGCTTCCATCTGTGAGTCGGAGAAGGGATCTGCCAGCCCCAGATGGTGGCCATAGAGATTTCCGGCAGACCATATGGTAGCTGGAGTCTCTATGATGGTTCGGAGGCCGGGCGCGATGTTATGACGTCACGCCTGGCCTCTGCATTCAAACGAATGGCGACGCCTCGGCTGGGAAGACGAAATACTTTTTTTTAATTTTTGCTGATTTCAGGCTTCTCAGCCTAGAGGTGAGATGTGGGGACTTACTGACCTCCATATCTCACTGTAAAGAGGACCTGTCATGCCATATTCCTATTACAAGGGATGTTTACATTCCTTGTAATAGGAATAAAAGTGATTACATTTTTTTTCTTAAAGTGTCAAACTAAAAAAAGAAAAGTAAAATTAACAATAAATAAAATAAAATAAATTAAAGCGCCCCTGTCCCCGTGTGCTCGCGCGCAGAAGCGAACGCATACGTAAGTCCCGCCTACATATGAAACCGGTGTTCAAACCACACATGTGAGATATCGCCGTGCACGTTAGAGCGAGAACAATAATTCTAGCCCTAGACCTCTGTAACTCAAAACATGTCACCAGTAAAAATGTTTAAAGCATTGCCTATGGGGATTTTTAAGTACTGAAGTTTGGCACCATTCCACAAGCGTGTGCAATTTTGAAGCGTGACATGTTAGGTATCTATTTATTCTGCATAACTTCATCTTTCACATTATGCAAAAAAATTTGGCTAACTTTAATCATTTCTTTTTTTTAAAGCATGAAACTGTTTTTTTCCAAAAAAAAATGTGTTAAAAAAATTGCTGCACAAATACAGTGCGAGATAAAAAGTTGCAATGACCGCCATTGTATTCTCTAGGGTCTTTGCTAAAAAAACACATATATAATGTTTGGGGGTTCTATGTAATTTTCTAGCAAAAATATTATGAATTTTACATGTAGGAGAGAAATGTCAGACTTGGCCTGGATGGGAAGTGGTTAATAAAGTGACCTATAGAGGTTGTATAGAAGGTTATTTTCGGCTTGGTAAACCCCTGTGCAGATGTATTGTTCTTTCTATCAGAATGATATATAATGCTGTTTCCTTCCTGTCTCAGTACATAGACCGCAGAGCTGCAGTGAGATTTGCCATGCTGCATACCATTCTTATATCACAAGTCTCCGTCACCAGCATGGCTCCCAGCTCCCCAGTGCATAAAAATATTTAAAAATACCATTTCATTCAGATGTATATTCTGTAATGATAAATACATTTATTTTTGCACACAATTAAAATAGGAATCCAATGTGTTTTGCTCTCAGCCTCCCACCACCCCCTGCAGGAGGTGGGGCAGCACTGGGAGCCAATCAGGTTTGCTACAATGCACCTGAGCTGACAGGCAAACTGAGCATAGAGATAATCTAGCTAGTCTTCCGCTGGTCCCTAAGCCAGCTGTAGACAGTGCGATTTTTTTTCCCTGATGGGGGAATACCTCCCATGGAGCTATTATGTTCTCCCTGCAGGCATCCCCCCTGTACATCCACTTCAATAACCCGAGAACGTCATATGACATTATACGGGCGGGAAGTACAACCCTAGACTTAATTGAACCCATTGAGCAATGAAACCCTTCTTAATGGAAAATGTTTTAATGTGGGTTAGTGATCAAATATAAACGCACCACATCCCTGGATTGTCAATGAAAAATGGTCATGGTAGTATGAGATTTTTTTAGGTGCCGTCTAACAGTCTACACATAGATTAAAATGAACATAGTTTATTGGCATTACAAGGTTAAAATTCAATACAAGAATAAAAAAGAGATAATATACACATATCTCTGTTACACTGTGAGACAAATTTGAAGAGGGAGACAAAGCTCTCTCTAAAAAAAATGGGATTTTAAGGGGAGATAATGTATCTGTTTGAAGTGAGCCAATACCACAGTGATTAATATAAAAATATAAATATAAAATTTATTGAAAACACTTAAAATATACACTACAAAAATCTTTAGATGAAATCTGTGATGTCTTTAATGCCCTGATGAAGCAAAATATATGCGAAACATGTTGACTGATCACAACTGATTTCTGAACACAAGCTGTTGTACGGTCATATGATGACGTCTGATTATTTTCAATAAAATGTATATTTTTATATTAATCACTGTAGTATTGACTCACTTCAAACAGATACATTATCTCCCCTTAAAATCCAATTTTTTCAGAGAGAGCTTTGTCTCCCTCTTCACATTTTTCTTGTTATTATAGGGATTGGGAGTCCTGTCTCTGTTTCTCTGAAATACAGTCCAATGATCTATACATATACTATATCTGTTACACTGTCATAGAATGTTCACATATACAGCGGTATCACACTCGTGTTCCCAACATGTTTCACCTGTCAGGGCTTCGTCAGGGGATTTGACAGCTGATTTTAGTATAAGAACTACATCAAAACAAGTAACAAAGCGTCACAGAATATCCGACATGATACATGATTTATAACAATGAGATACGTGACTAACATACATATATATAGCTTATTTAGTATGTAGGATTATCAAAAAGGTTACCCGCTGGGAGGTGACCACTGCTCAAAAGCATGCCCATCTAAGATGTGTGGGGCAATAAGGTATGGTGTGATCACCTAAAAAAAATCCCATCTTAGTGGAAGTTGCTGGCTTGCAGTTTTGCGTACATTTCATTTTCAACGTCAAAAATGTTAAACATTCACATTTTTACTATGTTTTATTATTTTTATTATAGTATATAGCACCACCAGTCGGCACAGCAAAAAATAAAGGTAGACAACATACAGTAGTTACAGTACAAGTCAAAACAAAGGAGCTGGACGTGCTCTGTTCATAAGAGCTTACAATCTATAGGGAGGGGGCAACTGATACAAGAAATAACTGTGAAGAAGAGCTAATGGGAAAGTAAAAATTTGGTTTTTAGACGGAGGCTGGATAGGCATTCCTGAAGAGATAAGTTTTCAGGAATTGCTTAAAGGTTTATAGAATAGATAAAGCTTGTAGACATGTGCGATTAGTTTCGTACGAATGGAACATTCGTACAAATTTCCGGAAATTCGTACATTAGTACACATCCGAAATATGAATTTTTATGCATACGAATTCTGTACGAAATATGAAATTTTGTTTACAAATTTCGGATCTAAATTCATAGCGAACATTCGTAATTGTTACGAAAAGTTAACGAACCTAAAAGTTAAAAACCCAGGAAGTCAGCACAACACAGGGATGGTGGGAGCCCCTCATAATGATAAATTCATCATAACGAACTTTCGTTATTTTGCGAAAAGTTTACGAATCGAAAAATTCGTTCGTATTTTGCGAACGTTTACAAAACGAAAATTCGTATTTCGTACAAATCCAAATTGAATTTCGGACACGAATTACGAAATGCAAATTAATTTTTGTACGAAACTAAACAAATTTATTGACGGCGCACATGTCTAATGCCCTGTACACACGGTCGGACATTGATCGGAGATTCCGACAACAAATCTTGCTCTGTATTCTGACTCTGCCTCAGGTTCAGTGCACCCACAACCAACCCCAACACCCCCCTCCCTCCCCCCCGGTCCGGTCAGGTCATCCACACACACCTCCGGTCAGATGGTTACAAGCCCGGAACTTATTCCTCCGGGCGGAGACTTCCCCTGCATCTCCTCATCGACATCACGGTGGATTCCTCCGTGCGTCTCCTCCCTCCTCCTCCTAGGCCAATTGGAATGCTTCTCCTTTTGGCCAATGGGGAACAGGTGGCCCGCTTCCTGATTGGCTGGGAGGAGAATAAGTGTGACAATAGTGAATATTAATTCACCCTTTTTTGAAGCCCTCTAAACACGTACTTAAAAAAACAAAAAAAAAAAAACAATTGAAATCCATGCATCCGGTGCCCCACATGTAGATTAGGGGGGCGGACACATGGGTAGGTGGGCAGTGCCCTTGCGCCCCTAATGGAGAGGCCGTAACTGCGTAGGTTTTTGTACCTTACTGCCCGACTGTTGACAGTTTGCTTGTGTCTCCTGGCTTTGTTCTTGTCTTTTTGCTCCTGTCTACTAATTGGATGCTACTATGTTTCTGCAGCTGGTTCCTACCCAGTGGTCCACAATTGTCTGTATTTCACACCCAACAGCTGGCACTGCTTTCAGTATCATCCCCGGTGCCAATCTGTGTCCTCACATTGCCTGCCAGCACAACCAATGGACAAGAGAAGCCCCCATCTTCAGCTTGATCTCCACCAGATATGTGACATGGAGGCCAACGAGGAGGGAGTTGCAATGGGCGAGGCAAGAGATAACAAGGGATTGAATTAGAAGCTTTGTGGTGTCCTTTGTTAGGAAGGAACACATTTTTGTAAATATTGAAGAGGTGAAGGCGGCAAAATTTGGACAGTGATTGGATGCGGGACCAAAAGGAGAGGTCAGAACCCAGCATAGCACTGAACACCCTGGCCTGTTTGTTACCATCATACTTGTTATCTCTATTATTTAGCAAATATAGCTATAAAATGTATATATAGCTCAATAAAGTGCTGTGCAACAAAATCATAAAGAAAAAACATTTATACATTATGTGCAAGGGAATATATGTGCGTAGAATACTACTCACAATAAAGTGCACAAGAACAATCGCCTTTTTGATGAATACATGTTGTCCCCTTAAGGATGAACATCCATCTGACAAACAGAATGTAAGGTGGTCGACCTCAGCCTTCCGGCACGATGGCGTCACGTACTGTAGCCCTGCCCCTGACGCTCTTCATCACGTGATGCATAGCTTTCTCTTGTGCACTGATGTAGCGCCCTTGTACTGTAAGTAGTATTCTTTATGTTGAAGTAAATGTTATATGTTATGGGTGACTACACTATGAGGGAAATGTATTTCTTTTCCTTCATTGAATTGGTTGCCCGCTATGTTATCGAGTGGATGATAAAGCTGGTGGTGTTCTTTTCTGGTGAAGAGCGGAATGGTTATGGCCCAGGTTGCTGGGAACGATTCATTTGACCTTACCTGAGTACGAGTCAATATCCGAGGTTAGCAGCAGCATAGAAAGGTGGTGGTAGACAGCGGTGTAGCATGAGGATATCTTCACCTGGAAGCACGCATGTTATGTGAACACTTTTTTTTGCAGCATGTTAATTGAGAAAATTCACATCAAGAGTTAAACAAGATTTTAAAGGACTTTACGGATTTCTTTACAACATCTCTAACAGGTCACATTTCTACTAGATTTATCACTGTCAATTTATAGTGTGTATATATCTCATTGCACATATATAGTTGCACATTTATTCATTTGCAGATACAGTATCTCACAAAAGTAAGTACACTCCTCACATTTTTGTAAATCTTTTCTTCTCTCTTTTCATGTGACAACACTGAAGAAATGACACTTTGCTACAATGTAAAGTAGTGAGTGTACAGCTTGTATAACAGTGTAAATGTTGTGGTTGTGGGGATGATGCCCTTGTCCCCATCAACATGGGGACAAGGTGCTTTGGGGGTGACTCCAAAGCAACCCCCCATGTTGAGGGCATGAGGCCTGGTACCCCCCCTCTTTTCCTGCGGCCTTCCAGGTTGCGTGCTCGGATAAGGGTCTGGTATGGATTTTTAGGGGGGACCCCTATGCCATTTTTTTACTATTTTGCCGCAGGGTTCCTCTTAAAATCCATACCAGACCTGAAGGTCCTGATAATGGACTGGAAGGGGGGACCCATTCCGTTTTTTTCAATTTTTTTTATCTATATTGCCGAGACCTGACAATTCATTACAGCCGCGATCAGTTTTCATGACAAATTTTTCCTTTAGAAATGTCATTTTGGTGCAATACTGTTCTAAACACAGGAAACACGCGCCACTTTACAGGCATACTATAGACACCCCCCAGGTACGATATTTAAAGGGATATTTCATTTTTATTGTTTCAATTTAGGCATTCTTAAAATCACTGCTCCCGAAAAAACGACCGTTTTCAAAACTTTTTTGCATTGATCCATGTCCCCTGGGGCAGGACCCGGGTCCCCAAACACTTTTTATGACAATAACTTGCATATAAGCCTTTAAAATTAGTACTTTTGATTTTTCACATTCGTGTCCCATAGACTTTAACAGTGTTTGTGTGTGTTCTGTCAAATTTTTGGCCTGTTCGCATGTTCTGGTGTGAATCGAACCGGGGGGAGGCGGGATGTTTTGGCTCATCGTTACCGGGGAGGGAAAATGGCTAATTTGGCTCAATTTGGACATTTTCACTTAGGGGTGTACTGACTTTTGTTGCCAGCGGTTTAGACATTAATGGCTGTGTGTTGAGTTATTTTGAGGGGACAGTAAATTTACACTGTTATACAAGCTGTACACTCACTACTTTACATTGTAGCAAAGTGTCATTTCTTCAGTGTTGTCACATGAAAAGAGAGAAGAACATATTTACACAAATGACGGGTGTACTCACTTTTGTGAGATACTATATATTTGCACGCTTATTCATTTGCACATACAGTATATATGTTTTTTCTTTATGATTTTGTTGTTCGGCACTTTATTGATTTATACATTTCTGATGTGGAAACACACGACAGTCGCTAGCAGCAACACATTTGTTATATATTTTTGTTGGTGTATATTATTGCTATAATGTTGCTTGTGTGACCTCATACAAGTTTCATGTTGGGTATTTTCATTATCTTGAGCTGTTCTGATCCTTCAGTAGATTGGCTCTGTGGTCTTCTATATTTGATATCTCATCCTGTGGTCACACCTCGCTCTCTCATTCTTCATCTTCCTCCAGAAAGTGACCATACAGATGAGGAGAGAAGTGTAGAGGACACAGACAGCACCATGTGACAGGAGGTGACCCCAAACTGACCTCTTCATTGCTGGACCTGCTGAAAATAGAGGAGAAAATAAGAAATATATTACAATTTTTCTGGAACCAGTTACACCGAGCAGAACTGGAAAATATAAAAAATCAATTGGCTTATTACATAAGGCAAAGCAGTTTTTTTTTACATCAGCCAATCTGGTTGTTAAGGTTAGGGGTACTGCTAGACATGAGTTCCCCAGCCCATCCATTGGACCCCTGACCCCGTTGGTCTTCTGCTGAGCACTGGGACTGCCAATTCGGCCCAATTTACACCTCAACGTTTTGTAGCTTAGAGCTCGAAGATCCAAAACACTGGAGGAGAAAAAAAGCAATTATTCTCTATGGTGATGGTTCACATCTCTACTCCAAATCGTCTGAAGCATGGGCGTCCGCAGAACTTTTTTTCAGGGGGAGGCATAATTTTAAGGTCACCCATTCTATGCCCCTTTTGACAATGTCATGAAGGGGAGGGGCTTAGTCATTTTCACATAAAGCGCAGGCCAGGCCAGGGTCCCCCATATAGATCCCCCCTTTTAGAGCAGACCAGGGCAGGTCCTCCATAGAATAGATCCCCCTTTACTTAGTCGTCTTACTCTTACCTTCTTTTCACCACTCCGCATTACATGGTGGGCACAGCTCATTACACGGTGGGCACTGTACAGCACAGCAGATGACATGGTGGGCACAGCACATGTCATCTGCTGTGCTGTAAAGTGCCCATCATGTAATGCAGAGTAGTGTGCCCTTTGTGTAATGTGCTGTGCCCACCATGTCATGTGGTGTGGTGTGCCCACTCTGTAATGTACAGTGTCCACCGTGTAATGTGCTGTGCCCACCATGTAATGCGGAGTGGTGAAAAAAAAGTGGATGTGGTGGGCACACTACTCCGCATTACATGGTAGGCACTTTACAGCACATGACATAGTAGGCACAGCACATGTGATGGTGGGCACAGCACATTACAGGAAGGGCACACCACTCCGCATTACATGGTGGGAACTGTACAGCACAGCAGATGACATGGTGGACACAGCAAATTACACAGAGGGCACACTGCTCCACATTACATGGTAGGCACTTTACAGCACAGCAGAAGACACGATGGATACAGTACATGATATGGTGGGCACAGCACATTACATGGAGGGCACACCACTCTGCATTACATAGTGAGAAGTGTACAGCACAGCAGAGGACATGGTGGGCACAGTACATTACACAGAGGGCACACTACTCGGCATTACATGGTGGGCATTGCACATGGTGGTCACTGCACTGCACATGGTGGGCACATTACATGACATGGTGAGTATAATACATCACAAAGGTCAGTTTATGCACAATCCCCCCTGTTTACTGACCTCATTTTAGCAGCATGTTAGATCTTCTTCCTCCCAGGCTAATGCAGGATGACATCAGCGCCCCTCCCCCATACAGCTGCCTGAACCCCCTAGAGACTGAGGATCTGTGTGTGTGCAGATCCTGTGATAAGGGCCGGGCAGCACAGACAGCTTCAGCGCCCCTCCTCTACCTCAGCTTGCGGCGCCTGGGTGCAGTGCACCCTGTGCACCTGCTGCCGGGGGGGCACTTGACCTTCCTGCCCCCCTTGTGGACGCCCATGACCTGAAGCCAAATGCCTGAAGCTTATAAAAGTTCTGGAGCTTTTTTTGTAGCTCGAGCTGGGCAGATTGGTGCATTTTTGAAGCGGTTTTTGTTCCATATAAATGCATGGAAGAGTTTGATTTGGGCATTTTGAGCGTTTTAGCTTGTTTTGTCTTGCGTTTTCAAGCATTTTTCTGCTCAATGCAATACTTATATATAAAAAAATACATAAAATACATAAAATACATAAATAAATAAGTAATATATCAATTAGAAGACCCTAACCATAATATTGACCCCTAATCCCTAATATAAACCCCTAATCCTAACCTTAATATTTACCCCTAATCCTAATACTAACCCATAACACTAATATTGACCCTGACACTAAAATTGAGCCCTAATCCTAACCCCATATCATTAACCCCTATCCCTAATCCTAACCCCTAAACCTAATATTGACTCCTAATCCTAACCGCTAACCCTAATATTAACACCTAATCCTAATATTGACCCCTAATACTAATATTAACCCCTAACCACAATTTTGACCCCTAACCCTATTATTGAACCCTAGCCCTAATATTAACCCCTAATCCTAACCCCTAGCCCTAATATTAACCCCTAACCATGTATTGAACCCTAACCTAATATTGACCCCTAACGCTAATCCTAACCCCTAACCCTAATCCTAACCCCTAACCCTAATCCTAGCCCCTAAACTAATCCTTACCCCTAACCCAATCCTAGCCCCTAACCCTAATCCTAACCCCTAACCCTAATCCTAGCTCCAACACCTAACCCTAATCCTAACCCCTAGCCCTAATCCTAGCCCCTAACCCTAATCTGAACCCCTAACCCTAAGCCTAGCTCCAACCCTAATCCTAGCCCCTAACCCTAATCCTAGTCCAACCCTAATCCTAACCCCTAACCCTAATCCTAGCCCCTAACCCTAATCCTAACCCCTAATCCTAACCCCTAACCCTAATCCTAGCCCCTAACCCTAATCCTAACCCCTAACCCTAATCCTAGCCCCTAACCTTAATTTTAACCCCTAAGCCTAATCCTAGCCCCTAACCCAAATCCTAGCCTCTAACATTAATCCTAACCCCTAACCCTAATCCTAACCCCTAACCCTTAGCCCAGCCCCTAATCCTAGCCCCTAATCCTAGCCCCTAACCCTAATCCTAACCCCTAACCCTTAGCCCCAACTCTAATCCTAGCCCCTAACCCCAATCCTAGCCCCTAACCCTAATCCTAACCCCTAACCCTAATCCTAGCCCCAACTCTAATCCTAACCCCTAACCCTAATCCTAACCCCTAACCCCAACCCTAATCCTAGCCCCTAATCCTAGCCCCTAACCCTAATCCTAACCCTAATTCTAGCCCCTAACCCTAATCCTAGCCCCTAACCCTAATCCTAACCCCTAACCCTAATCCTAGCCCCAACCCTAATCCTAACCCCTAACCCTAATCCTAACCCCTAACCCCAACCCTAATCCTAGCCCCTAACCCTAATCCTAACCCCTAACCCTAATTCTAGCTCCTAACCCTAATCCTAACCCTAATCCTAACCCCTAACCCTAATCCTAGCCCCTAACCATAAGCCTAGCCCCAACCCTAATCCTAGCCCCTAACCCTAATCCTAGCCCCTAACCCCTAATCCTAGCCCCAACCCTAATCCTAACCCTTAACCCTAATCCTAACCCCTAACCCCAACCCTAATCCTAGCCTCTAACCCTAATCCTAACCCCTAATCCTAACCCCTAACCCTAATCCTACCCCCTAACCCTAATCCTAGCCCCTAACCCTAATCCTAACCCCTAATCCTAACCCCTAACCCTAATCCTAACCCCTAACCCTAATCCTAGCCCCTAACCCCTAACCCTAATCCTAAGCCTAATCCTAGCCCCTAACCCTAATCCTAACCCCTAACCCTAAGCCTAGCCCCAACCCTAATCCTAGCCCCTTAACCCTAATCCTAGCCCCTAACCCTAATCCTAACCGCTAACCCTAATCCTAACCCCTAAGCCTAGCCCCAACCCTAATCCTAGCTGCTAACCCTAATCCTAACCCCTAACCCTATCCCCAACCCTAATCCTAGCCCCTAACCCTAATCCTAACCCTAATCCTAACCCTTAACCCTAATCCTAGCCCCTAACCCTAATCCTAACTCCTAACCCTAACCCCTAACCCCAACCCTAATCCTAGACCCTAACCCTAATCCTAACCCCTAACCCTAACCCTAATCCTAACCCTAATCCTAACCCCAACCCTAATCCTAGCCCCTAACCCTAATCCTAGCTCCTAACCCTAATCCTAACCCCTAACCCTAATTCTAGCGCCTAACCCTAATCCTAACCCTAATCCTAGACCCTAACCCTAAGCCTAGCCCCAACCCTAATCCTAGCCCCTAACCCTAACCCCTAACCCTAATCCTAGCCCCAACCCTAATCCTAACCCCTAACCCTAATCCTAACTCCTAACCCCAACACTAATCCTAGCCCCTAACCCTAATCCTAGCCCCTAACCAGAATCCTAACCCCTAACCCTAATTCTAGCGCCTAACCCTAATCCTAACCCCTAACCCTAATCCTAGCCCCTAACCCTAAGCCTAGCTCCAACCCTAATCCTAGCCCCTAACCCTAATCCTAGCCCCTAACCCTAACCCCTAACCCTAATCCTAGACCCAACCCTAATCCTAACCCCTAACCCTAATCCTAACCCCTAACCCGAACCCTAATCCTAGCCCCTAACCCTAATCCTAACCCCTAATCCTAACCCCTAACCCTAATCCTAACCCCTAACCCTAATCCTAGCCCCTAACCCTTATCCTAACCCCTAATCCTAACCCCTAACCCTAATCCTAACCCCTAACCCTAATCCTAGCCCCTAACCCTATTCCTAACCCCTAACCCTAATCCTAACCCTAATCCTAGCCCCTAACCCTAATCCTAACCCCTAATCCTAATCCTATCCCCTAACCCTAATCCTAACCCCTAACCCTAAGCCTAGCCCCAACCCTAATCCTAGCCCCTTAACCCTAATCTTAGCCCCTTAACCCTAATCCAAGCCCCTAACCCTAATCCTAACCCCTAACCCTAATCCTAGCCCCTAACCCTAGCCCCAACCCTAATCCTAGCCCCTAACCCTAATCCTAATGCTAACCCTAATCCTAGCCCCTAACCCTAATCCTAACTCCTAACCCTAATCCTAAACCCCTAACCCCAACCCTAATCCTAGCCCCTAATCCTAACCCCTAACCCTAATCCTAACCCTAATCCTAGCCCCTAATCCTAACCCCTAACCCTAATCCTAACCCTAATCCTAGCCCCTAACCCTAATCCTAGCCCCTAACCTAATGAAATAAATACATAATATTAAGTAAGTTAAAAAAATGAACCCTTAGCCCTAACCTTTAACCCCTAACTATAACCCTTAACCACTTGCCGACCGCCTAACGCAGATATACTGCGGCAGAATGGCACGGGCAGGCAGAATCACGTACCCATACGTGATCTGCCTTCCGCGGGCGGGGGGTCCGGTCGGACCCCCCCCGGTGCCAGCGGCGGTCGGCATTTGACTGGGAGCGTTGAGAGGCAAGGGGGAGACCATCCGATCGTGGCCCCCCTCGCGATCGCTCCCAGCCAATCGGAATCCTCCCCTGCCTGTGTGTAGTACACACAGGCAGAGGATGTGATGTCATCTCTCCTCGGCTCAGCAGTTTCCGTTCCAGCGCCGAGGAGAGAAGACATGTAAGTGCACAAAACACACACACACACAGTAGAACATGCCAGGTACATAAAACACCCCCGACCCCCCCCAATCACCCCCCCTGTCACAAACTGACACCAAGCAGTATTTTTTTTTTTTCTGATTACTGATTGGTGTCAGTTTGTGACAGTTAGCAGTGGTAGGACAGTTAGGGGTAGCCCCCTGTAGGTCTAGGGTACCCCCCTAACCCCCCCTAATAAAGTTTTAACCCCTTGATCACCCCCTGTCACCAGTGTCGCTAAGCGATCATTTTTCTGATCGCTGTATTAGTGTCGCTGGTGACGCTAGTTAGGGAGGTAAATATTGAAGATCGCCGTCAGCGTTTTATAGCGACAGGGACCCCCATATACTACACAATAAATGTTTTAACCCCTTGATTGCCCCCTAGTTAACCCTTTCACCACTAATCACCGTATAACTGTTACGGGTGACGCTGGTTAGTTTGTTTATTTTTTATAGTGTCAGGGAACCCGCCGTTTATTACCGAATAAAGGTTTAGCCCCCTGATCACCCGGCGGTGATATGCATCGCCCCAGGCAACGTCAGATTAGCGCCAGTACCGCTAACACCCACGCACGCAGCATACGCCTCCCTTAGTGGTATAGTATCTGTATGGATCAATATCTGATACGATCAGATCTATACTAGCGTCCCCAGCAGTTTAGGGTTCCCAAACACGCAGTGTTAGCGGGATCAGTCCAGATAACTGCTAGCACCTGCGTTTTGCCCCTCCGCCCAGCCCAGCCCACCCAAGTGCAGTATCGATCGATCACTGTCACTTACAAAACACTAAACGCATAACTGCAGCGTTCTCAGAGTCAGGCCTGATCCCTGCGATCGCTAACAGTTTTTTTGGTAGCGTTTTGGTGAACTGGCAAGCACCAGCCCCAGGGAGCGTCAGGTTAGCGCCAGTACCGCTAACACCCACGCACGCACCGTACACCTCACTTAGTGGTATAGTATCTGTACGGATCAATATCTGATCCGATCAGATCTATACTAGCGTCCCCAGCAGTTTAGGGTTCCCACAAACGCAGTGTTAGCGGGATCAGCCCAGATACCTGCTAGCACCTGCGTTTTGCCCCTCCGCCCGGCCCAGCCCACCCAAGTGCAGTATCGATCGATCACTGTCACTTACAAAACACTAAGCGCATAACTGCAGTGTTCGCAGAGTCAGGCCTGATCCCTGCGATCGCTAACAGTTTTTTTGGTAGTGTTTTGGTGAACTGGCAAGCGCCTAGTACACCCCGGTCGTAGACAAACCAGCACTGCAGTAAGACTTGGTGACGTGGCGAGTCCCATAAGTGCAGTTCAAGCTGGTGAGGTGGCAAGCACAAGTAGTGTCCCGCTGCCACCAAAAAGACAAACACAGGCCCATCGTGCCCATAGTGCCCTTCCTGCTGCATTCGCCAATCCTAATTGGGAACCCACCACTTCTGCAGCGCCCGTACTTCCCCCATTCACATCCCCAACCAAATGCAGTCGGCTGCATGAGAGGCATTTTCTTTATGTCCTCCCGAGTACCCCTACCCAACGAACCCCCCCAAAAAAGATGTTGTGTCTGCAGCAAGTGCGGATATAGGCGTGACACCCGCTATTATTGTCCCTCCTGTCCTGACAATCCTGGTCTTTGCATTGGTGAATGTTTTGAACGCTACCATTCACTAGTTGAGTATTAGCGTAGGGTACAGCATTCCACAGACTAGGCACACTTTCACAGGGTCTCCCAAGATGCCATCGCATTTTGAGAGACCCGAACCTGGAACCGGTTACAGTTATAAAAGTTAGTTACAAAAAAAATGTAAATAAAAAAAAAAAAAAAAACACATACAAAAATATAAAATAAAAAAAATAGTTGTCGTTTTATTGTTCTCTCTCTCTCTATTCTCTCTCTATTGTTCTGCTCTTTTTTACTGTATTCTATTCTGCAATGTTTTATTGGTATTATGTTTTATCATGTTTGCTTTTCAGGTATGCAATTTTTTATACTTTACCGTTTACTGTGCTTTATTGTTAACCATTTTTTTGTCTTCAGGTACGCCATTCACGACTTTGAGTGGTTATACCAGAATGATGCCTGCAGGTTTAGGTATCATCTTGGTATCATTCTTTTCAGCCAGCGGTCGGCTTTCATGTAAAAGCAATCCTAGCAGCTAATTAGCCTCTAGACTGCTTTTACAAGCAGTGGGAGGGAATCCCCCCCAATGTCTTCCGTGTTTTTCTCTGGCTCTCCTGTCTCAACAGGGAACCTGAGAATGCAGCCGGTGATTCAGCCAGCTGACCATAGAGCTGATCAGAGACCAGAGTGGCTCCAAACATCTCTATGGCCTAAGAAACCGGAAGCTACGAGCATTTTATGACTTAGATTTCGCTGGATGTAAACAGCACCATTGGGAAATTGGGAAAGCATTTTATCACACCGATCTTGGTGTGGTCAGATGCTTTGAGGGCAGAAGAGAGATCTAGGGTCTAATAGACCCCAATTTTTTCAAAAAAGAGTACCTGTCACTACCTATTGCTATGATAGGGGATATTTACATTCCCTGAGATAACAATAAAAATGATTAAAAAAAAAAAAAAATGAAAGGAACAGTTTAAAAATAAGATAAAAAAAAAATAATAATAATAAAGAAAAAAAAAAAAAAGCACCCCTGTCCCCCCTGCTCTCGCGCTAAGGCGAACGCAAGCGTCGGTCTGGCGTCAAATGTAAACAGCAATTGCACCATGCATGTGAGGTATCACCGCGAACGTCAGATCGAGGGCAGTAATTTTAGCAGTAGACCTCCTCTGTAAATCTAAAGTGGTAACCTGTAAAGGCTTTTAAAGGCTTTTAAAAATGTATTTAGTTTGTCACCACTGCACGTTTGTGCGCAATTTTAAAGCATGTCATGTTTGGTATCCATGTACTCGGCCTAAGATCATCTTTTTTATTTCATCAAACATTTGGGCAATATAGTGTGTTTTAGTGCATTCAAATTTAAAAAAGTGTGTTTTTTCCCCAACAAATGCGTTTGAAAAATTGCTGCGCAAATACTGTGTGAAAAAAAAAAACGAAACACCCACCATTTTAATATGTAGGGCATTTGCTTTAAAAAAAATAATATAGTGTGTGGGGGTTCAAAGTAATTTTCTTGCAAAAAAAAATTATTTTTTTATGTAATCAAAAAGTGTCAGAAAGGGCTTTGTCTTCAAGTGCTTAGAAGAGTGGGTGATGTGTGACATAAGCTTCTAGATGTTGTGCATAAAATGCCAGGACAGTTCAAACCCCCCCAAATGACCCCATTTTGGAAAGTAGACACCCCAAGCTATTTGCTGAGAGGCATGTCGAGTCCATGGAATATTTTATATTGTGACACAAGTTGCGGGAAAGAGACAATTTTTTATTTATTTATTTTTTTTTTTGCGCAAAGTTGTCACTAAATGATATATTGCTCACACAGGCCATGGGAATATGTGAAATTACACCCCAAAATACATTCTGTTCCTTCTCCTGAGTACGGGGATACCACATGTGTGGGACTTTTTGGGAGCCTAGCCGCGTACGGGACCCCGAAAACCAAGCACCGCCTTCAGGCTTTCTAAGGCCGTAAATTTTTGATTTCACTCTTCACTGCCTATCACAGTTTCGGAGGCCATGGAATGCGCAGGTGGCAAAACCCCTCCCCCCAAATGACCCCATTTTGGAAAGTAGACACCCCAAGCTATTTGCTGAGAGGTATAGTGAGTATTCTGCAGACCTCACTTTTTGTCACAAAGTTTTGAAAATTGAAAAAAGAAAAAAAAAAAATTTTTTCTCGTCTTTCTTTATTTTCAAAAACAAATGACAGCTGCAAAATACTCACCATGCCTCTCAGCAAATAGCTTGGGGTGTCTACTTTCCGAAATGGGGTCATTTGGGGGGGTGTTGTGCCACCTGGGCATTCCATGGCCTCCGAAACTGTGATAGGCAGTGAAGAGTGAAATCAAAAATTTACACCCTTAGAAATCCTGAAGGTGGTGATTGGTTTTCGGGGCCCCGTACGCGGCTAGGCTTCCAAAAAGTCTCACACATGTGGTATCCCCGTACTCAGGAGAAGTAGCTAAATGTATTTTGGGGTGCAATTCCACATATGCCCATGGCCTGTGTGAGCAATATATCATTTAGTGACAACTTTATGCAAAAAAAAAAAAAAAAAATTTGTCACTTTCCCGCAACTTGTGTCAAAATATAAAACATTTCACGGACTCAACATGCCTCAAAGCAAATAGCTTGGGGTGTCTTCTTTCCAAAATGGGGTCATTTGGGGGGGGTTTATGCCATCTGGGCATTTTATGGCCTTCAAAACTGAGATAGGTAGTGAGGAGTAAAATCAAAAATGTATGCCCTTAGAAATCCTGAAGGCAGTGATTGGTTTTCGGGGCCCCGTACGCGGCTAGGCTCCCAAAAAGTCCCACACATGTGGTATCCCCATACTCAGGAGAAGCAGCTAAATGTATTTTGGGGTGCAATTCCACATATGCCCATGGCCTGTGTGAGCAATATATCATTTAGTGACAACTTTTTGTAATTTTTTTTTTTTTTTTTGTCATTATTCAATCACTTGGGACAAAAAAAATGAATATTCAATGGGCTCAACATGCCTCTCAGCAATTTCCTTGGGATGTCTACTTTCCAAAATGGGGTCATTTGTGGGGGTTTTGTACTGCCCTGCCATTTTAGCACCTCAAGAAACGACATAGGCAGTCATAAATTAAAGGCTGTGTAAATTCCAGAAAATGTACCCTAGTTTGTAGGCGCTATAACTTTTGCGCAAACCAATAAATATACACTTATTGACATTTTTTTTACCAAAGACATGTGGCCGAATACATTTTGGCCTAAATGTATGACTAAAATTGAGTTTATTGGATTTTTTTTAGAACAAAAAGTAGAAAATATCATTTTTTTTCAAAATTTTTGGTCTTTTTCCGTGTATAGCGCAAAAAATAAAAACGGCAGAGGTGATCAAATACCATCAAAAGAAAGCTCTATTTGTGGGAAGAAAAGGACGCAAATTTCGTTTGGGTACAGCATTGCATGACCGCGCAATTAGCAGTTAAAGCGACGCAGTGCCAAATTGTAAAAAGTGCTCTGGTCAGGAAGGGGGTAAATCCTTCCGGGGCTGAAGTGGTTAAAAAAAGTAAAAAAAAATAAATAAATAATAAATTAATAATAAAGAAGAGAAGATGAAGAGGCTGAAAATCATAGCAACACATGGATAAACAGATTATATTTTTAATTATTGGTTAATAAAAAAAATGCCAAAGCTCAAAAACATTTTAAAAATGCTCTACAAAAACACTCAGAATGCACATACAAATGCCCTCCAAAAAAAGCCTGAAAAAATGTTAAAAACATGACGCTCAAGGTCTACTCTTATCATAATTGTTCCCTTATAGGGATATTGTCTTCTAGTGACATTAAGACCCTTTTCACAATGAGGCGTTTTTCTGGTGCTTTTGGGCTGAAAATAGCGCCTGTAAAGCACCTGAAAAAAGGGCTCCCCTGCAGTCTCAGTGTGAAAGCCCGAGTGCTTTCACACTGGAGCGGTGCTCTGGCAGGACTTTAAAAAAACTCCTGCAAGCAGCATCTTTGGAGCGGTCCCTATACCGCCCCTGCCCAATGGGCAGCGCCACCGAACCCCCTGGCAAAGCGCCGCTGCAGTGGCACTTTGCGGGTCATTTTAACCCTTTTTCGGCTGCTAGCGGGGGTTAAAACCTCCGCAAAAACGACGGTAAAGCACCACTAAAAATAGCGGTGCTTTACTGCCAACTGTGCCGACGCCCCAGTGTGAAAGCAGCCTAAGGCCTGAGGCGCTTTACAGGAGCTATAGCGCTAAAAATAGCACCTGCATACCGCCGACGCCCCCAACGCCCCAGTGAGAAAGTAGCCTAAGGTTCTCCCCCCATCCCATTCCATGAAAACAAACGCCAATGTACATTTATTCTCAGCTTTAGACTATGATATGAAAATATTTTTTTTTGTATATCAGTAAAAGGCATTGCTAGGTTTCAGCTCTTTTCTATATGGCTCAGTTGGGTAATAGAGGATCAGGTTCTGGTTTGCCGCTCCTCTGGGTTTGAGGTGAATTCTGCAGGTTTGATATTTGTGGTCCCAGCAAATGCATATGCAGATTCACCCAAATAATACAAAAGATATCTCCAAGAATGGATGGACAGTGCCAAGCAGCCCAAGCTGAAAAAAGACCCTACCAACATGAAAAGAAAAACCCAAACCAAAAGGAATGAAAACCCCAAAATACCACCCTGAAACATACTGTAAATGATCTTTTTTTAAAAGTTTACAACTTTAACTGTAGTGTTTCTGATCCAAAAAACATTTTTTTCTTTCCTGACATTCCACTCTTTCTAATTATAAACTGTGCAAATTGACACCCTTCCATAAGGAAGACATTCCAGACTCCTAAACCTGATTAGCATCAGTCCTCACCAGAGGACATCTGCTCCTATGCAGAATGTGTTTGCGGCCAGCTTTTTTGGTCTCTTTTATATATGTCTCCCTTTAGTTGTAGTTTTCTTTTAGGTGGTTAAACGCCCTTCCCCGCTTTGACATATCAGAGATCCCAACAGGAGCAGTGGGTCTTTTGCCACCTTCAGATTCCTGCATTGCCAACTTTAGTATACACTTAACCTTTGAACATACTCAAATTGTCCTTACAAAGGCTGTTAATGGGTAAAACCAAGTTTGGGATGACATACCCATTCTCTTTTGGGGAACCGGATTGAGATCCAATCCCTTCCCTTTCCATGCACCAGGAGGAATAGACCCCTGTATTGCATGATGCTCAAATGCCCCACACGGTAGTTTGTGATTACCTCCAATGGACTTTATGCAAGAGTCTGGGGTTATGGTTTTGGCACTCTGCTCCTGTGTATAAACACAACATCTATTGTTCTTTTTGGTACATTTTATGACTATTTAAAATGTTTGTCCAAGTGTATTTTTTGAGTATTTGAGGGTATTTTTGCAAGTTCCGGTGGGTGCAGTTGTACCTCCCCCCCCCCCTCGGGGGTTGAGCCTGGTCTCTCTGGGACTTCCTGGCAGGGTGGGGGCATATGGACACATCCGTATGCCCCTATGCTTGCTCTACTCTGTGTCTGTTATCAGCCGCAGAGGCGAGCCTCACCCTGCCGGCGGCGTCCCGTGTTCACCTCCGGAGTGTGTGTGGTGGGGTGCGGCGCGCGCAAGGCGTCATGACATCATGCGTTTTGCGACGGAGATGACGACAGTGGTCGGGACCTGTTGGCCTTCCGGGACGCCGAGGGAGCCACACGTGGGCTGCCGTTGGCGGCCCATACGCCATGATCCTGGGTGGGTGGGGGAGTTCTGCACCTGCATACGATTATCCCATTAGCCTCAGCCTAGTTATATAAGAGACCATATGTTTACAAATTAAACAAAATTTCTGTGCAGGCCAGGACAGACGGCACTTTTTTTTCCAAACAACCGCAGCCTGGTTTCTGTCAGCCAACATGCTCTATACACGTCATACAACCTACATGGGTCATGCCACAACACAAGGTAAACTATCACTTCTTTTGAACCATATCATCTCACTCCACACATCACATTATTCATACACTGTCATATTTGGTTGGCTCTTCATTCATCTCACGTTTTTACCTTTCACGTCTTTGTTTGTGTTTGGTTTTGTTTTTCACTTTTCCACCCTTTGCCAACAGTTGGTTAATTACACTATGCTTTCATCACAACATGCACTTTCTCAGGGACTTCATAATTCCATCCACTGGATAAGTTTCCATCCAAACTTATCACCATGATTTATTTAATGTGACATTTTCCTAAAAAAATCTTTATAATTCTGAATATTTGTACTATTTTATAGATTCAAATGTGCCCCCTGAAGAGACCGCTCTTTATTTAATGTGACATTTTCCTAAAAAAATCTTTATAATTCTGAATATTTGTACTATTTTATAGATTCAAATGTGCCCCCTGAAGAGACCGCTTATAGGTCGACACGCGTCGGGGCTTCGGTATTTTACTATACAATGCAATGTAATGATGTGTTAATGCATTTTTACAGCTTTATGGACTATAATTGTATTTTTACCGTTTTATGTAATATGAACTCATCATTGGATCAGACTTTGTATAAGCATATGACTTTATTGGACACTCCGTCAATAAACTGTCTTCCTAACATCAATATCAATGATTTTCATAATGTTGTACTTTGCTGTTTTAAAGCCCCACTGGGGAATCCAAAAATCCTTTAGACAGTACGATTGCCTTCCATTATGACATCTTATTGACAACCCATAAAATCAGATGCTCACTCACCTAGGCAGGTGTCACGGATCCTGTTTATCTCCATATGGCTGACCTGATTTCTTGCCAAACAGGTGACATCCCAGGACCCCATTGATGGTACAGTGATTGTCATGTTATTACAGGAGGTAACATAACTCCCATTGGATACTCCAGTCATAGTCAGGGAAATAGAAGGGTCGGTGCCGGCCTCAACCCAGCAGGAGATCTCAGCCTGGCCCTCCGGGAGACACGTGACATGCAGGACTGGGATTGACACTGGATCTAGGAGATGGAGACATACAACTTTCAGGGATCTTCAAATAACCTGATTTGGTACAAGTTCCAATTAACTGTGTTAGTTTTAAAACCCATCTCTGGCTGAAACTGGAAAACCCTCATTTAACCCATTCCCCAAAAAAATATTTCCTATAGCCCTTTTACCTGACCTGAATCCACTGCTACGTGACCCACTGCCCCTTCCAGAAGTAAGGACCGATGCAGTCCAGACCCACCTTCAACCAGTCTTGTAGCTGCCTCTTGCAATTTCACCAAGCCACCATTGGAACCTTCAGGACCCTTTTAGGTCCCACCAATGGGCCCTTTGAAAAGTGTCCACATAACCAAACAATGATGTGGGCACCAGAATTAGGACCCTCCCACTCTACAGTCCTGAAGGAAGAAGATGAAGAACCTGCTGCATCACATCACTATGGATTCTGGTGCTCAGGGCATTTAAACAAAGAAACCCTGGGCTACTACACACCTCCCCTTACCTATAGCTGCCAAGCACCACTTATATCCCCCTGGATATACACAATATTGTCAAAAGTACTGGGGCGCCTGCCTTTACACGCGCATAAACTTCAGTGGCATCCCAGTCTTAGTCCGTAGGGTTCAATATTGAGTTGGCCCACCCTTTGCAGCTATAAAAGCTTCAACTCTTCTGGGAAGGCTGTCCACAAGTTTTAGGAGGGTGTCTATGGGAATGTTTGACCATTCTTCCAGAAGAACATTTGTGAGGTCAGGCACTGATGTTGGGCGAGAAGACCTGGCTTGCAGTTTCTGCTCTAATTCATCCCAAAGGTGTTTTATCGGGTTGAGGTCAGGACTCTGTGCAGGTCAGTCAAGTTCCTCCACCCCAAACTCGCTCATCCATGTCTTTATGGACCTTGCTTTGTGCACTGGTGTGCCATGTTGGAACAGGAAGGGGCCATCCCCAAACTGTTCCCACAAAGTTGGGAGCATGAAATTGTCCAAAATGTCTTGGTATGCTGATGCCTTAAGAGTTCCCTTCACTAGAACTAAGGGGCCAAGCCCAACCCCTAAAAAACAACCCCACACCATAATCCACCCTCCACCAAATGGTTTGGGCCACTGCAAGGTCCATAAAGACATGGATGAACGCGTTTGGGGTGGAGGAACTTGACTGGCCTGCACAGAGTCCTGACCTCAACCCAATAGAACACCTTTGAGATGAATTAAAGAGGAGACTGCGAGGAGACTGCGAGCCAGGCCTTCTCTCCTACATCAGTGCCTGACCTTACAAATGCTCTTCTGGAAGAATGGTCAAACATTCCCATAGACACACTCCTAAACCTTGTGGACGGCCTTCCCAGAAGAGTTGAAGCTGTTATAGCTGCAAAGGGCGGAGCCAACTCAGTATTGAACCCTACGGACTAAGACTGGGATGCCATTAAAGTTCATAATGTGTGCGTAAGGCAGGCGTCTCCATACTTTTGATAATATAGTGTATATATGCTGGTTGCAGTGAAGGGAGCAGACGACCGATGCACCATTAAGGGGTGTAGAAGCATGATCAGAGAACCGAAGGAACAACGCTCACCGACCCAGTGCATGAATATGTGAATAAAGGTGTCCTCATGCGCTGGGTCGGTGATCGTTGTTCCTTCCGCTCTCTGAAAATATTGCATGTGCTATAATATATATCCCTTCCCTTCAAAAAAAAGTACCATATAGCCCTTGAAGTGTACAGTGTTGTTCAAAACATTCAAATTATTAGACATGTGTGGTTTGTTTCGTTCCAAATTGAAATTCAGACAAATTTTTCAGTACTCGAAATTTCAGATTTCCAAATAACAATATTAAATTAAATGAATATTAAATTAGAATTTCCAAATTACAATAGTAACGAATTTAAAGGAATCCGAAATAACAAATCAAAATTTTATACGAAATTCTAATAGTTTTCAAATCAAATTTGAGTTTCCAAAGAGAATAAAATAGAATAGAAAATAAAGGAATAGAATAGAAAAGAATAGAATAGAAAATAAAAGAATAGAATATAATAAAGATTATAAAAGAATAAAAAAAAATAGAATGGAAAAAAAAGAACAAAATACTAAAGAAAAGAATAGAAAAAAATAGAATAGAAATAAAAAGGGACAGAATAGAAAACAAAACAACAGTATAAAATAAAATAGAAAATAAGGGAATAGAATAAAATAGAATACAATAAAAAATAGAATAGAAAAAAAGGGACAGGATAGAAAATAAAACAACAGAATAAAATAAAATAGAAAATAAAGGGATAGAATAAAATAGAATACAATACAAAATAGAATAGAAAAAAAGGGACAGAATAGAAAATAAAACAACAGAATAAAATAAAATAGAAAATAAAGGGATAGAATAAAATAGAATACAATACAAAATAGAATAGAAAATAAAACAACAGAACAAAATAAAATAGAAAATAAAGGAATAGAATAACATAGAATACAATACAAAATAGAATGGAATAGAATAAAATAGAAATAATATATCCATCTACTGAAATTTTAAATTTTTAATAGAATAAATTTGAATTTGAATATAATAAAAAATAATAGAATAGACTAAAATAAATAAATAGTAGAATAGAAAAGAATAGAACAGAATAAACAATAGAAAAGCACAGAATAAAATAGAAAGAATATAACAATATAACCATTTTCCAAAATTCAAATTTCGAATAGAATACATTTAGAATTTGAATAGAAAATAATTGAATATAATATAAAAGAACAGAACAGAAAATAAAAAATAGAATAGAAAAAAAAAGAATAGAATGGAATAGAAAGAATATAACCATCTTTCAAAATTTGAATTTCGAATAGGATAAATAGAATAAGTTAAATTTAAAATTTAAAAAAAAATTGAAATTGATTCAAATTTGAATAAACAAAACAAATTCTGAAAAGAAATTAAATACATTTATCTAAACACATTTATGTAAATAAGGAATTGAAACAAAACTATTTTTTTTCATTCTGCACATGTCTACAAATTATGCAAAGTGCACATAAAAGTTACTCTTATATAACATTCAAATTGTGCAAAGTCCACATGAAAGTGCCTCTAATATGTGTAAAAAACACAATCCAAATAAAGCGCCATAAAGTGGAAAATGATGATTCCCCTCCAGTCTTGGTGAACACTGGAGCTCCCCCCGATGTGAGCATCATTTACTGGATGTATGTGACCCCTGAACTTAATAAGTGGGTCCTCTGTGCTCCCAATCTCTTATTTGGTCTCTTTTGGACAGGTGAGGATGTGGGGATCTGCCTACCCCAAGACTGGAGAAGAATAACCATTTTGCACTTGATAGCACTTTATTTGGGTTTGGTTTCCTGCGGGTGCCATCCCTGTCCAATTATGGCTCTGGCCATAAACAACGCGGTTACACTATGTCAAACTTACCGTGTACATGGAGTGTGTAATAATCTGTGAATATTATCTCATCTGCAGAGTCAAGTATGTCTGCTATATATTGCCCCTCATTCTCTTTGGATATATTGAACAAGATCAGACTGCCCTCCTTTGATGTATCACAACGGAAGAATGGTCTGATGTTTGCATGTTCAGTCACATCACACTTTGTGACATACATATATTCTGTTATTTTACACCTTTCATATCTAACTAATATCATATCCTCAGAATTTTCAGACGGTCCTCTACGGTTCCATAAAATCTGGTAGCATGTCCCTGAGCTTAGGTGGTTTGAGGCTTTTTCTTGGTATCTGTTGGGGAGAACAACCTCAGATCCCGGCCGCGTGAATATCTCCAGCTGGTCACCAACATTCAGGGAATTACCTGCAGACAGGGGATATATATAGAGAGGTTTATTATGATCTCTGGGCAAGGTGTTAAGAAAAAACATGCCCTAAATTCTCACGAGATCCATGGTTGCACAACATTATGGTTTCTCAGATGCACTTTCTTTATGTGGTGTAAGAGGATCCTTTAAGTGTCCATGTTGTTCCTTGCCAATGGCAAGCTCCTCCTGGACACTTGCCATTGGTTGTCAAAAGAGTTTTTTTGGTGGGGTCCCTAAGACTTCAAGTGGTGGCATCACGATGTCATGACACAAGGGGCAGAAACTGGATTTTTTTTTGGATTTGGAGTGCAGTATCAAATCACTGGTCCTCCCTACTGAAAGAAGTGCTGCGGAGTAAAGTGATGATGGATTCAAGTAAGTTAAAGAAAAAAAAAAAGCTACAGAAATACAAATTGGTTGGAGCAGGGTGGGTGGGAGCGATTGGATGGGGATTCATAATGTCCAGAGAAAATAACTGTTCTAGATTGTCACTAACACATTTCAGCAATACAATAAACACAAGACGCTGTCACTATGAAATGGGTCATTTAAAGCACACCAGGTGTGTGCTCGGTCCAGGACTACAGAGCATAGATGTGGAGTGGAGAAAACTGCTTTTGCAGCTTTCTTCAGGTTTTGGTATACCTGGATGGGGCTTTGTAGTTGGGTAGTTCCATAGTGTCTTGGATGGGACAGAATCTCTAACCCATTGTCCAGGTTTTGTGGAGGACCAGCATGTGGGTGTATGCTCAGGCCCTTATAATGGAGGTATAGGAATATCTCAGGGCTCCCAGTTGGAGACTGCTCCACCCAACAAACAGGAGATCTGTGCATGGGAGTCAAGAGGACTCCAATCCTGTCCAGGAGTCTGAGAGGCTGCATGGGGCAGCCAGAGCATGTGTGTGTCTGCAAGAGACAGATAGCAGCCCGAAGACTAAGGCCAGAGTGGAGCTGTGGGCATTAGAGAGAAGCTCTGAAGAGCCTATGGTCTGGGTGACCAGCATAAAGAGCAGAGGTACTACGACTTAAGCTGAGTGAGAGCTTAAGAGCCAGGTGGGCTAGCATTTTCTGCTTATTTGTATTTACTGGAGAAGAAACCCTGTGTGGGAAAACTCTATATGTTACAGACTTCCATTTGCTTTTTAATAAAAATGGGCTGCCATGCCTTAAAACTGAAGTGCTGATTGAAAACACCTCTACTTGCACAAGCCTTCTGGTCCAGCATGTTTAACATGTTCTCTACCAATGGCGGCTGGTGGTGTTTTTTTGGGAGGGGGAGCGGCAAACAACACCCCCGGTGGAGCAGCACTACCCTCCCCCCCGCGGCACTAACACACTCCCCCACCACCACCCGCTGTCCTTACCTTGGATGTGGGTGGTGAGAGCGTGTCGGGCTCAGGGGAAAGTTGCTCTGGTGTCTCCTCTCTCCTCCTCCCAGCGCCAGGCATCAAATAGGATCGCCAGACATTTTGGCCAGTCGGGAAACAGGTTTCATACCTGCTTCCCGACTGGCGGGGAGGAGGATCAGTGTTGCAACAGCAAATTTTCATTTGCTGTTGTAACACACCTGAGTGAGCTCCAGAAGCAATGCTCTGCGTCCCGAGTCTACCCTATTTTGAAGCCTATTAGAACCTATGGCTCTAATCAGTGCTTCAAAAAAAAAAACCCTGGCCACTGTAATTCATGTGCCTGGTGACCTGAAAGTGGCCGAACAGATGAATAGGGGGTGGCCACGGTGGCAGTGATTCATGCATAGCATGAATCTATTAATTATGCATATAGGGGGTGGAGAGGATGGGGGGGCGGCGCCCAGGCGCCCCTAATGGATGGGCCGCCCCTGCTCTCTACCTTATTTAATGTGTAATGCAATGCCAATTTAAAAACTTTTTCTCCAGATCACAACGGTGGCTAAACAAATTATTGCCAAATCATGGAAGACCCCTACCCTTTGTGTTCTTGCAATGAAAAGTAAGGTCACACAAGCCATGATCTATGCTAAAGTTGAAGCAGTCGTCTCTAATAGAGTATCCAAATATGAAGCCCTCTAGTTCCCATAGGTGGCACATTTCCTCTTACCCAATTTCGATGAATCTCTCTTACTCCCATGATTGGTAACGTCATATTATGGCTTATTGGTATGCTCCACTAGGTTCAGCCAAAAGGTACCTGGCCCCCCCCCCCCTTTCTCCTTCTCTCTTCCTTTCCCCCTGCCACTTTCTTGGCTTTTTCCCTGCTACTTTTCTTTTCTTATGGCTTTCCTCTATAGGTAGCCAACATTCTGGAAATTACCATTGCACTACAGTAAGCTCTAATGCCAGAGCTCATTTGATATCAAGTTTCGTAAACTTTACTTGTTATATATAGAGTCTTAATGCCCTTTAGGCACTCTTCACATGTTCTGGATTGCTAGACTTTTTTTTTTTTGAGTTTCAAAAAAAACTTTATTAAAGAGCAATACAGTACAATTTAAATATACCATTATACAAACAGACATTGCCCGTACCAGT
This sequence comes from Aquarana catesbeiana, assembly GCA_037953035.1. Lineage (NCBI taxonomy): Eukaryota > Metazoa > Chordata > Amphibia > Anura > Ranidae > Aquarana > Aquarana catesbeiana. Next base: position 140,867 of record JBBHAA010002192.1, read on the forward strand.
GAGGGTATAGCCAACTAAATGCACAATAAAGTTATTCATAGCGACTTATAAATGAAACTCGAGGTAAATGGAAAGCAGTATCCCACAACCCTTGAACGGGTCGGCGATCCCGACACCCCTTATGGGATCACACTGTGTCAGGCGCCCACCAGCTCGAGGGAGAGAGGTCTGGCTCCCAAGGGATCATTACTGGTCTCGCATCTCAGGACTCACAACAGTTTCTGGAGAGACTGGAGAGTCTGCTAGAGAGGCAATCATGCCCCTCCAACAGAGTCCCCACTAAATTGAGATGATCCGCCATGAATCTTTGAATCCTGAAAAGGACTCTAGTGCTTACGTTGACTTTAGAGGCTCTACTCCAAGCAGGAAGAGTAGGAGAGATTATACTGGTAAACCGAAGCTGTGATAATAAATCATATGAGTAAAAGGGATAGAAGGAAGAAAAGAAAGAAGAAAGAAGAAGGGTTTAGGAAACAGCTGCCTGATAGGATCTTTCACAAGCTTGTCTGTATCGCTTGTACTCCAGAGATAAAGGATATGCCCATATGTCTAGCCCAGGGTTCCCATGTTGCCTCAAAGGATTTAGTGGTGTCTGTCATAGTACTGACCAGTTTTTCTTGGGACATGATCCACAAAATCTTTCTTTTGGCTGCCTGGAAAGATACAGTGGGTTTCTTCCAGGCCTTAGCTATGGTGGTTTTAGCTCCTAAAAGCACAAACGCTATCAACTTTTGCGCATGTTTTGGAATCTTAGGAATTTGGGCATTAAGCAAAGCTATTTGGGGTGATTTCATGACAGGGAAACCCGTGACTTTTCGAATCAAAGTAAACACTTTGTTCCAGAATCCTCTTAGTCTCGGGCACTCCCACCATATATGGAGCATGGAACCCTGGGCTTGACAATCTCTGAAGCACAATGGGGAGGTGGAAGAAAACATAATTCCCAGTCTGGAGGGAACAAGATACCATCTCATTAACACTTTTAAATTAGCTTCTATCAAAGAAATATTCAGAATACCTTTGAAGGCTCTTGTTCCTCTCCTGTGCCACTCCTCCAGGTCCCAGGTCTCCTGCAGATCCCTCTCCCAAGCCTCCATGTAGGAAAATTTGGTGGTGAGTTCTAAAAGTGATGCGTATATGAGAGATATACCCCCCTTTATGTCTAATGCTTGACCGCATCATCGCTCATATTGTGTGAATTCTAGAGGGGTGGAATACCCCTTCTTTAATGAGGAGAGGAAGTGAGAGATCTGGAGAAATCTAAATTTCTCAGAGCCCGGAAGCTCAAGTTTATCAACACAATGTTTCATCGTGATCGGTCCAGAGGGTGAAAAAAAGTGTCCAATACGATACATCCCCTTATCCAGCCACCATTAGAAGGACTTGATGTCCATGCCTGGTCCACAGAGGGGATTATGAAAAATGTGGTCGAGAGGGCGAATGACTGAGGTCAGGGCTGGGGAATGTTTCAGGGTGTCCCATAATTTAAAGGACTGGGATAACGCCGGTGACAGGACAGAGGGCCTAGATTTCATAGGGCACCACAGGAGGAAGTCTAGGGTGTGTATCGGGACTGCTTGTCTCTCTATATTTATCCAATCAGGTTTCTCAAATCTAAAGTATACCATTGAGAGCTGGGCTAGTCTAGCTGCTTGGTAGTAGCTATATAGGTCAGGCAGACCCAGTCCCCCCTTGTTTTGGGGCTATAAAGAATATTGCGGGCTAGCCTGTAACCCTTTTTTCCCCATATAATTTAATAATCTTCCCCTGGAACGCCTTGAGATGATGTTTTCTAATTTCTATCGAGCGTGATCTAAATAAATAGAGAAGCCTAGGCAATAGGGTCATTTTGGTAGAATTTATTCTACCTAGCCATGAAATATTGTATCGGGACCAAGATAGGAGATTAGATTCTAGTTTGCGGAACATGGGAGGAAAGTTAGCCTGATAAAGCTGTTCAAACTTGGGGGTAAGGTTTATCCCAAGATAACGGATAGTGGAGTCGCTCCATTTAAATTTGAATGAGGGTTTGAGCCTTTCTACTTCTGAGGGTTGCAATGAAATATTTAGAGCTTCGGATTTGTCCATGTTGACCTGAAGACCTGATATGGACCCAAAGGATTCCAGGAGCTTGCATAAGTTAGAAAGGGAGGTTGTTGGGGATGTGACGAAGAGAAGGATGTCGTCAGCAAAAAGAGCGCACTTGTGGGTGTTTGGTCCACAACAAACACCTTTAATGTTTTGGTTAGATCTGATCGCAATGGCGAGCACCTCTATCGCCAGCGCAAAGATCAGAGGGGAGAGGGGGCATCCCTGTCTGGTACCTCTGGCTATTTGAATGGGGTCCGAATAGTATCCCTGTAATTTGACCTTGGCATTTGGATCAGAGTATAGGGCTTTCAGAGTCCCCATGAATTTTTCCCCGAATCCCCATCGTCTCAGGACTGCAAAAAGGTAAGGCCAAGAGAGGGAGTCGAAGGCCTTTTGTAGGTCCAACGACAGTAATAGGCCTTCCTGTCGTGGGCCTCCGTCCCATCCAGATTGAAGTAGTGAGACAATGTCTACCGCCCGTCTAACTTGATCTGGACCTTGCCTTACCGGGATAAAATCCACTTGGTCTCTGTGAATATATTGGTTGATGAACTAATTTATTCTGTTGGCTAGGATTTTCGTAAGTATTTTTAAATCGTTGTTAATAAGGGATATGGGTCTGTAGTTTTCTACTGGAGTTGGGTTTACTTTCAAACTTACAAAGTCTACTTTGTCAGGTTTGAGAATTACTGAGATGAAAACCATATTTATTTGGGGACTCCACCGGGGTCCCTTCTCATTTGGTATTGAAAAATTTATTAATACGAGGTGCTAGAGTGTCTGCGAAGGTTTTATATTATTGATTGGAGAAGCCGTCTGGGCCAGGTGCTGAAACCCCTTTTAATTTTTTAATCACATCTAATGTTTCTTCTGTTGAGAAGGGTGTCTCCATAATTTCTACATGGTCCCTACATAGAGTGGGCATATTAAGATCATCTAGGAAGGAATCTATGGTAGATTTGTCTATAGTGTCGCCTTTCTGATATAGTTTAGAGTAGAATGACTGAAAGGCTTGTAAGGTTTTTTGGGGATTAAGGCTTGTGGAACCATCCTGCAATCTAATTTTTGGGAGTATAGAGGCACTATATTTGGGGGAGAGCTTTCTCGCTAACAGTGTACTCATCTTATCCCTCTGAAAGTGAAATGTTGCATTATTCCAGTTTAAGGATCTCTCAGCCTTAACTGTGTGAGCTAAGTTTAAATATAATCTAGCTGCGTCTATCTGAGCTATCTGGACTTTAGAAGGGTCCCTTTTGTGTCGTTTGCATAAGGCCGAGAAGTCCCTTTCAAGTTTCTAAATCTCAGCTGTTTTTTCCTTCTTTCGTTGTGAAGACATTTGAATGAGCTTTCACCGGATTGTAGATTTATGAACTGCCCAAAGAGTCTCAGCCGAGATTATATCCACATCATTCCGCAAAAAATAATCTTTCAACTCCCTCTCAATTTCTTTAACCGATATAGGGTCGTTAAGTAGATTTTCATTGAGTCTCCAGTGGGGAGTGGGAGGTCTGTGGAATCGACCTTGTATAGAGATAACCACCATGGAATGATCTGATAGGGCTGTTTACTTGATATAGGCTTTGAGCATGAATGGGATATGGATCACTGAAATTAGAATGTGATCAATCCTGGAGTAGGTTCTATGTGGGTTCGAATAGTGAGTAAAATCTCTTTTTGTGGAATTATGTTCTCTCCAGATGTTGGCCAGACCTTGTTGATAAATAAGTTTTGCTATCTTGGAACTGGATTTCATGGGGCGGACTGGTTGTGCGGAGAGAGGTTTAGATTTGTCCAGACCTTGAAAGCGACATTAGAGTTACCTCCGTATATTCCTTCCAAAAGAGGGCCTAGGGTTTGAAACAATGCTTGAAAAAATTTCGTCTGGCCCTTACTGGGAGAGTAATATGATATGAATGAGTACAAACACTCATCTATCATGCCCTTAACTAAATTAAATCTACCCTCTGGGTCCCTGTGTACTAGTAAGGGTTTGAATTTGGATTGCTAGACTTTAGATTGTGTCCTTCAATACTCATTATTAGGGATGAGCTTCGTGTTCGAGTCGAACCCATGTTCGACTCGAACATTGGCTGTTCGGTCGTTCGCCGAATTCCGAACTTTATGGGCCGTTCGCGCCAAATTCGTGTGGCGCGTCACGGCCCATAATTCACTGCGGCATCGCAGTGCATTGCTGGCTGATGATTGGCCAAGCATGCACTATGACCCGCATGCTTGGCCAATCACAGCGCCGCCTTAACAGAGAGCCGTAATTGGCCAAAGCCAAGGAGGCTTTGGCCAATTATGGCTCAGGGGATTTAGTACACGCCCCACACTATATAAGGCCGCCTGCACGGCGGCCCTGTGTAGTGTGTGTTCCGGCGTTCATTAAGAGAGAGAGAGAGACAGACAGTAACATTTGATTTGAGTTAGATAGATTAGGCAGAACAGTCAGTCAGTTAGCTGCACTTACAGTGTATTGTGTATATATATATATATATGTATCCCAGGTGTTGCATATATATATATACACTGTATTCAGTTTAGCTAGATCCGTTCCTGTTATCTTCTAGACTATTTACATTTAGTGCAGTGCGTCCTGCTCACAGTGTTCAGCTAGATCCGTTCCTGTTATATTCCTACTGACAGGCAGGCTTGTCTTGTTACAGTATTTACAGCTACCTGAAGAAAATTACTGGTGTTACTTTGATCCTATTAGTACCACAGTCAGGCAGCTAGACTATTTACAGTTAGTGCAGTGCGTCCTGCTCACAGTGTTCAGCTAGATCCATTCCTGTTATCTTCTTACTGACAGGCAGGCTTGTCTTGTTACAGTATATACAGCTACCTGAAAAAAATTACTGGTGTTCTTTTGATCCTATTAGTACCACAGTCAGGCAGCTAGACTATTTACAGTTAGTACAGTGCGTCCTGCTCACAGTGTTCAGCTAAACCTACAAGTTAGTGTGGTGCGTCCACCTCACAGTGTTCAGCTAAACCTACAAGTTAGTGCAGTGCGTCCTGCTCACAGTGTTCAGCTAGATCCGTTCCTGTTATCTTCTTACTGACAGGCAGGCTTGTCTTGTTACAGTATATACAGCTACCTGAAGAAAATTACTGGTGTTCTTTTGATCCTATTAGTACCACAGTCAGGCAGCTAGACTATTTACAGTTAGTGTAGTGCGTCCTGCTCACAGTGTTCAGCTAAACCTACAAGTTAGTGGGGTGCGTCCTGCTCACAGTGTTCAGCTAAACCTACAAAAGTTAGTGGGGTGCGTCCTGCTCAGTGTTCAGCTAAACCTTCAAGTTAGTGGGGTGCGTCCTGCTCACAGTGTTCAGCTAAACCTACAAGTTAGTGGGGTGCGTCCAGCTCACAGTGTTCAGCTAAACCTACAAGCTAGTGGGGTGCGTCCTGCTCACAGTGTTCAGCTAGATCAGTTTCTGTTATCTTCTTATCGACAGGCAGGCTTGTCTTGTTACAGTATATACAGCTACCTGAAGAAAATTGCTGGTGTTCTTTTGATCCTATTAGTACCACAGTCAGGCAGCTAGACTATTTACAGTTAGTGCAGTGCGTCCTGCTCACAGTGTTCTGCTAAACCTACAAGTTAGTGGGGTGCGTCCACCTCACAGTGTTCAGCTAAAGCTACCTGTAGAAGGTTGGTGGTGTTCTCATACTACAGGCAGGCAGTTGATTTTGCTAGCTGCAGTATCAGTACATATATATATATATATATATATATATATATATATATATATATATATATCCCAGCTTAGTGCAGCTACAGGCCATTAGTATGTCTGGAAGGCCAAGAAGGAGAGGCAGACAGTCACAAGCCAATAAGAGAGGGCAAGCAGGCTCTGTGTCTAGTGCTGGTCGTGGAGACGGTGCATCCTCATCAGCACGTGGCCATGGGACACGCTTGGCCTTTTTTTCGGCAGCTGGCCATGTTGAGCCGCAACATGCGGAAGACTTGGTCGAGTGGATGACCAAGCCGTCCTCATCCTCCTCATCCTCTCTCACCCATGCCCAGGGTACTTTGTCTGGCAAAGCAGCGGCCTCTTCCCTCAGCTCAATGTCATCAGTGACTCCTTCCCTAGCCCCACCATGTCCTCCTGAGGAGTCCCTCGAACTGTTTGACCACAGTGTTGGGTACATGCTCCAGGAGGATGCCCAGCGTTTGGAAGGCTCTGATGATGATACTGAACTCGATGAAGGCAGTAACACGAGCACGGACAGAGGGGGTGCCCAAGAAGGACAGCAATCTGGCAGTCATGCTCCCCCTGCTGCAGCATACTGCCAGGTTTGCTCCAGTGATGAGGAGGGAGGGGATGATGAGGTCACTGACTCAACGTGGGTGCCTGATAGGAGAGAGGAGGAGGAGGAGGAGGAGGAGGCGGCACATCACCAACGAGGCAGGATGCCCTCCAGGGGCCAGCCTAAGGGCAGCACATTGACTGCATCACACCCCAAAGCTCCACATGTGCAGGGCGCTGCAGTCTCTGCGCGTTATTCAAAAAGTTCTTTGGTGTGGGCCTTTTTTGAGACGAGTGCATCAGATCGCACCGCTGCTATTTGCAACATATGTCTCAAGCGTATCTCACGTGGCCAAAACATCTCCCGCTTGGGTACCACATGCTTGACCAGACATATGTTGACCTGCCATGCAGTTGGTTGGCAAGCGTATCTAAAAGACCCACACCAAAGAACAAAGAGGACCTCTGCTTGCTCCTCATCAGCTGAGATTTCCAACCCCACTAGACCTTCAGTCCTTTCTGAGACCTGCACTGAGAGGAATGAAGGTGTAGAATTAGGTGTGTCACAGCCACGTACTTGTGGGCAATCTGATTTTGGTACACCGACGTCAGATTGTACCAGGCAGATTTCCCTGCCCCAGCTGCTGCACCGCTGAAAGAAGTTTGCTCCCAGCCATCCACATGCCCAGCGGTTGAATGCTAGCTTGGCAAAATTGCTAGCACTTCAACTGCTGCCTTTTCAGTTGGTAGACTCTGCCCCCTTCCGTGAGTTTGTGGAATGTGCGGTTCCTCAGTGGCAGGTACCCAAACGCCACTTTTTCTCACGGAAGGCGATTCCGGCTCTCTACCAGCATGTGGAAGGCAATGTCCATGCCTCGCTGGACAGGGCGGTCAGCGGTAAGGTGCATATTACCACTGACTCATGGTCCAGCAGGCATGGACAGGGACGTTACCTAAGTTTCACGGCGCATTGGGTGACTCTGCTGGCAGCTGGGAAGGATGCAGGACAAGGTGCAGTAGTGTTGGAGGTTGTTCCGCCACCACGCCTCCAAAATGCTAATGATTGTGACACACCTCTCTCCTCCACCCCCTCCTCTTCTTCTTCCTCCATGGCCTCTTCCTCGGAACCAGCGGTGCTCCGTAGTCGTTCAAGGGGCTACGCAAGTACGCAGGCCAAAAGATGCCATGCGGTGCTTGAGCTGGTGTGCTTGGGGGACAGGAGCCACACTGGGGCAGAGGTTCTGTCAGCTCTGCAGGGGCAGGTTCAGAGGTGGTTGACGCCACGCCAACTTAAGGCAGGAATGGTGGTTTGTGACAATGGCACCAACCTCCTCTCTGCCCTCCGACAGGGACAAATGACCCATGTGCCCTGTTTGGCTCACGTCCTTAACTTGGTGGTGCAGCGGTTCTTGGGCAGGTATCCGGGCTTACAGGATGTCCTGAGGCAGGCCAGGAAAGTCTGTGTGCATTTCCGCCGGTCATATAATGCCAGTGCTCGGCTGACGGACCTCCAAAAGGAGTTTAACCTGCCCAAAAACCGCCTAATCTGTGACATGCCCACCAGGTGGAACTCAACGTTGGCCATGCTGCAGCGGCTGCACACGCAGCAGAGGGCCATCAATGAGTACCTGTGCGACTATGGCACCAGGACAGGGTCAGGGGAGCTTGTTTTTTTTTCCCCACGCCAGTGGGCCATGATCAGGGATGCATGCACTGTCCTGTCACCATTTGAGGAGGCCACGAGGATGGTGAGCAGTGACAGTGCATGCATCAGTGACACTGTCCCCCTTGTCCACCTGTTGGAGCACACGCTGCGTGGAATAATGGACAGGGCACTTGAGGCAGAACAGAGGCAGGAAGAGGAGGACTTCCTTAGCTCTCAAGGCCCCCTTTATCCAGACAGTGTTCCTGCGTGCCCGCCGATCACACAGGAAGAGGACGAGGAGGAAGAGGAGGAGGAGGAAGATTGTGTCAGTATGGAGGTGGAGCCTGGCACTCAGCATCAGCAGCAGTCTTTAAGGGATCAGTCCCAAGAAACACATGGACTTGTACGTGGCTGGGAGGAGGTGGCTGCGGACCATGTCGTCCTTAGTGACCCAGAGGACTCCGGACCGAATGCCTCAGCAAACCTACGCTGCATGGCCTCCCTGATCCTGCAAAGCCTGCGTAAGGATCCTCGTATTCGTGGTATCAAGGAGAAGGACCAATACTGGCTGGCAACCCTCCTTGATCCACGTTACAAGGGTAAGGTTGCGGACTTTATCTTGCCATCGCAGAGGGAGCAGAGGATGAAACATCTTCGGGAGGCCTTGCAGAAAGGTCTGTGCAACGCGTTCCCAGAGACTGGGAGGTTACAAACTCCTGTTTCTGGACAACGTGTTGCTGAGGCTTCGGTCAGTCAAAGAAGGAGCGGTGGAGAAGGTGGTCGTCTGACCGATGCGTTCAGACAATTTTTTGGTCCGCAGCCCCAAGGTATGATCGGTTCCAGCAACCATCGCCAGCGTCTGTTTTACATGGTGCAGGAATACCTAGGGGCAAAATCAGACTTGGACACCTTTCCCACCGAAAATCCTCTGGGTTACTGGGTCTTGAGGATGGATCACTGGCCAGAGCTTGCACAGTATGCAATTGAGCTACTGGCCTGTCCTGCATCCAGCGTTATTTCGGAACGCACATTCAGTGCTGCTGGAGGCGTGGTAACCGATCACAGGGTGCGTCTGTCCACTGACTCGGTCGATCGACTGACCTTCATAAAAATGAATGAGTCTTGGATCACCACCAGCTACCAAGCACCTGATGCTGATGTAACCGAATAATTTTTTTTGAAATCTCAGATCCCTTCAAAGACTGCCTATGCTGATGCTGAGTGACTATCCCTGAGTAATTATCCTCTTCCTCCTCAATCATCACGCTGATAGCTTGTAAGAACATTTTTGGTTCTGGGCGCCACCACCAGTGCCTAAGGCACAATTTTTCAGCCCCTGTTAGGCGTGTAATTACAATTTTTGATGTAATACTTTGCAGCAGGGCTCGTTCCTGCATTCCAACTAGAGTGTCTGTGAGGGGTTGCAGTGTTGTGGCACCAGCACCAGTGCCTAAGGCCCAATTTTTCAGCCCTTGTTTAACAGGGGCGTGTAATTGAAATTTTTGATGCAATACTTTGCAGCAGGGCTCGTTCCTGCATTCCAACTACAGTGTCTGTGAGGGGTTGCAGTGTTGTGGCACCAGCACCAGTGTCTAAGGCCTAATTTTTCAGCTCCTGTTCAACAGGGGCATGTAATTACAATTCTTGATCTAATATTTCACAGCAGGGCCCTGTGAGGGCTTACAGTGTTGTGGCCACAGCAACACCTAAGGCCCAAATTTCTGCTGAGTATATAGGGCAGGACCCTACTTTCAAACAACTAACTTACAAACGACTCCTACTTGCAAACGGAAGGAGACAACAGGAAGTGAGATGAAATCTACCCCTAGGAAGGGAAATTCTCTCCTGTAAGAGTTAATATGGGAAAAACATTTCTCCTTTCCACTGATGCTTTCCAATCCATTGGGACAAAAAGTGAGGTGAAATCTTCTGAAGAGGAGGAAAGACAGCAAAACAAATGTCACAGGGGTGATAACCCTTCCCTATGTTTTCCAAAAAGCTTAAAAAAGATTTTTTGGCTGGAGCTAAACACGTTAAAAATGTACCCGTTCAAAATTACAAAGAGATTCTACTTAACAACAAACCTACAGCCTGTATACTGCTGTTCAGAGTATATAGGGCCTGGTGGCCCCACACCTTTCCTTATTTAAATTTGGGTGCGGGGTTCCCCTTAATATCCATACAAGACCCAAAGGGCCTGGTAATGGACTGGGGGGTACCCATGCCGTTTGTCTCACTGATTTTCATCCATATTGCCAGGACCGGACATTACATTAAACCCGCAAGCAGTTTTAAATGACTTGTTTTCCTTTAAAAATGACATTTGGTGCAGGGACTGTTCTAAGCACAGGAAACACGCGTCACTTTACAGGCATACTATAGACACCCCCCAGGTACGATATTTAAAGGAATACAGGGGGTCCCCAGGTTACAAACAAGTTAGGGACTGTAGGTTTGTTCTTAAGTTGAATCTGTTTGTAAGTCGGAACAGGTACATTTTTTAAGTGTAGCTCCAGCCAAAAAAACTATTTTTAAGCTTTTTGGATAGCATAGGGAAGGGTTAACACCCCTGTAAGCTTTGTTTTGCTGTGTGTGCCCCTGTTCAGAAGATTTCACCTCACTTTCTGTCCCAATGACAATTGGATTTTGAAAATTTTGGGTTGTTGTGGAAACAAGCCTTGGTGATAAAGCATCAGTGGAGGTACCTTTTCCCCATAATAGCTCTTACAGGGGAGAATTTCCCTTCCTAGGTGTAGATTTCCTCTCACTTCCTGTTGTCTCCCTCCGTTTGTAAGTAGGAGTCGTTTGTAAGTCGGATGTTTGTAAGTAGGGGACCCCCTGTATTTCACTTTTTTTTTTTACTTTAAGCATCATTAAAATCACTGCTCCCGAAAAAACGTCCGTTTTTAAAAGTTTTTTTTGCATTGATACATGTCCCCTGGGGTAGGACCCGGTTCCCCAAACCCTTTTTAGGACAATACCATGCAAATTAGCCTTTAAAATGAGCACTTTTGATTTTGAACGTTCGAGTCCCATAGACGTCAATGGGGTTCTAACGTTCGTGCGAACTTTCGGTCCGTTCGCAGGTTCTGGTGCGAACCGAACCGGGGGGTGTTCGGCTCATCCCTACTCATTATGTATCTTATGCCTCGAACTTTCGGTCCGTTCGCAGGTTCTGGTGCGAACTGAACCGGGGGGTGTTCGGCTCATTATGTATCTTATGCCTATACATATGCATAACTCCTCATGTGTTAAATGTCTTGGTTACTGTTGTGCTACTTACCTACTTTTTTGTCCATGTATGGACCGATGCTTGTTTGTACCTCTATTTTTCCTTCCCGATTAATAAAATACTTGAACAAGAGAAAATGCATCTACCACTAGAGCTAATGATCCCCCATGTTATATAGGTTAATCATTGGATAGGATGTATAACCCAGCCCCCTTTATAAAAGAGTGGGCTCACAGCAACCATATTGTCGTGTGTTGGAGCTGTTAGGGAGGGCTGTCAGTCAGAGGCGTAACTAGAACCTTCAGGGCCCCGCTACAAGAAACCATGATGGGCCCCCCTTCCATCCGAGCCCCGGGCTTCCAATTTTGGGAGGGTGTCCATGGACATCTAAAAAAAAACGTGCTTCCCGCATGACCCCTGGGATGTGCATCTAGTGCAATCACATCGGCCCTTTACCGTGTGATCAGCTGATCACATGTAAACAGACTTGCCGGTTATCCGCAGCCCTTTCCTCCCACGCTGTGTCTGTGTTAGAAAAGGACTGCCGTTAACTGTCAAGAATGTCAGTAAATTGTTTACACTGATAATCAGTGCCCCAATCATCAGTGCCATCTATCAGTGCCCATCAATGCTGCCTATCAGTGCCCATCACTTCCACCTACAAGTGTTACCTATCAGTGCTCATTAATGCCGCCTAACAACGTCCATCAGTGCCACCTATCAGTACTCTTCAATTCTGCCCATCAAAGCCCATCAATACTGCCTGAGTTCTGCCTATCAGTGTTCCTCAGTGCCCATCAGTACCACCTATCAGTGCCCATCAATGCCACCTATCAGTGCAGCCTATCAGTGCTCATCAGTGCCTCCTATCAGTGTCCATCAGTGCCTTCTATCAGTGACCATTAGTGCCTCCTATCAGTGCCCATCAGTGCCTCCTATCAGTGTCCATCAGTGCCTTCTATCAGTGACCATTAGTGCCTCCTATCAGTGCCCATCAGTGCCTCCCATCAGTGCTCATTGGTGCCCATTAGTGCCTCCTATCAGTGCCCATTAGTGCCTCCTATCAGTGCCCATTAGTGCCTTCTATCAGTTCCCATCAGTGCCTTCTATCAGTGCTCATCAGTGAATGCTAATAATTTCCATCTGTGCTGTCTGTCTTCTCAGGACAGCACGGCTCTGAGCGGAGATCATGTCTGTCATGGAACAGTAGCACAACAGAGACACCGGCATTAACGCTCTATTTGCACGTCCGTCCTCTCTGGCAGGGGATGAGAGAGGACACACAGCTGATCTCACGGCTCCCCCTTCTCCCCCTCTCCTGTGTGCTCCGCAGGCAGTCAAGTGTGAAGCTAAGGAGCTCACATTTCCCACGGAGCACACAGGAGAGGGGAGGGGGGAGAAGGGGGAGCAGTGAGATCAGCTGTGTGTCCTCTCTCATCCCGTGCCAGAGAGGTCAGACGGGCAAATAGAAGGTTAATGCCGCCTGTGTCTCTGTGCTACTGTTTCATGACAGACACCGATCTCTGCACAGAGCCGTGTGTTAATAGCAACCCCACTGCCCCCCCCCCACAGGGGTGGAATGCCGGGCCCCGTCGCAAATGCGACTGTTGCAACCCTGGTTATTCCGCCACTGCTGTCAGTTTTGTGTAGGCTGATTATTTTCAAATTTTGCCATTGGTACATGCCCACACCAAAATGTCTGGGCCACCAATAACAATACCATTCTTATTAACCCTACAATTGGCTAGAAATGAATAAGACACCCCCCCCCCATAGCCTTCAAATGGTTTTCTTGCAAAGTTTGCAAACTTCATGCAAGATTTGCTAAACTACAAACTGAACCCAGACAAATGTGCTCATACCTATGCTCTACACCAGTGGTCTCCAAACTGCGGTCCAGGGGCCAGATGTGGACCCTTTACTTTTCTTTATCTGGCCCTTGGGGCACTATTCCTCCAACTGACAGCAAAAATAGTACATAATTCCTGTCACTGATACCAATAGGGAACTATTCCCACCACTGACCCCAACAATGGGGCACTATTCTTCCCACTGACACAAATAATGAGGCACTATTCCTTCCCCCAATACCAATAATGGGGCACTATTCCTCCCACTAACACCAATGATGCAACACTATTCCTCCCACTGACACCAATGATGGGGCACCATTCCTCCCACTGACACCAGTGGTGGGGCACTATTCCTCCCACTGACACCAATGTTAGGGCACCATTCCTCCCACTGACACCAGTGATGGGGCATCTTTCCTCCCACTGAAACCAGTGATGGGGCATCATTCTTCCCACTGACACCAGTGATGGGGCACTATTCCTCCCACTGACACCAGTGATGGGTCACTATTCCTCCCACTGACACCATTGATGGGGCACTATTCCTCCCACTGACACCAATGATGGGTCACTATTCCTCCCATTAACACCAATGATGGGGACACTATTCTTCCCACTGACACCAATGATGGGGCACTATTCCTCCCACTGACACCAGTGATGGGGCACTATTCCTCTCACTGACACCAGTGGTGGGTCACTATTCCTCCCACTGACACCAGTGATGGGTCACTATTCCTCCCACTGACACCAGTGATGGGTCACTATTCCTCCAACTGACACCAATGATGGGTTACCATTCCTCCCACTGACACCAGTGATGGGGCAATATTTCTTCCCCTGATACCAACAATAGCGCAATATTCCTCCCACTAATACCAATGGTGGAGCATTTTTTACTTCCATTGACGCCAGGGCATTTTTTACTTACACTGGCCACAGCCCCGCCCCATTAAAGTCTGAGGGACAGTAAATTGGCCTTTGTTTAGAATGTTTGGAGACCCCCTGCTCTACACAGAGGAGACACAGTAATTAGAAGAATCTCCATCTTTTGTTAGGTTTTTTTCTTCATCGTAGTAAAGCAACAGAGGTTCCGTTCTTTGATTTGAAGAAGTTGTCCTCCAGCCAGGAGAAAGGGTGTCTATTCTTGGGCAGTTGAGGTCAGTTGGTGGAGACAGAAGAAGATGCCATGTTAATAAGTTCTAGTAACCAGTTAATTGTGGTCACCCAAAAAAAAATATCTGAGCTTTTCTGCCTTTGAGTGCTTTGAGGTGAAGGGTATTAGTGATGAATGGATCCTATGAGGAGGATCAGGGACCTGGGAACAAATATACTTTAGGTGTACATTGATCAATAAATTATATGGAAATAGAGACAGTACCCCTGGAAGAGGTTTCATGCACATGGCTGAGGAACCTTCTTGAAGCTCTTCACACTGATTGCTCAGTTTATGGTGGTTGCACTGATGGTCTCCATCACATGAAAGATGTCAGTTTATTCTCAGTCTACCGCAGCCATAGAATTAATGGATTTTCCATCATCCCCAGTATTGGGACAAGCTTCCCAGAGAACTGCTCCCCTCTTCTGGTCCAGAAGGATGTAGCAGATCTGTTGAAATCTTGCAGTGAAAAATAACTGCGATTGCCATCATCCCCTTTAACCTTATCTGGAGCCCCATCCCCTCAACCCACATCTGGAACCCCATATCCGCTGTGAGCCCCAACATACAATCTGCCAGTTGTTTTTAAGTTTTTATGATAGAAGATCACCACTGAATATAATTATTTTTGTCTGTGAGTCCACCCTTTTATAGAAATGTTCTTACATACCTCTGACCAGGAAGAGAAGAGTCCACAGAATAGGGATATAGAGGGGGCACATCGTTGAAAGTCAGGTCTGTGGGAGAAATGAAATAGAAGATGAGTGGGTTGATTTACTAAATGAGCAAAGACTGTTCATCTAGCAAAGGGAATGTTTGTAAGTTCCATCCCTGCAGAAGGGGAAACTTTTGTTGTTGAGCTTGGATGGCCATACATAGAGTGAAAGGGATATGTAAAGACAGGTCACCATCAGGACTGGGTTGTTAAGCCAGTTCCCAGCCCACATGCCCAATACAGACCTTGGCTGTCCACTCTCCAGGTTCGGAGAGTTTTTTTTCTATTTCGCCCCCCCTAGTGTGCCAACAATCAACAATCTTCAGCCAGCATGCAAACATTATTCCAACACATACAACATATATAACATATATAACATGTGTCAGTTCAAATCCAATGAAAACTCCTTACTCTACTGTGTCTTTTGATAGAAATTGAGACCTGGTATACAGTGGTGTATTTTGGTTTTGTGTTGCTCTAGGCAAGACTAAAATCGTGGCTATACGGGTCTATGGTGGCTATGCAGAAACTCTGGTCCCTGTGCAAGGTCTCTGGTGGCTATGCGGGGGTCTCTGGTTCCTGTGAAAGGGTCTCTGGTGGCTATGCGGGGTCTCTGGTGGCTATGTGGGGTTCCTGGTGGCTATGCGGGGTCCCTGGTGGCTATGCAGGGTCTGTGGTTGCTATGTGGGGTCTGTGGTGGACTCCCCCCAGCCCCCCTGCTAGCCCCCCCCACAACTAGGAGAAGAGCTAGGAATAGGAAGGAGAGAGAGATGGGGGAGATGGAAAAGGAGAATGGAAGAAAGGGGGGAAAGGGGTGGGGAGAGAGAGAGGGGGGATGAAGGAGAGGGGAGGGGGTTGAAAGAAAAGGAGGGGTCCCCCCAGAAAAAAAGACACCAGACTTTCACCTTCCCACAGCCCGCTGGCTCCTTTCTACCAGCTGTGTGTAGTGAGGCTGCCGAGGCATGATCACAGCCTGGGACTCTGACCTGCTCTGCAAATTGAGCTACTTCCAGGACTGGAGGCCCGTCACCTGCTGGTTCCCCTTTGCTCCCCTGTCACCAAACAGGCAGTCTGTGGCTGCCCTTGGTGTCACCCCTCTGGCGGGTGTTACCTGCGTGCGGTCTGTGCCCCCTGCATCCCCATAGTGACGCCATTTCTTCTCTGCAGTCTTCGTAGTGTGCCTTCTGCCTGGGGGCAGCACCGCCCTCTCCAAAAAATGCTGCCCAAGGCGAACACCTTGTTTGCCCTGCGGTAGATATGCCCTTGCTGGTATCAGCCTCTTGCAGACCCTGTATTTCAAATCTCAGCCTGGGAGAGGAAGAAACAGCACAAGGAGCCAATCAAGTCAGCTGCAGTGCTCATGTGATAACAAGGAACATGCTGATAGGAGAGAGTAGATTGACAGAGGGATGAGCAGCCAGTTTGTTGCACCTCATTTCACTATTCAATCACAGCCTGAAGGAAGGACCTATGTTACTGAACTACAACAGGAAAAAATCAAGTCCCCTGATCTGCCAGACAGAACTTTGAATTTTATCTGTGTATTTAGTTGTTGGCTACAAAGGGTACCTGTGTTTTTCCAAGCTCAGACTAAGCCAGAAGTGCTGGTAAGTAAAGTACCTGCACTATTTTATATACATGCCAGCCTATTCTATCCAGATGAGAGAAGTTACGGTATCCTGAGACACAGATAAGAACACTTACAGGAACTCAGGCAATTTAATATAAATGGACAAGTATAGGTGATTTTACATGGACAATTGTAGGAAATGTTACCTTTGCCTGTAAACCCAATGTCCTCTCTCTGCTTCTGTAGGCCTGATGTTTTTATCAGCTTCTGTAGACTTGATGTCCTCTCTTTGCTTTTGTAGACCTGATATCCTCTCTCCACTTATGGAGACCCAACGTCCTCTCTTTGCTTTTGTAGACTCAATGTCCTCTCTCTGCTTCTGTTGAAAGAAAGGATGTCCTCTGCTTCTGTAGACCCAATGTCCTCTCTCTGCTTCTGTAGACCCAATGTCCTCTCTCTGCTTCTGTAGACCCAATGTCCTCTCTCTGCTTCTGTAGACACAATGTCCTCTCTCTGCTTCTGTAGACACAATGTCCTCTCTCTGCTTCTGTAGACCCAATGTCCTCTCTCTGCTTCTGTAGACCCAATGTCCTCCCTGCTTCTGTAGACCCAATGTCCTCTCTCTGCTTCTGTAGACACAATGTCCTCTTTCTGCTTCTGTAGACACAATGTCCTCACTCTGCTTCTGTAGATCTGATGTCCTCTCTCTGCTTCTTTAGAGCTGCAGTCCCCCCTCTCTCTCTGTTTCCATATGAGAGAAATCTGTAGACTGACAGCCTTCTTAGATTGACCACATCCTGCCCGGCTTGACTTACTGCCCCACTTTTTGATCATCATTCTTATAATAAATCTGAACAATTCCTGTGATTATAGGTCAAATGATTGAGATAATTGCGGAACTAACGTGCAGACTGCCAGTGTTCGCCCAGCATACAGCATACTGTATCCCTGCCATAAGCTATGACTAGGTTGCTGGCTAAGCAGTTACCATTCTTCCTTGTAGCAAGGTTCTGGGTTTAAGGCCTGGTTCACACCATTGCGAATTGGATGCAGGATCCCTGCATCCAATTTGCAATAGCAGAAGATTTCGACCGGCTTTTTATGGAGCCGGTTCACATTTCTCCACAGTGAGACTCTCCGGTTTTAGTAAATTAACCCCAATGTGTATTTAATCTGCTTTGCAAACAAATATTTAAAGCTGAAGTGTAACTTTCTCCAACCACCTCCTCCCTCAGCCTCCCTTCTCTTCCCCCCTTAAGGCCTTGCTCCCTGATCTAAAAAATATTAAACTGATCATTGATCGTTAGTGATGGGCAGGGTGCCTTTGGCCAATAATGGCTTAGGGGCTAAGTCCACACCCCTCACTATAGAAGGCTGCTGCTTACACGGCAGCCGTGTGTAGTGTGTAGTAGTGATTAGGCAGGGTAGTTTTGTGGATAGTGTGTTCAGTCAGTTTAGTGCAGTCAGTGTAGTGTTCTGTGAGTAACACAGTGTAGTGGTACCACTGAAGTCTTGTTGTGTACAACACGTCTGTGTCACCCCACTAATCCCACTGATTTTTTTTTTCATTGATAATTTTTATTTATTTCTTTAATTTTTCTTTTTTTGCAGCAGCAGCATCAGGTTCTGTTGCTGCATTATTAGTACTCCCCTTTCTGCATCACAGGTGTTCTTCTTTCTGCATCAGCAGTGGTTTTCTTTTTTTTTTTCTTGCCGCAGCAGCACTAAAAATATTTAGGGCATAGTTGTTCTTTTTTTTTTTTTTCTTTTGGCTTTTCTTTTTTTCCAGTAGTAGCAAAAAAAAGAAAAAAAAAGTCCCAATAATAGCTGTTACTTCTTCCGAGTCACAGGTGGTCTTCCTTCTGCGTCACAACTGTTTGTTTTTGTTGGGCTTTTTTTGGCTTTCTTAATTTTTTTACTTTTATTTTATTTTATATTTGCAGCAGCAGCAGTGCTGCACCCTTATTTTCTTTATTTAAAAAAAACTATAATGAAATGGTTTATAGTGCACCAAGCACAAAAGTATTGCACCCAAGCACCGTATTCCCATGCCACACGCTATGATAAAAAAGTTATAACCCCCCCCCAAAAAAAATAAAATAAAAAACAATAATGAAGCAGTTTATAGTGCACCAAGCACAAAAGTATTGCACTCAAGCACCATATCCCACACTCTATAATAAAATATAATATAAAATATAATATATATAAGCAGATATAATATAGTAAAATATAATATAAAAATCCCCCCAAATTTTTTTAACCACCTCCCTACTGGCGCATTGTAAAATGACGTCAGCAGGAACACTCCCTCCCTCCTGCAGCCCATCAGAGTACCCGAGTACCTGTCACCAGCCCATCAGAGTACCGGAGTACCAGTCTGTAGCCCATAAAAGTACCCGAGTACCTATCTGCAGCCCTTGCCTCATATACGTTGGTGTGTTTTCTTTCCAAAATGGGGTAATTTTGTGGGTAATTCCATTGTCCTGGTGCTCCAGGACCTTCAAAAGTGTGATAGATAGGAATGAAATGAGATGTGTAATTTATGCTTCTAGAACGCCTGAAGGTACTACTTCAATGTTGGGCCTCTGTATATTACCTGGCTGTGTAAAAGTCTCACACATGTGGTATCGCCATACTCAGAAGGAGTATCAGAATATGTTTTGAGGTGTAATTTTTGCTATGTACATGCTATGTGTTAGAAATATCTTATAAATTGACAACATTGTGTAAAAAAAAAAAAAAAAAAGATTTTCATTTTCTTTCCATGTTTTCTGAAGACTTGTGTAAAAAAATTAACCGTTCAAAAGACTCATAATGCTTCATAGAATATACTTTGGGGTGTTTGTTTTCCAAAATGGCAT
This sequence comes from Aquarana catesbeiana, assembly GCA_037953035.1. Taxonomy (NCBI): domain Eukaryota; kingdom Metazoa; phylum Chordata; class Amphibia; order Anura; family Ranidae; genus Aquarana; species Aquarana catesbeiana. The sequence goes on from JBBHAA010002192.1 coordinate 160,250, forward strand.
CATTTTGTGGGTAATTCCACTGTTCTGGTGCTCCAGGACCTTCAATATTGTGATAGGTAGGAATGAAATTAGATGTGTAATTTATGCTCCTAGAACGCCTGATGGCGCTCCCTGCATGTTGGGCCTCTCTATGTGGCCAGGCTGTGAAAAAGTCTCACACATGTGGTATCGCCATACTCGGGAGGAGTAGCAGAATGTATTTTGTGGTGTAAATGGAAGTATGTATATGCTGTGTGAGAGAAATAACTTGTTATTATGACAATTTTGTGTAAAACAAACAAACAAAAAAAAATATTTCTTCATTTTCCCAAGAATTGTGGGAAAAAATTACAACTTCAAAAAACTCACCATGCCTAGTAAATACCTTAGACTGTCTACTTTCTAAAAAGGGGTCATTTGGGGGGTATTTGTACTGTTCTGACATTTTAGGGCCTCTAGAAATGAGGTCGTCAGTACATCAGATGTGATACATTTTTTATGATTTTCACCATAGCTTGTAGACTCTATAACTTTCACACAGACTAAATAATATACACTAATTTTAGTTATTTTTTACCAAAGATATGTAGCAGTATAAATTTTGGCCCAAATTTATGAACAAAAATTACTTATTTGCAAAGGTTTATAATAGAAACTAAAATAAAGTGTTTTGTTTTTAAAATGTTTGCTCTTTATTTACTTATATCACAAAAATAAAAAACCCAGTAGTGGGTGAATACCACCAAAAGAAAGCTTTGTTTGTGTGAAAAAAAAGATTACAATTTTGTTTGGGTACAGTGTTTCATGACTGAGTAATTGTCATTCAAAATACGAGAACGCTGAAAGCTGAAAATTGGTCTGGGTAGGAAGGGGTGAAAGTGCCCAGTATTGAAATGGTTAAGGGGAACCCTATGACAGAATTAAAATTAAAAAGTGGCGTGGGGTCCCCCCCAAAATCCATACCAGGCCCTCTGGCTTTAATTTTAAGGGAAACTCCACACCAATATTAAAAAAGAATGGCGTGGGGTTCCCTCCCCAAAATCCAGTGTCAAAGAGTAATAACCACAGGAAACTGTTTATGACAAATCCTTTAATAATGAAGAAAGAGATAAAAAAAATTGTGTCCCTCAATGTACATCCATTGTCAATCATGACGCCCGCCAGACCTGAAAAATAGGGAAAAAAAAGGCTCTGCCTCCTGGGAGGCTACCCGCCATCTGCCTCCTCTCAGCTTTGACAGTTCTTATATAGGCAAGGGGTGGGGCCTTTAGAACTGTCAAACTCCTTATTCTACTGTGTCTTTTGATAGAAATTGAGACCTGGTATCCAGTAGTGTATTTTGGTTTTGTGCTGCTCTAGGCAAGACTAAAATTGTGGCTATTTGGGGTCTTTGGTGGCTATGCGTGTTCTCTGGTTCCTGTGCGGGTTCTCTGGTGGCTATGCGGGGTCTCTGGTGGCTATGCGGGGTATGCAAATGCTAAGAGAGTTCGTATCACCACAGAGTGGCACTGTGGATACGGTGCATAGATAATTAATGCCACGTTCTGATATTGGAAATCATTAGAAAATAATTTGGAATGATGGACTTTATAGGCATAACACAAAAAATTAAAAAAGAGTTTAAATATTTATTACAAGAAATGTGATTAAAAAACATGTACATAGACTTACATATATTCACAAATAATACTTAGGAGCAAATTCAATACACTATCTACATATTAAATATATGTTTAAACAAGGTATTCAATCATTTTACTTGTTCAATCGTAACAGGTCTCAAAGGAGACGGTGTAAAAAATAGCTCGACTTGCTCTACGTGTTATGCGTTCAGTAGTGCTTCCTCAGGAGCTTTTGGCATATTCTATGAACAAAAAAATAAACCTATATAGAGAGGGGAGGGGGTTTGAAAGAAAAGGAGGGGGTCCCCCACCCCCATCCCCCCAGAAAAAATGACACCAGACTTTTACCTTCCCACAGCCCGCTGGCTCCTTTTTCCAGCTGTGTGTAGTGAGGCTGCCAAGGCATGATCACAGGCCGGGACCTGACCTGCTCTGCAAATTGGGCTACTTCCTGGGACTGGAGGCCCATCACCTACTGGTTTCCCTTTGCTCCCCTGTCACCAAACGGTCAGTCCATGGCTGCCCCTGCTGTCACCCCTGTGGCGGGTGTCACCCGGGTGCGGTCTGCACCCACTGCATCCCCATAGTGATGCCATTGCCCCACGGTAGATATGCCCTTGCTGGTATCAGCCTCTTGCAGACCCTGAAAAGCTCAGGCTGGGAGAGGAAAAAGCAACACAAGGAGCCAATCAAGTCAGCTGCAGTGCTCATGTGATAACAAGGAACATGCTGATAGGAGAGAGTAGATTGACAGAGGGATGAGCAGCCAGTTTGTTGCACCCCATTTCACTATTCAATCACAGCCTGAAGGAAGGACCTATGTTACTGAACTACAACAGGGAAAAATCAAGTCCCCTGACCTGCCAGACAGAACTTTGAATTTTATCTGTGTATTTAGTTGTTGGCTACGAAGGTTACCTGTGTTTTTTCCAAGCTCAGACTAAGCCAGAAGTGCTGGTAAGTAAAGTACCTGCACCATTCTATATGCATGGCAGCGTATTCTATCCAGATGAGAGAAGTTACGGTATCCTGAGACACAGATAAGAACACTTACAGGAACTCAGACAATTTAATATAAATGGACAAGTATAGGTCATTTTACACAGGCAATTGTAGGAAATGTTACCTTTGCCTGTAAACCCAATGTCCTCTCTCTGTTTCTGTAGGCCTGATGTGTTTAATATAGTAAAAAGGTTGGAAATAGGGCGCTCAAAACTTTATAATATCTGGAAAGTCTCTATACAAAAAGTTCAATCATGCTGGTGATGGCGATGATGTTAAGCAGTCTTCAACACTAAGGGCTGCAGCTTGACAGAACGAAGCAAAATCTATAAAGACATAAAAAAACAAAAAGGCGCCTCTAGGTGTAGAAGAAAAACTGTTTTAATATCCCAACTGGGTTAAAAGCACTTACAGGATGGAGGAGACTTCCATTATGTGCCTGTTTTATTCCTCCGTCCTGTAAGTGCTTTTAACCCAGTTGGGATATTAAAACAGTTTTTCTTCTACACCTAGAGGCGCCTTTTTGTTTTTTTATATTTTATTTTTTTTATTTTTTTTATTTTTTTTCTGATGTGTTTAATAGCTTCTGTAGACTTGGTGTCCTCTCTCTCTGCTTTTGTAGACCTGATATCCTCTCTCCACTTATGGAGATCCAACATCCTCTCTCTACTTTTGTAGACGCAATGTCCTCTCTTTACTTTTGAAGACTCAATGTCCTCTCTCTGCTTCTGTAGAAATGATGTCCTCTCTCTGCTTCTGTAGACACAATGTCCTCTTTTTGCTCCTGTAGACACAATGTCCTCTCTCTGCTTCTGTAGACACAATGTCCTCTCTCTGCTCCTGTAGACACAATGTCCTCTCTCTGCCTCAGTACACACAATGTCCTCGCTCTGCCTCTGTACACACAATGTCCTCGCTCTGCCTCTGTACACACAATGTCCTCACTCTGCATCTGTACACACAATGTCCTCGCTCTGCCTCTGTACACACAATGTCCTTGCTCTGCCTCTGTAGACACAATGTCCTTGCTCTGCCTCTGTAGACACAATGGGGGCCGGGATCTGGGGCCCCCTTGTCAAAGGGGGCTTCCAGATTGCAATAAGCCCCACCATCCGCAGACCCCCACAAAAACCGGGCAAGGGTTGTGGGGATGAGGCCCTTGTCCCCATCAACAAGGTGTTTGAAGGGACCCCAAAGTACCCTCCCCATGTTGAGGGCATGTGGCCTGGTATGGTTCAGAAGAGGAGGGTCGCTCTCTCGTCCCCCCTCTTTTCCTGCCGCCTGCCAGGTTGCATGCTCAGATAAGGGTCTAGTATGGATTTTGAGGGGACCCCCATGCCATTTTTTTAACTTTTGTCATGGGGATGTCCCCTCTGGGTCCATACTAGACCCGAAGGGCCTGGTATAGACCTGGGGGGGGACCCCAGACCATTTTTTTCTTAATCTTGGTGGGGGGGTCCCCTCTGAATCCATAATAAACCCAAAGGGCCTGGTATAGAATTGGGGGGAACCCTACGCCATTTTTAAAAAAATGTTGGCATGGGGGGATCCCTCCGAATACATACTAGACCCGAAGGGCCAGTTTGCCGTGATCACCCCAAATTGTTCGCTGTTCGGCGAACTGGCGAACAGCCGATTTTCGAGTTGAACGAACTCAAAGCTCATCCTTACTGATGACTTATTGGTTGATAAGGACACGGCAGCTGGCTTCCCGGCCCCCCCGGTTAGCAACCAGCTCTATGCAGTGTTAAATAATAACACATAAAAAAATCACATCGCAAACACAACTGTTGCGTTTCTGATGCAGTTCCATTGAAATCTATTACCCGCAGATCGCGTGAAAAAAGTCCCTGACCATTTCCAAAGACACACTGGCCGCAAAACGCATAGTACCATAGGAAACAATGTTAAATGGACTGTAGAGTGTTTCTGCAAACTTCAAAACAAACTAAAAAATGCATAGGTGTGAACCTCGGGTCAGGGCCAGTTCACACTGGAGCGATGCGGGAACCCTGCGAATCCAGTGCGGGTTCCCGCATCGCATACAACTCGCAGGCAGTTCACACTGCCATATGCGAACTGCTGGGAGTGTCAGTAGAAAGCTAATGACACCCCCAAATCAGTTTGTATATCGCAGAGAGAACTGCAAATTCAGACAACACCCATGCGATCAGATTCTGCTGCGGACCAAAAAAAGGGTCCTGTGCGAGTTTGGTCCATACAATCTGTATGGCTGAGTTTGCATCACACAGACATCGCATGTGATTTGCAGTGCGGGGCAAATCATATCCGAGGTCAGACAGCACAGCAGTGTAAAACAGCCCTAAGGCCCCTTTCACACTTGTGCGACTTGTCCTGCGACCATAGACCTCAAGATTACACCAGCATTGCTTCAAATCACATCAAATTTGCGACAAAAGTGCCGCAAAACCTCGGGACTTTCAGTTCGCACAAGTGTGAAAGGGTCCTTGTGGACCTCAAGTTGTATGTAAAGTCAGCCAAGTGTGAAAGGAACCTTTGAATTAGACCCCATTTGCACTTGTGTGACCAATGCCTTTGTACTCTTGCAGTATATGGACCTCAAGTCCCATCAAAGTCAAACCAAAGTAGTGCAGGGATGAATTTGACCCACTTTCAGTATGCACAAGTGAGAATAGTGCCTAATTTAAAGGTGTTATCCATGAATGTCATTCACACTGCTGCAACCTGAAAGTCACACTATTTTGCTGCCACTTTGCTGCTGCAACTTGGCCCCAACTTCTGGGAATGCCTGTGTAATATTGCGCCCTATGTACCTCAAGTCACATTAAAAGTCACACCAAAGTAGTACAGGGACTACTTTGAAGTTGTTTCAACTTGAAGCAGCACAGATATAAATGGTTATCATTGAGAATCATGGGGTACAACTTGTCACGCAACTCGGAGGTGCAAATTTGCTCGAAAAGTTTCCCAACTGTGAAACAAGTCATATATATTTTAATAGAAAGGAGCTCTCATTTATTTTTGCATAGTCCTTACTGATTTACATCAGCAGAACAAATGCAGGAAGTGATGTGTGCACATGGGACGGAAGCAAATGTGTGGTGATGCCAAACAAATCAATGAACCCCTTCCACACCAAATCTAACTACCACATCCACCCCCGCATTGAGTAAGTACATATCCTACACTTACCTGGCCAATCAGCAGCACCTCCTCTTTGATAAAGAGGGACCTCGCCATGTCCACCTAGATGGGGATCCTGGCCAGCACAGGAACGTCCGGGTGATTACAATGACTTATTTCTGGGTCAGAAGGTGATACTACGCTCTTTTGATCACAGCTGTGAATATTTGACCATATAGCTATAGCACCTGTCAAGAGTCTCTAGTGTCAAAGCAGCCTAAGATATAAAAGATCTTACACTTCCCCAAAACCACCACCCCCAAAACTAATTAACCACTTAAGCCCCGGACCATTTGGCTGGCCAAAGACCAGAGCATTTTTTGCGGTTCGGCACTGCATTGCTTTAATGGACAATTGCGCGGTCGTGGACGTAGCTCCCAAACAGAATTGACGTCCTTTTTTCCCCAAAAATAGAGCTTTCTTTTGGTGGTATTTGATCACCTCTGCGTTTTTTATTTTTTGCGCTATAAACAAAAAAAGAGTGACAATTTTGAAAAATGCATTATTTTTTACTTTTTGCAATAATAAATATCCCCCAAAAAACATATTAAAAAAACTATTTTTTTCCTCAGTTTAGGCCGATACGTATTCTTCTACATATTTTTGGTAAAAAAAAATCACAATAAGCGTTTATTGATTGGTTTGCACAAAAGTGATAGCGTCTACAAAATAGGGGATAGTTTTATAGCATTTTTAGTAATATTTTTTTTTTCTAGTAATGGCGGCGATCTGCGATTTTTATCATGACTGCGACATAATGGCGGACACATTGGACACTTTTGGCGCTATTTTGGGACCATTCACATTTATACAGCGATCAGCGCGATTAAAAATGCACTGATTACTGTGTAAATGTGACTGCCAGTTCAGGGGTTAACCAGTACCAGTTAAGTGTGTCCAAGGGAGTAATTCTAACTGTGGGGAGATGGGCTACGTGTGACACGACACTGATCACCGCTCCCAATCACAGGGAGCTGTGATCAGTGTCCTGTCACTAGGAAGAATGGGGAAATGCTTGTTTTTCCTCTCCATGAGACGATCGTGGGTATCCCCACGGACATCGAGTCCACGGACCCACGATCACACTCACGGAGCTCGTGGCGGTGTGCGCATGCCCACAATGCCGTGTCTTAAAGGGCAACGTACAGGTACGTTAATATGCCTGTTCGTGCCCTTCTGCCGACGTATATCGGCGTGAGCCAGTCGGCAAGGGGTTAAAAAGAAGAAAGAAAAAAAAAAAACACACACAACAAACAAGCTCAATAATGTACTTTTATTTTGCCAGCAGAAATAAAATGTTGTATATTCATTTACTAACTTCAAAAAATGTCTACAGGATATATGGTTCTACATTTAGCAAAACAGTTAGCAATTGGGTTTTAAGTGCCCTACTCATAGGAGCTTACAATCTAAATTTTGTCTAAACCTTACAGTGGACACAGCTTTACCTTCAGTGTATAATGGGCAACACATCATATTTTTATCTGCAAGATTATAGAAACATACTTAACAGTCATTATTCATTATATACATACATTGGTGACCATGTTCTGCTGGAAGCTGCATTTCTGTGTACATGATTAAGCAATGAGATCAAAGAGTAGAAGGTCAGCACATGCTCCCAAACCATGTTTGCATGATCAGACAGGAACAATACACACACAACATTGACAGTATGGCCACATAAACCCACTTTTGATTGAAAAAATGCACAAGCATTTCAGCAAACAGCCCTAGTTGGGCGTTTGTCAATAGGCACAATATCATTCCTTCTCCACCACAAATCACAGCAAAAAATCTGGCCTTCTCAGGCCAAACAAACCCCCCCTACTGCAGCCCTTTATATAAGATAAGTTGTATTGTTAGCACACTGACACACGCCCAATAGAAGTACACGCCCACCAGTATCTTTCAATCTGTCTCTTTGTGTATGTCTAAAGTGATTACACCTGATGGGCAGGAACACATAATACTATTTGCAACTGTGTTAGCCCTTGGCTATGTGCATCAAATCTCCAACTACAGGCCAAAGATCGAAGTTCATTTGCATGCACATAAACAAAGCAACAGTTTTCTAAGCTTATGTACCTGTGCAGTGTAAACCCTATAATTTTTAATGTCCAAGTCCCTGGGCATGATTAGTGCTAACAAACATTAACATCAGTCCCTGGCTGCAGTGAGCTTCCAATCAAAGGTCCAAAACTAACTTTCTTTTATTAGAGACTATTTCGACAGGAGACAAATAAAATGCCAGCATGTCTTTGGATTGTGGTGAGAAACCCACACGGGGAATCCTTAACATTTCATTATCAGAAGCTAGTCTGAAGGTCATCACCAGATGGTACATGACCCCTTCCAAACCTCCACTATATTCCTATCGGTATCCTCCCTCTGTTTTCAAGAATGCCAGATGAAGGGAACCATGATGCACATATGGTGGGACTGTCCCAAAATCAAAATCTTCTGGAACAAGATTTTCCAAATAGCATCCAAAGTTACAGGACTCACGATTCCCAAGTCCCCTTTGACAGCTCTCCTGAACCTTTTAATACCCAAGATCCCAAAATTCTCTCAAAAACGAATCTTCTTTATTTTCCTAGGCTCCAAACTCACCATAGCTAAAGCCTGGAAACACCGCAGGGTCTCCATCTTATCAGCCAAATGTAAAATATCATGGATTATGTTCCAAAAGAAGAAGGTGAGCTCCATATTAGACACTTCTGTTCAGTTTAAGGAAACTTGGGAACCCTGGGCCAACTATGTGGGGGTGGGCAACTCCCCTGGCATCTTTCAACCTTAAAGATTGCCTTTAGGGTCTAGAGGGCTGACTGCGTATCTCCCTACTCTTCTCTTCCTCCTTTTCTTCCCCCTAATCTGTCCCCTTACCCTCCCTCACCCCTACCTACACTGTCTGGGTTCTGTCCCCCCTTACCGTTGTCCTGTTTTGGACACATACTGCTATTCCCTTATCCAGGAGGCATTACCCCCACCATCCATCTCAGAACCGCAAGCGGTAAATTAACACAGTGTCAATTCCTGTTGATCACGGAGCCCCCATGATCCCCCACAGTTACAGGGGAGCCTTCACAGGCGGTGGCTGGGAGGAAGGGGTCCGCCCGCTCCCCTTCTCCACAGTTAGTTTCCTTTAGGGGTGCAGGAGGTGGAGGGGACAAAGTTACACCCCAGGATCCTCCAGGTATCCAGTTTGTGAGGCGTCACTTTAACTGGCTCCTCAATACCCAAGTTGTTAGCTCCATACCACAAGCTATGTCTCACACTCATTCTCATATGATAATGTACTGCTGTCCTTTATGTTCATGCATCTGTATGCTATGTTTACTTTTTGAAAACCAATAAAAACCGAAACCCACACAGGGAGAACATATAAACTTTGATACAAGCATTAGCATGTTGGGGAGTTAAATCAGCAACCCCAGTGCTGCTAGACAGAATTGCTACCTACTTAGCCAGCAGGCAGCCTCACACATGTTCTCTGCATCTCTTTGGTGTGAACCAGCCCTAAGTCCATAGCCATGCTCAGTGTCACAAGTAATATACAATATATTGGCCTAAGTATTGGGACGCCTGCCTTTAAATGCACATGAACTGTAATGGCATCCCAGTCTTTAGGGTTCAATATTGAGTTGGCCCACCCTTTGCAGCTATAACAACTTCAACGCTTCTGGGAAGGCTGTCCATAAGGTTTAAGAGTGAGTCTATGGGAATGTTTGACCATTCTTTCAAGTGCATTTGTGAGGTCAGGCACTGATGTTGGATGAGAAGGCCTGGCTTACAGTCTCCGCTCTAATTCATGTCCAAGGTGTTCTGTTGTGTTGAGGTCAAGACTCTGTCCAGGCCAGTCAAGTTCCTCCACCCCAAACTCACTCATCCATGTCTTTATGGACCTTGATTTATGCACTGGTGCAAATCATTTGGTGGAGGGGGGGTTGTTTTTCAGGGGTTGGGCTTGGCCTCTTAGTTCCAGTGAAAGGAACTCTTAAGGCATCAGCATACCAAGACTTTTTGGACAATTTCATGCTCCCAACTTCGTGGGAACAGTTTGGGGATGTCCCCTTCCTGTTCCAAAATGACTGCACAAAGCAAGGTCCATAAAGACATGGATGAGCTAGTTTGGGCTGGAGGAACTTGACTGGCTGCACAGAGTCCCGACCTCAGGATAGAACACCTTTTTTGCTGAATTAGAGCAGAGACTGCGAGCCAGGCCTTCTCATCCAACATCAGTGCCTGACCTCACAAATGCACTTTTGGAAGAATGGTCAAACATTCCCACAGAAACTAAACCTTATGGACAGCCTTCCTAGCCTTCCCAGAAGCTGTTCTAACTGCAAAGGGTGGGCCAAATCAATTTTTAACCTTACGGACTAAGACTGGGCTGCCATTAAAGTTCACGTGTGTGAAAAGGCAGGCGTCCCAATACTTTTGACTAAATAGTGTATCTGGCAAGATTTACAATGGTGGTGGAACCCTCCTACACATAAATACTACATTTAGACATAGTTTTAGGACCTGGTGTATGAGACAACTTCTCTACATGAAGCAACTTGTTTGGGATTTGAACCCAGACACTCAGGCATGCTAAGCAGAAGTTCTAGCCTCTAAGCCATGGAGCCACCGCATGTGAAATTTTCCTACACATAAATGCTCATAAATACACATAACTACACATAAATACACATAAAAACACATAAATACTGCATTTCTTTGGACATACAGGAGATGGAATTACATTACTCAAGAGTTATTCTTCTTGATTTATTCTGTGATATTTGGTGGTTCTTTGTGGGTGAGTGTAGAATAGTGATATTACCCTCAAATATTTGGGAAGTACATTTTGATTACTGATACACATATTACATTTTTTGGGCTCAAATTATGATTATTTTGAAATAATAAAAAGCACAAAATATTGTCACTCATTTTAAATTTGCATCAGTAATGGTATTATTTGTGCTTAGTAAAGACACCTGTGTGAGTTTGGGGTAAAGATTGTTGTGAGTAGGGATGAGCCGAACACCCCCCGGTTCGGTTCGCACCAGAACCTGCAAACGGACCGAAAGTTCGCACGAACGTTAGAACCCCATTGACGTCTATGGGACTCGAACGTTCGAAATCAAAAGTGCTCATTTTAAAAACTAATTTGCATGGTATTGTCCTAAAAAGGGTTTGGGGACCCGGGTCCTGCCCCAGGGGACATGTATCAATGCAAAAAAACTTTTAAAAACGGCCGTTTTTTCGGGAGCAGTGATTTTAATGATGCTTAAAGTAAAAAAAAAAAAAGTGAAATATTCCTTTAAATATTGTACCTGAGGGGTGTCTATAGTATGCCTGTAAAATGACGCGTGTTTCCAGTTTTTAGAACAGTCCCTGCACCAAATGTAATTTTTAAAGGAAAAAATTTAAAATTTAAAACTGCTTGCGGGTTTAATGTAATGTCGGGTCCTGGCAATATGGATGAAAATCAGTGAGACAAACGGCATGGGTACCCCCCAGTCCATTACCAGGCCCTTTGGGTCTTGTATGGATATTAAGGGGAACCCCACACCCAAATTAAAATAAGGAAAGGTGTGGGGCCACCAGGCCCTATATACTCTGAACAGCAGTATACAGGCGGTGCAAACAAGACAGGGACTGTAGGTTTGTTGTTAAGTAGAATCTCTTTGTAATTTTGAACGGGTACATTTTTAACGTGTTTAGCTCCAGCCAAAAAATCTTTTTTAAGCTTTTTGGAAAACATAGGGAAGGGTTATCACCCCTGTGACATTTGTTTTGCTGTCTTTCCTCCTCTTCAGAAGATTTCACCTCACTTTTTGTCCCAATGGATTGGAAAGCATCAGTGGAAAGGAGAAATGTTTTTCCCATATTAACTCTTACAGGAGAGAATTTCCCTTCCTAGGGGTAGATTTCATCTCACTTCCTGTTGTCTCCTTCCGTTTGCAAGTAGGAGTCGTTTGTAAGTTAGTTGTTTGAAAGTAGGGTCCTGCCCTATATACTCAGCAGAAATTTGGGCCTTAGGTGTTGCTGTGGCCACAACACTGTAAGCCCTCACAGGGCCCTGCTGTGAAATATTAGATCAAGAATTGTAATTACATGCCCCTGTTGAACAGGAGCTGAAAAATTAGGCCTTAGGCACTGGTGCTGGTGCCACAACACTGCAACCCCTCACAGACACTCTAGTTGAAACGCAGGAACGAGCCCTGCTGCAAAGTATTGCATCAAAAATTGTAATTACACGCCCCTGTTAAACAGGGGCTGAAAAATTGTGCCTTAGGCACTGGTGGTGGCGCCCAGAACCAAAAATGTTCTTACAAGCTATCAGCGTGATGATTGAGGAGGAAGAGGATAATTACTCAGGGATAGTCACTCAGCATCAGCATAGGCAGTCTTTGAAGGGATCTGAGATTTAAAAAAAAATTATTCGGTTACATCAGCATCAGGTGCTTGGTAGCTGGTGGTGATCCAAGACTGATTCATTTTTATGAAGGTCAGTCGATCGACCGAGTCAGTGGACAGACGCACCCTGTGATCGGTTACCACGCCTCCAGCAGCACTGAATGTGCGTTCCGAAAGAACGCTGGATGCAGGACAGGCCAGTAGCTCAATTGCATACTGTGCAAGCTCTGGCCAGTGATCCATCCTCAAGACCCAGTAACCCAGAGGATTTTCGGTGGGAAAGGTGTCCAAGTCTGATCTTGCCCCTAGGTATTCCTGCACCATGTAAAACAGACGCTGGCGATGGTTGCTGGAACCCATCATACCTTGGGGCTGCGGACCAAAAAATTGTCTGAACGCATCGGTCAGACGGCCACCTTTTCCACCGCTCCTTCTTTGACTGACCGAAGCCTCAGCAACACGTTGTCCAGAAACAGGAGTTTGTAACCTCCCAGTCTCTGGGAACGCGTTGCACAGACCTTTCTGCAAGGCCTCCCGAAGATGTTTCATCCTCTGCTCCCTCTGCGATGGCAAGATAAGGTCCGCAACCTTACCCTTGTAACGTGGATCAAGGAGGGTTGCCAGCCAGTATTGGTCCTTCTGCTTGATACCACGAATACGAGGATCCTTACGCAGGCTTTGCAGGATCAGGGAGGCCATGCAGCGTAGGTTTGCTGAGGCATTCGGTCCGGAGTCCTCTGGGTCACTAAGGACGACATGGTCCGCAGCCACCTCCTCCCAGCCACGTACAAGTCCATGTGTTTCTTGGGACTGATCCCTTAAAGACTGCTGCTGATACTGAGTGCCAGGCTCCACCTCCATACTGACACAATTTTCCTCCTCCTCCTCCTCTTCCTCCTCGTCCTCTTCCTGTGTGATCGGTGGGCACGCAGGAACACTGTCTGGATAAAGGGGGCCTTGAGAGCTAAGGAAGTCCTCCTCTTCCTGCCTCTGTTCTGCCTCAAGTGCCCTGTCCATTATTCCACGCAGTGTGTGCTCCAACAGGTGGACAAGGGGGACAGTGTCACTGATGCATGCACTGTCACTGCTCACCATCCTCGTGGCCTCCTCAAATGGTGACAGGACAGTGCATGCATCCCTGATCATGGCCCACTGGCGTGGGGAAAAAAAACCAAGCTCCCCTGACCCTGTCCTGGTGCCATAGTCGCACAGGTACTCATTGATGGCCCTCTGCTGCATGTGCAGCCACTGCAGCATGGCCAACGTTGAGTTCCACCTGGTGGGCATGTCACAGATTAGGCGGTTCTTGGGCAGGTTAAACTCCTTTTGGAGGTCCGTCAGCCGAGCACTGGCATTATATGACCGGCGGAAATGCACACAGACTTTCCTGGCCTGCCTCAGGACATCCTGTAAGCCCGGGTACCTGCCCAAGAACCGCTGCACCACCAAGTTAAGGACGTGAGCCAAACAGGGCACATGGGTCATTTGTCCCTGTCGGAGGGCAGAGAGGAGGTTGGTGCCATTGTCGCAAACCACCATTCCTGCCTTAAGTTGGCGTGGCGTCAACCACCTCTGAACCTGCCCCTGCAGAGCTGACAGAACCTCTTCCCCAGTGTGGCTCCTGTCCCCCAAGCACACCAGCTCAAGCACCGCATGGCATCTTTTGGCCTGCGTACTTGCATAGCCCCTTGAACGACTACGGAGCACCGCTGGTTCCGAGGAAGAGGCCATGGAGGAAGAAGAAGAGGAGGGGGTGGAGGAGAGAGGTGTGTCACAATCATTAGCATTTTGGAGGCGTGGTGGCGGAACAACCTCCAATACTACTGCACCTTGTCCTGCATCCTTCCCAGCTGCCAGCAGAGTCACCCAATGCGCCGTGAAACTTAGGTAACGTCCCTGTCCATGCCTGCTGGACCATGAGTCAGCAGTAATATGCACCTTACCGCTGACCGCCCTGTCCAGCGAGGCATGGACATTGCCTTCCACATGCTGGTAGAGAGCCGGAATCGCCTTCCATGAGAAAAAGTGGCGTTTGGGTACCTGCCACTGAGGAACCGCACATTCCACAAACTCACGGAAGGGGGCAGAGTCTACCAACTGAAAAGGCAGCAGTTGAAGTGCTAGCAATTTTGCCAAGCTAGCATTCAACCGCTGGGCATGTGGATGGCTGGGAGCAAACTTCTTTCGGCGGTGCAGCAGCTGGGGCAGGGAAATTTGCCTGGTACAATCTGACATCGGTGTACCAAAATCAGATTGCCCACAAGTACTTGGCTGTGACACACCTAATTCTACACCTTCATTCCTCTCAGTGCAGGTCTCAGAGAGGACTGAAGGTCTAGTGGGGTTGGAAATCTCAGCTGATGAGGAGCAAGGAGAGGTCCTCATGTTCTTTGGTGTGGGTCTTTTAGATACGCTTGCCAACGAACTGCATGGCAGGTCAACATATGTCTGGTCAAGCATGTGGTACCCAAGCGGGAGATGTTTTGGCCACGCGAGATACGCTTGAGACATATGTTGCAAATAGCAGCGGTGCGATCTGATGCACTCGTCTCAAAAAAGGCCCACACCAAAGAACTTTTTAAATAACGCGCAGAGACTGCAGCGCCCTGCACATGTGGAGCTTTGGGGTGTGATGCAGTCAATGTGCTGCCCTTAGGCTGGCCCCTGGAGGGCATCCTGCCTCGTTGGTGATGTGCCGCCTCCTCCTCCTCCTCCTCTCTCCTATTAGGCACCCACGTTGAGTCAGTGACCTCATCATCCCCTCCCTCCTCATCACTGGAGCAAACCTGGCAGTATGCTGCAGCAGGGGGAGCATGACTGCCAGATTGCTGTCCTTCTTGGGCACCCCCTCTGTCTGTGCTCATGTTACTGCCTTCATCGAGCTCAGTATCATCATCAGAGCCTTCCAAATGCTGGGCATCCTCCTGGAGCATGTACCCAACACTGTGGTCAAACAGTTCGAGGGACTCCTCAGGAGGACATGGTGGGGCTAGGGAAGGAGTCACTGATGACATTGAGCCGAGGGAAGAGGCCGCTGCTTTGCCAGACAAAGTACCCTGGGCATGAGTGAGAGAGGATGAGGAGGATGAGGACGGCTTGGTCATCCACTCGACCAAGTCTTCCGCATGTTGCGGCTCAACATGGCCAGCTGCCGAAAAAAAGGCCAAGCGTGTCCCATGGCCACGTGCTGATGAGGATGCACCGTCTCCACGACCAGCACTAGACACAGAGCCTGCTTGCCCTCTCTTATTGGCTTGTGACGGTCTGCCTCTCCTTCTTGGCCTTCCAGACATACTAATGGCCTGTAGCTGCACTAAGCTGGGATATATATATATATATATATATATATATGTACTGATACTGCAGCTAGCAAAATCAACTGCCTGCCTGTAGTATGAGAACACCACCAACCTTCTACAGGTAGCTTTAGCTGAACACTGTGAGGTGGACGCACCCCACTAACTTGTAGGTTTAGCTGAACACTGTGAGCAGGACGCACTGCACTAACTAAATAGTCTAGCTGCCTGACTGTGGTACTAATAGGATCAAAAGAACACCAGCAATTTTCTTCAGGTAGCTGTATTTACTGTAACAAGACAAGCCTGCCTGTCAGTAAGAAGGTAACAGAAACGGATCTAGCTGAACACTGTGAGCAGGACGCACCCCACTAGTTTGTAGGTTTAGCTGAACACTGTGAGGTGGACACACCCCACTAACTTGTAGGTTTAGCTGAACACTGTGAGCAGGACGCACCCCACTAACTTGTAGGTTTAGCAGAACACTGTGAGCAGGACGCTCTGCACTAAATGTAAATAGTCTAGCTGCCTGACTGTGGTACTAATAGGATTAAAAGAACACCAGTAATTTTCTTCAGGTAGCTTTATATACTGTAACAAGACAAGCCTGCCTGTCAGTAAGAAGAGAACAGGAACGGATCTAGCTGAACACTGTGAGCAGGACGCACTGCACTAAATGTAAATAGTCTAGAAGATAACAGGAACGGATCTAGCTAAACTGAATACAGTGTATATATATATATATGCAACACCTGGGATGCATATATATACACAATACACTTTAAGTGCAGCTAACTGACTGACTGTCCTGCCTAATCTAGCTAACTCAAATGAAATGACACTGTCTCTCTCTCTCTCTAAGCACACCGGAACACACTGCACAGGGCCGCCGTGCAGGCGGCCTTATATAGTGTGGGGCGTGTACTAAATCCCCTGAGCCATAATTGGCCAAAGCCTCCTTGGCTTTGGCCAATTATGGCTCTCTGTTAAGGAGGCGCTGTGATTGGCCAAGCATGCGGGTCATAGTGCATGCTTGGCCAATCATCAGCAAGCAATGCACTGCGATGCCGCAGTGAATTATGGGCCGTGATGCGCCACACGAATTTGGCGCGAACGGCCCATATCGTTCGCAATTCGGCGAACGATCGAACAGCCGATGTTCGAGTCGAACATGGGTTCGACTCGAACACGAAGCTCATCCCTAGCAGCAAGACAATGCATCCCAATACATTGGAAATCAAACAAGATACCCACTCTGAAAGAGTGGTTCGTCAGAATAAACAAAGTAGCAGAGATGGAAAAATTAATACATATAGCAAGAGACACACCGACAAAATTTAGCAGCAAATGGGCATGCTGGCTCCATTACCAGTCCCTACCGGAATACAAAACCATTCTGAACTCCCCTATATAAGGGTCGAGGATGACGGTTACATTACTCACACACAACCAACATACATATATCTTAACTCCCTACCCTGATGGCAACTTAGCCCCTTTTGAAAGCACTTCAGGGCTTAAGATATATATTGACCATATCACATCTACAAAGAGAAGTCAGAGATTCCCCTACCCCGCCCTCCCCATCCTTCCGGTCCACCCCCCATCCCTTCTTACCCCCATACCTTCTTTCCTACCTTCTATTCTTTTATTTTTCTTCACCCTCTCCTTTTCCCATGCCTGATATATTGACATCCTGATAAGTAAATAGGATGCCCACGTCATATACCAATTAACTACCCAACTTATGAAAATACCACCCAGAGACAAACGATCTTACCAAACACGAATATTGATTGGCCCCTTACACATTAAATGATAAACACATCACCCCGCTGATAGAGCTCCTCCGTAAACTGCAAATCAACTTTTTACTACACACAAAAGTTATCACGGAACGTAGAGCATACCTCCAATGGAATCTCAGGTTTTGGGCAGCTTTGATCTATCTAAGGATTCTTGAGGGGTACACACCCCCTTATTACCTAGGTAAATAAGTTTATTTTCCTTAAGCACGGCTGGGAACCCCCTTAAAGGGGGAAAAAATTGTCTACTTTAACAATCCCATGTTTAACGTTTACTGTTTACTGTAACACAACTGCTGTAAAGACTTTATGATCTTCAATAAATTCTTTGAAACAAAAATTGCTGGTGTTCTTTTGATCCTATTAGTACCACTGTCAGGCAACTAGACTATTTACAGTTAGTGCTGTGCATCCTGCTCACAGTGTTCAGCTAAACCTACAAGTTGGTGTAGTGAGACCTCTGCACAGCATTCATCTAAAGCTACAAGTTAGTGCAGTGCGTCCTGCTCACAGTGTTCAGCTAGATCCGTTCCTGTTATCTTCTTACTGACAGGCAGGCTTGTCTTGTTACAGTATTTACAGCTACCTGAATAAAATTGCTGGTGTTCTTTTGATCCTATTAGTACCACAGTCAGGCAGCTAGACTATTTACAGTTAGTGCAGTGCATCCTGCTCACAGTGTTCAGCTAAACCTACAAGTTAGTGTGGTGAGTCCACCTCACAGTGTTCAGCTAAACCTACAAGTTAGTGCGGTGCGTCCTGCTCACAGTGATCAGCTAAACCTACAAGTTGGTGTAGTGAGACCTCTGCACAGTGTTCATCTAAAGCTACAAGTTAGTGCAGTGCGTCCTGCTCACAGTGTTCAGCTAAAACTACAAGTTAGTGCTGTGCGTCCTGCTCACAGTGTTCAGCTAAACCTACAAGTTATTTTTTTGCGAGTTCTGCACAGTGTTCACCTAAAGCTACCTGTAGAAGGTTGGTGGTGTTTTCCTGATCCTATCACTACCGAAGGCAGCTAAAAAAGCTACAAGTTAGTTTTTTGCGAGCTCTGCACAGTGTTCACCTAAAGCTACCTGTAGAAGGTTGGTGGTGTTCTCATACTACAGGCAGGCAGTTGATTTTGCTAGCTGCAGTATCAGTATATATATATATATATATATATATATATATATATATATATATATATATATGTATCCCAGCTTAGTGCAGCTACAGGCCATTAGTATGTCTGGAAGGCCAACAAGGAGAGGCAGACAGTCACAAGCCAATAAGAGAGGGCAAGCAGGCTCTGTGTCTAGTGCTGGTCGTGGAGACGGTGCATCCTCATCAGCATGTAGCCGTGGGACACGCTTGGGCTTTTTTTCGGCAGCTGGCCGTGTTGAGCCGCAACATGCGGAAGACTTGGTTGAGTGGATGACCAAGCCGTCCTCATCCTCCTCATCCTTTCTCACCCATGCCCAGGGTACTTTGTCTGGCAAAGCAGCGGCCTCTTCCTTCGGCTCAAAGTCATCAGTGACTCCTTCCCTAGCCCCACCATGTCCTCCTGAGGAGTCCCTCGAACTGTTTAACCACAGTGTTGGGTACATGCTCCAGGAGGATGCCCAGTGTTTGGAAGGCTCTGATGATGATACTGAGCTCGATGAAGGCAGTAACATGAGCACGGACAGAGGGGGTGCCCAAGAAGGACAGCAATCTGGCAGTCATGCTCCCCCTGCTGCAGCATACTGCCAGGTTTGCTCCAGTGATGAGGAGGGAGGGGATGATGAGGTCACTGACTCAACGTGGGTGCCTGATAGGAGAGAGGAGGAGGAGGAGGAGAAGGAGGCGGCACATCACCAACGAGGCAGGATGCCCTCCAGGGGCCAGCCTAAGGGCAGCACATTGACTGCATCACACCCCAAAGCTCCACATGTGCAGGGCGCTGCAGTCTCTGCGCGTTATTCAAAAAGTTCTTTGGTGTGGGCCTTTTTTGAGACGAGTGCATCAGATCACACCGCTGCTATTTGCAACATATGTCTCAAGCGTATCTCGCGTGGCCAAAACATCTCCCGCTTGGGTACCACATGCTTGACCAGACATATGTTGACCTGCCATGCAGTTCGTTGGCAAGCGTATCTAAAAGACCCACACCAAAGAACAAAAAGGACCTCTCCTTGCTCCTCATCAGCTGAGATTTCCAACCCCACTATACCTTCAGTCCTCTCTGAGACCTGCACTGAGAGGAATGAAGGTGTAGAATTAGGTGAGTCACAGCAAAGTACTTGTGGGCAATCTGCTTTTGGTACACCGACATCAGATTGTACGAGGCAAATTTCCCTGCCCCAGCTGCCCCGAAAGAAGTTTGCTCCCAGCCATCCACATGCCCAGCGGTTGAATGCTAGCTTGGCAAAATTGCTAGCACTTCAACTGCTGCCTTTTCAGTTGGTAGACTCTGCCCCCTTCTGTAAGTTTGTGGAATGTGCAGTTCCTCAGTGGCAGGTACCCAAACGCCACTTTTTCTCACGGAAGGCAATTCCGGCTCTCTACCGGCATGTGGAAGGCAATGTCCATGCCTCGCTGGACAGGGCGGTCAGCGGTAAGGTGCATATTACCACTGACTCATGGTCCAGCAGGCATGGACAGGGATGTTACCTAAGTTTCACGGCGCATTGGGTGACTCTGCTGGCAGCTGGGAAGGATGCAGGACAAGGTGCAGTAGTGTTGGAGGTTGTTCCGCCACCACGCCTCCAAAATGCTAATGATTGTGACACACCTCTCTCCTCCACCCCCTCCTCTTCTTCTTCCTCCATGGCCTCTTCCTGTGCTTTGTCCTCGGAACCAGCGGTGCTCCGTAGCCGTTCAAGGGGCTACGCAAGTACGCAGGCCAAAAGATGCCATGCGGTGCTTGAGCTGGTGTGCTTGGGGGACAGGAGCCACACTGGGGCAGAGGTTCTGTCAGCTCTGCAGGGGCAGGTTCAGAGGTGGTTGACGCCACGCCAACTTAAGGCAGGAATGGTGGTTTGCGACAATGGCACCAACCTCCTCTCTGCCCTCCGACAGGGACAAATGACCCATGTGCCCTGTTTGGCTCACGTCCTTAACTTGGTGGTGCAGCGGTTCTTGGGCAGGTACCCGGGCTTACAGGATGTCCTGAGGCAGGCTAGGAAAGTCTGTGTGCATTTCCGCCGGTCATATAATGCCAGTGCTCGGCTGACGGACCTCCAAAAGGAGTTTAACCTGCCCAAGAACCGCCTAATCTGTGACATGCCCACCAGGTGGAACTCAACGTTGGCCATGCTGTCCCAAGGTATGATCGGTTCCAGCAACCATCGCCAGCATATGTTTTACATGGTGCAGGAATACCTAGGGGCAAGATCAGACTTGGACACCTTTCCCACCGAAAATCCTCTGGGTTACTGGGTGTTGAGGATGGATCACTGGCCAGAGCTTGCACAGTATGCAATTGAGCTACTGGCCTGTCCTGCATCCAGCGTTCTTTCGGAACGCACATTCAGTGCTGCTGGAGGCGTGGTAACCGATCACAGGGTGCGTCTGTCCACCGACTCGGTCGATCGACTGACCTTTATAAAAATAAATCAGTCTTGGATCACCACCAGCTACCAAGCACCTGATGCTGATGTAACCGAATATTTTTTTTTGAAATCTCAGATCCCTTCAAAGACTGCCTATGCTGATGCTGAGTGACTATCCCTGAGTAATTATCCTCTTCCTCCTCAATGATCACGCTGATAGCTTGTAAGAACATTTTTGGTTCTGGGCGCCACCACCAGTGCCTAAGGCACAATTTTTCAGCCCCTATTTAACAGGGGCGTGTAATTGCAATTTTTGATGCAATACTTTGCAGCAGGGCTCATTCCTGCGTTCCAACTAGAGTGTCTGTGAGGGGTTGCAGTGTTGTGGCACCAGCACCAGTGCCTAAGGCCCAATTTTTCTGCCCCTGTTCAACAGGGGCGTGTAATTACAATTTTTGATGCAATACTTTGCAGCAGGGCTCGTTCCTGCGTTCCAACTAGAGTGTCTGTGAGGGGTTGCAGTGTTGTGGCACCAGCACCAGTGCCTAAGGCCCAATTTTTCTGCCCCTGTTTAACAGGGGCGTGTAATTACAATTTTTGATGCAATACTTTGCAGCAGGGCTCGTTCCTGCGTTCCAACTAGAGTGTCTGTGAGGGGTTGCAGTGTTGTGGCACCAGCACCACCCCCACCACCACCAAAGGCCCAATTTTTCTGCCCCTGTTCAACAGGGGCATGTAATTACAATTCTTGATCTAATATTTCACAGCAGGGCCCATTTCTGCACCCACCAAGAGCGAGTAAGGACTTACAGTGTTGTGGCACCAGCAGCACCACCACCACCACCAAAGGCCCAGTTTTTCTGCCCCTGTTCAACAGGGGCATGTAATTACAATTCTTGATCTAATATTTCACAGCAGGGCCCTGTGAGGGCTTACAGTGTTGTGGCCATAACAACACCTAAGGCCCAAATTTCTGCTGAGTATATAGGGCAGGCCCCTACTTTCAAACATCTAACTTACAAATGACTCCTACTTGCAAACAGAAGGAGACAACAGGAAGTGAGATGAAATCTACCCCTAGGAAGGGAAATTCTCTCCCGTAAGAGTTAATATGGGAAAACAATTTCTCCTTTCCACTGATGCTTTCCAATCCTTGTTCCACAAAAAAACCCAAATTCTCAAAAAGCATTTGTCATTGGGACAAAAAGTGAGGTGAAATCTTCTAAAGAGGAGGAAAGACAGCAAAACAAATGTCACAGGGGTGATAACCCTTCCCTATGTTTTCCAAAAAGCTTAAAATAGGTTTTTTGGCTGGAGCTAAACACGTTAAAAATGTACCAGTTCAAAATTACAAACAGATTCTACTTAACAACAAACCTACAGTCCCTGTCTTGTTTGCACCGCCTGTATACTGCTGTTCAGAGTATATAGGGCCTGGTGGCCCCACACCTTTCCTTATTTTAATTTGGGTGCGGGGTTCCCCTTAATATCCATACAAGACCCAAAGGGCCTGGTAATGGACTGGGGGGTACCCATGCTGTTTGTCTCACTGATTTTCATCCATATTGCCAGGACCCGACATTACATTAAACCCGCAAGCAGTTTTAAATGAGATTTTTTCCTTTAAAAATGACATTTGGTGCAGGGACTGTTCTAAACACGGGAAACACGCGTCACTTTACAGGCATACTATAGACACCCCCCAGGTACGATATTTAAAGGAATATTTCACTTTTTTTTTTTTTACTTTAAGCATCATTAAAATCACTGCTCCCGAAAAAACGGCCGTTTTTAAAAGTTTTTTTTGCATTGATACATGTCCCCTGGGGTAGGACCCGGGTCCCCAAACCCTTTTTAGGACAATACCATGCAAATTAGCCTTTAAAATGAGCACTTTTGATTCCGAACGTTCGAGTCCCATAGACGTCAATGGGATTCTAACGTTCGTGCGAACTTTCGGTCCGTTCGCAGGTTCTGGTGTGAACCGAACCGGGGGGTGTTCGGCTCATCCCTACCAATAATTAACTTTGTAATACGCACACCTATGTGCAGTTCCACCCATAATGCTTCAGCCTCATCACACTCTCTATCAACTAGGTCCTCTTTCACACTCACTTTGAGATCACTTCTCACCAGTAGCGGCCCGTCCATAGGGGTGCAGGGGCCCCGCCCCCCTCCAGGCAGTCACAAAAAAAAACATTTTTAAAACCGGCCCTTTAAAAAAAATGGTAAAAAAGTTCCTTAACCACTTTCCGACCGACTAACGCATATATACTGCGGCAGAATGGCACGGGCAGGCAAAATCACGTACCTGGTACGTCATCTGCTTCCCGCGGGCAGGGGACACATTGCGCCCCCTGGTGCCCGAGGCGGTCAGCATTGTTAGGGGAGCAATCCATGCTGATGGGGAGACCACTCATTCGTGGCCACCCCCTCGCGATCGCTCCCAAGGAATTAAAATCTTCGTCTGCTGCTGTAATGTAAACAGCGGCAGAGGAAGTGATGTCACCTCTCCTTGCGTCGGTATTTTCCGTTCCCGCGCCGAGGAGAGAAGACATCTGAGTAAGTGCACCAACACCACACATACAGTAAAACACACTAGGCACACTTTTCACCCCCATCACCCCCGATCACCCCCCTGTACCCCCTGTCACAGTGACATCAATAGCAGTTTTTCTTTTCCTGATTAATGCATTGGTGTCAGTTTGTGACAGTTATAAGTGGTAGGGCAGTTAGTGGTAGCCCCCTTTAGGTCTAGGATACCCCCCTAATAAAGTTTTAACCCCTTGATCACCCCCCCGTCGCCAGTGTCACTAAGCGATCGTTTTTCTGATCGCTGTATTAGTGTCACTGGTGACGCTAGTTAGGGAGATAAGTATTTAGGTTCGCCGTCAGCGTTTTATAGCGTCAGGGACCCCCATATGCTACCTAGTAAAGGTTTTAACCCCTTGATTGCCCCCTAGTTAACCCTTTTACCTGTGATCACCGTATAACTGTTAAGGGTGACGCTGGTTAGTTAGTTTATTTTTTATAGTGTCAGGGCACCCGCCGTTTATTACCTAATAAAGGTTTAACCCCCTGATCACCCGGCAGTGATATAAGTTAAGTTTTAGGGTCAGATAGGGTCTGCGTCGCCCCAGGCAGCATCAGGTTAGTGCCAGTCACACTAACACCCACACACGCAGCATACACCTCCCTTAGTGGTATAGTATCTAACTGGATCAAAATCTGATCTGATCAGATCTATACTAGCGTCCCCAGCAGTTTAGGGTTCCCAAAAATGCCGTGTTAGCGGGATCAGCCCAGATACCTGCTAGCACCTGCGTTTTGCCCCTCCGCCCGGGCAGTGCAGTATCGATGGATCACTGTCACTTACAAAACACTAAACACATAACTGCAGCGTTCGCAGATTTAGGCCTGATCCCTGCGATCGCTAACAGTTTTTTGGTAGCGTTTTGGTGAACTGGCAAGCACCAGCGGCCTAGTACACCCTGGTCGTAGTCAAATCAGCACTGTAGTAACACTTGGTGACGTGGTGAGTACCATAAGTGCAGTTCAAGCTGGTGAGATGGCAAGCACAAGTAGTGTCCCGCTGCCACCAAGAAGAAGACAAACACAGGCCCGTCGTGCCCATAATGCCCTTCCTACTGCATTCGTCAATCCTAATTGGGAACCCACCACTTCTGCAGCGCCCGTACTTCCCCCATTCACATCCCCAACCAAATGCAGTCGGCTGCATGAGAGGCATTTTCTTTATGTCCTCCTGAGTATCCCTACCCAACGAGCCCCCCCCAAAAAGATGTCGTGTCTGCAGCAAGCGCGGATATAGGCGTGACACTCGCTATTATTGTCCCTCCTGTCCTGACAATCCTGGTCTTTGCATTGGTGAATGTTTTGAACGCTACCATGCACAAGTTATTAGCGTAGGGTACAGCATTGCACAGACTAGGCACACTTTCACAGGGTCTCCCAAGATGCCATCGCATTTTGAGAGACCCGAACCTGGAACCGGTTACAGTTATAAAAGTTACAGTTACAAAAAAAAGTGTAAAAAAAAAACCACAAAAAAATATGGAATAAAAAAAACAAAAATAGTTGTTGTTTTATTGTTCTCTCTCTCTCTATTCTCTGTTTATTGTTCTGCTCTTTTTTACTGTAATCTGTTCTGCAATGTTTTATTGTTATTATGTTTTATCATATTTGCTTTTCAGGTATGCAATTTTTTATACTTTACTGTTTACTGTGTTTTATTGTTAACCATTTTTTTGTTTTCAGGTACGCCATTCAGCTGCAGCGCAGATTTATTCATCTTGACAGCAACAGCGTTTGCTCCCACGATACATAAAGCCGTGACTCCAGCGCTGTCGGAGGTGATATATGCCGAAGCATGGGGGCAGCAGGGGCGTAGGAGTGATTTGCTCCTAACTTTTTTGGCGGATGCCCCCATGCTTTGGCATATATAAATGGTGCATGTATGCCCATCATTAGAAGTGGGTGGATGAAGGGAAGTATTCTAATGGTGGGCATACCCACCAATCAATCTCTTTTTTTCATGCAGCCCACAGGCTGCATGAAAAAAAGATTACAATACATGCCCAACAAGGACCAGCAACGTACTGGACTACTGGTATGTTGCTGGACTTTGAGTGGTTATACCAGAATGATGCCTGCAGGTTTAGGTATCATCTTGGTATCATTCTTTTCAGCCAGCAGTCGGCTTTCATGTAAAAGCAATCCTAGTGGCTAATTAGCCTCTAGACTGCTTTTAGAAGCAGTGGGAGGGAATGTACCCCCCCTCCCACGTCTTCCATGTTTTTCTCTGGCTCTCCTGTCCCAACAGGGAACCTGAGAATGCAGGCGGTGATTCGGCCAGCTGACCATAGAGGTGATCAGAGACCAGAATGGCTCCAATCATCTCTATGGCCTAAGAAACCGGAAGCTATGAGCATTTCATGACTTATGCCGCGTACACACGATCGGACTTTTCGTCTACAAAAGTCCGACAGCCTGTCCGACAGACTTTCGGCGGACTTGCAGCAGACTTTCTAACGAACGGACTTGCCTACACACGACCACACAAAAGTCCGACGGATTCGTACGTGATGACGTACACCGGACTAAAATAAGGAAGTTCATAGCCAGTAGCCAATAGCTGCCCTAGCATGGGTTTTTGTCCGTCGGACTAGCACACAGACGAGCGGATTTCGGGTCCGTCGTAGTTACGACGTAAAGATTTGAAGCATGTTTCAAATCTAAAGTCCGTCGGATTTGAGGCTGAAAAAGTCTGCTGAAAGTCCGGAGAAGCCCACACACGAACGGATTACCAGCCAGCTTTAGTCCGTCGGCGTCCGTTGGACTTTTGTAGACGAAAAGTCCGACCGTGTGTACGCGGCATTAGATTTCGCCGGATGTAAACAGCGCCATTGGGAAATTGGGAAAGCATTTTATCACACTGATCTTGGTGTGGTCAGATGCTTTGAGGGCAGAGGAGAGATCTAGGGTCTAATAGACCCCATTTTTTTCAAAAAAGAGTACCTGTCACTACCTATTGCTATCATAGGGGATATTTATATTCCCTGACATAACAATAAAAATGATAAATGATAGTGTGTTTTAGTGCATTAAAATTAAACAAAGTGTGTTTTTTTCCCCAAAAAATGTGTTTGAAAAATCGCTGCGCAAATACTGTGTGAAAAAAAAAATGAAACACCCACCATTTTAATCTGTAGGGCCTTTGCTTTAAAAAAATATATAATGTTTGTGGGTTCAAAGTAATTTTCTTGCAAAAAAAAATATTTTTTCATGTAAACAAATAGTGTCAGAAAGGGCTTTGTCTTCAAGTGGTTAGAAGAGTGGGTGATGTGTGACATAAGCTTCTAAATGTTGTGCATAAAATGCCAGGACAGTTCAAAACCCACCCCAAATGACCCCATTTTGGAAAGTAGACACCCCAAGCTATTTGCTGACAGGCATGTCGAGTCCATGGAATATTTTATATTGTGACACAAGTTGCGGGAAAAAGACAATTTTTTTTTTTTTTTGCACAAAGTTGTCACTAAATCATATATTGCTCAAACATGCCATGGGCATATGTGAAATTACACCCCAAAATACATTCTGTTCCTTCTCCTGAGTACGGGGATACCACATGTGTGAGACTTTTTGGGAGCTTAGCCGCATACGGGACCCCAAAAACCAAGCACCGCCTTTGGGGTTTCTAAGGGTGTAAATTTTTGATTTCACTCCTCACTGCCTATCACAGTTTCGGAGGCCATGGAATGCCCAAAATAGCACAAACCCCCTCCCAAATGAACCAATTTTGGAAAGTAGACACCCCAAGCTATTTGCTGAGAGGTATGGTGAGTATTTTGCAGACCTCGCTGTTTTGTCACAAAGTTTTGAAAATTGAAAAAAGAAAAAAAAATACATTTTTCTTTTCTTTCTTCATTTTCAAAAACAAATGAGAGCTGCAAAATACTCACCATGCCTCTCAGCAAATAGCTTGGGGTGTCTACTTTCCAAAATGGGGTCATTTGGGGGAGTTTTGTGCCATCTTGGCATTTTATGGCCTTCTAAACTATGATAGGTAGTGAGGAGTGAAATCAAAAATTTACGCCCTTAGAAATCCTGAAGGTGGTGATTGGTTTTCGGGGCCCCGTACGTGACTAGGCTCCCAAAAAGTCCCACACATGTGGTATCTCCACATTTAGGAGAAGCAGCAAAATGTATTTTGGGGTGTAATTCCACATATGCCCATGGCATGTTTGAGCAATATATAATTTAGTGACAACTTTGTGCAAAAAAAAAAAAAAAGTTTGTCATATTCCCACAACTTGTGGCAAAATATAAAAAAATTCCATGGACTCAACATGCCTCTCAGCAAATAGCTTGGGGTGTCTACTTTCCAAAATGGGGTCATTTGGGGGGTTGAACTGTCCTGGCATTTTATGGTCTTCAAAATTGTGATAGGTAGTGAGGAGTGAAAGCAAAAATTTACGCCCTTAGAAATCCTGAAGGCGGTGATTGGTTTTCGGGGCCCCGTACGCGGCTAGGCTCCCAAAAAGTCCCACACATGTGGTATCACCATACTCAGGAGAAGCAGCTAAATGTATTTTAGGGTGCAATTCCACATATGCCCATGGCCTGTGTGAGCAATATATCATTTAGTGACAACTTTTTGTAATTTTTATTTTTTTTTTGTCATCATTCAATCACTTGGGACAAAAAAATGAATATTCAATGGGCTCAACATGCCTCTCAGCAATTTCCTTGGGGTGTCTACTTTCCAAAATGGGGTTATTTGGGGGGGTTTGTACTGCCCTGCCATTTTAGCACCTCAAGAAATGTGATAGGCAGTCATAAACTAAAAGCTGTGTAAATTCCAGAAAATGTACCCTAGTTTGTAAACGCTATAACTTTTGCGCAAACCAATAAATATACGCTCATTGACATTTTTTTTACCAAAGACGTGTGGCTAAATACATTTTGGACTAAATGTATCACTAAAATTGAGTTTATTGGATTTTTTTTTATAAAAAAAAGTAGAAAATATTGTTTTTTTTTCAAAATTTTCAGTCTTTTTCCGTTTATAGCGCAAAAAATAAAAACTGCAGAGGTGATCAAATACCATCAAAATAAAGCTCTATTTGTGGGAACAAAAGGATGCCAATTTTGTTTGGGTACAGCATTGCATGACCACGCAATTAGCAGTTAAAGCGACGCAGTGCCAAATTGTAAAAAGTGCTCTGGTCAGGAAGGGGGTAAATCCTTCCGGGGCTGAAGTGGTTAAGTGCACTGTGTTTGGACGCCAGACACAGTGCATTATGGGAAGTGCCACGTCTATGCAATCATGAGATTGCAGACGCGGCGCTTCATTTGCGGGCTTTTGTCCCGCCTTGCCGCGCTTTCCGAAGCGCCGAGTAGTTTCTGTCCGGCGCTCGTAGTATCTATTACTACGGCCAGGAGGTTTGATTGACATCCGAGTTTGATGTCACTTCCTGTTTTCTCTCATTGCGCCCGAGAGAGAGAAAACTGGAAGTATGAGGAGTGGACTCCTCCATCGCCACTGCCTGTGCCCACACAGCAGAGGACATCACACAGCAAGGTAAGTACAGCACCAATCATCCTCTCATCTCCCCTCCTGTCGGCTAGCAGTATTTTTAACTATATTGTCAGGGGGGCGCTTTAACTCACTGCTTGAGTTCATCCCCGCCTCCACTCTAGATCCTCCAGCCTCCCCTTTGTGCAGAGCCCAGGATCGGATCAGCTGTCCAGGTACAGTGAAGGAAGCTAGGGTGGTTTTGGCAGCGTGGAGAACAGATCCAGCAGTGACAGTCACCTCACACACAGATATCGGAACTGTGTGGGATTTCTTCCACCTTCTCTGCTTCTGTGAGCCACCCCCTCCATCTCTGCACTGTGACCTGGGCTGCTGTGTGTGTGTGTATGGCTCACAGGTAGCAATCCCTAGGTAGCTCACTATCTTTAGACAGCACAGTGCAATTCAGGTCAGATTGCCCAAGCACTGTCTGGCAGCAGAGGAAACAAGTGCATAGGCTACCAGCCAGACTCTCCCTTACAGGAGCTGGACAGAGATCCTCCACCTCTCAGCTGCAGCACACAGTAACAATATGTCTCCAGCTACTGACTCCCCACATATGTCTCTTCCCCCATGGGTCCTTAAAGTGGTTGTATACCCTTTTTTTAACTTTTACCTACAGGTAAGCCTATAATAAGGCTTACCTGTAGGTAAAATTAATATCTTCTAAACCTGTACGGTTTAGGAGATACTTACTTTGTATGCAGCCGCTGATGTCAGCGACGCATGCGCTATGAAGGCCCGGCTGAAAGTCCATCAGAACTGCCAGACCTTGCCGGGAAAAAGACTGCCGCGCATAATCGCGGCTTCGGCCACTCACAGCGCCGGAGCTGCGATACCCAGAAGACACGCCGAGGCAACATGTCAGGCTGCATTTGATGTGACACAGGCTGCATTTAATGGGACACAGGCTGCATTTAATGGGACACAGGCTGCATTTAATTGGACAGAGGCAGCATTTAATGGGACACATTCTGCATTTAAGGGGACAGAGGCTGCATTTAATGAGACACAGGCTGCATTCCAGAACCATACCAGGCCGCTTGCTCTCAACATGGGGAGGGTGCTTTGGGGTCCCCCCAAAGCATCTTGTCTACATGTTGATGGGCCTCGTCCCCACAACCTTGGCCGGATGGTTGTGGGGGTCTGCGGGCGGGGGGCTTATCGGAATCTGAAAGATTCCCCCCCATGTGAATGGGTATGGGGTACATTGTACCCCTACCCATTCACCAAAAAAAGTGTCAAAAAGTAAAAACCACAATACACAGTTTTTAACAATTCCTTTATTAAAAAAAAAAAATTGTTCTGCAATGTACATCCATCTTTAATCACGCCGCCTGACGGACCCAAAAAATAGAAACAAACAAAAACCTCCGCCTTGATGGGAGGCGTCCTGCCGACTGCTGTCTTTTCGCTGTGACAGCTGTTATATCGGCAAGGGCGGGGCCACCTAACCGAGTGACCCTACCTCTTCTGACGTCATGTGCCATCAGTGGGGCGGCGGGGTCATCTGGTTACGTCAATGGGTGGCCCCGCCCCTGCCTATAAAGGAGCTTTCACAGCGAAAAGACAGCAGTCAGCAGGACACCTCCCATTTTTTTAATTAAGGAATTGTCAAAAACTGTGTATTGCTTAGATTGTAAGCTCTAAGGAGCAGGGCCCTCTGATTCCTACTGTATAAAGTATATTGTATTTGTACTGTCTACCCTCAAGTTGTAAAGCACTGCGTAAACTGTTGGCGCTATATAAATCCTGTATAATAATAATAATAATAATATTGTGGTTTTTACTTTTTGACACTTTTTTGGTGAATGGGTAGGGGTACAATGTACCCCACATCCATGGACATAAGGGGGGTGGGATCTGAATTCCCTTTATTAAAGGGGGCTTCCAGATTTCGATAAGCCCCCTGCCCACAGACCCCCACAACTAATGACCAGGGTTGTGGGGGCAATGCCCTTGTCCCCATCAACATTAGACAAGGTGCTTGGGGGGGACCCCCAAGCACCCTCCCCATGTTGAGAGTATGTGGCTTGTTATGGTTCAGGAAGGAGGGCACTCGCCCCCCTATCCTAACCTCCAGGCTGCATGCTCGGATAAGGGTCTGGTATAGATTTGCAGTGCCCACCATGTCATGTGCTGTACCTTGCAGTGACCTTATGAGGTCCTCACATCTAAAATGAATAATACTCTGAGGTCATTATATCTGGCCTCTGGAATCGGTATCTGACCTTACCAAATGTCATTCCCGGTTGGATAGTGCACTCCCTTCCATTTCTTTTCTCTCCTTATTTTCCTTCTTTCTTTTTCAATGTTTCACTTTTATAATGAGTCGTATTTTTTCATTATTTGTCTTTGCTGTTTGCAGCCCTGAACACCAAGTAGTCTATACTCTTCTTACTGGTGTATAGCCAGGACTCTACCGTTACATCATTGACTATACAGCCTTGGCCCTGTGCCTAGAGGACTCTTCTTCAGAACTGATTGCGCCATTCAATGTCCTCATTTTCCAGCAAACTGTTGAAAATTTCTGCATTATTCAATGTTTTTTTCTTTGTAATAGAATTAGCACTCATTGTTCTTCACAGGAGATGCATTTTATTACCTGTGTTGTTTGTGTCAGGAGTTAACAGCAAGGATGGCCAAATTAGCTACACTCAGGAAACTGAGACTAGACCATTTATTTACAGTGAAACCAAAATCAATCCAAACACCAGCAAACATATAGATATTTGTGAACCAAAAACCCAGAGACAAAATATCTAACTAGCAACCTAACATAGTAACAGAAAGCCTAACTAGCAACCTACCTATATACAATATATATAAAATGGGGAACACAAAAAACAGAGTAAAACTGGAGGTGCAGGAAACATATAAGAAGGGGGAACCAAAACTGGGATCAGGAACAAGGGGGAGTAGGAACAAAGCAGCAGGGTTCAGGGTATAGGTACAAGGCAAAAAGCATGACCAGGAATAGGGATGGGGCGAACGGTTCGGCCTGAGCATGAGTTCAGGCTGAACATTTGCCTGTTTGGCCGTTCGCCGAACACGCGAATTTGCAGGGTGTTCGCCGGGTGTTCGCCGAACACCCTTCAATGCACTGAGCACTACACAATTAATTATGCACCCTAATTGGGCAAAGCCTTGCCCAATCAGGGTGCAGTATAAGTTGGTTGTCACGGAGCAGGGCTGGGAAGCCGGCTGCAGCGAACTTAACAACCGATGAGTCATCAGCTGTCAACGGGTTTCCCCGCTGACAGCTGAATAAATAAAAAAAAGTGCCGGTAAAAAAAATGGCATGGGGTATCCCCCCAGTCCATGATAGGCACTCCATGTCTGGTATGGATTTTAAGGGGAAAAAAAAAAAACCCAATGTGGGCCCCCCCAAATCAATACCAGACCCATTATCCGAGCATGCAGCCTGGCAGGTCAGGAAAGGGGAGGGGATGAGCGAGCGCCCCCCCCTGAACAATACCAGGCCACATGCCCTCAACATGGGGTGGTGGGTGCTTTGGGGCGGAGGGGGGCTCTGTCCCCCCCCACTTCAAAGCACCTTGTCCCTATATTGATGGGGACAAGGGCCTCCTTCCGACAACCCTGACTGTGGTTGTAATAAGCACAAAAGTAATAAGCACAGAAAACAGTTTTTGACAAGTCCTTTATTAAAAAATAAAAAAATGGTGTCCCTCAATGTCACATGATGTCAGATGCGGGTGGTGCGACCGGGTGACGTAGCCCCACTCCTTGCCTATATAAGAACTGTCAAAGCGCAGAGAGGGCAGTTGGCAGGAGGCGGAGCGTTTTTTTTTTTCTGTTTTTCGGGTCTGGTGGGCGTCGTGATTAACGATGGATATACATTGAGGGACATTATTTTTTTTTTTAAATAAAGGAATTGTCAAAAACTGTTTCCTGTGGTTATTACTTTTTGACACTTTTTTGGTGAATGTGTAGGGATACGATGTACCCGATACCCATTCACATGGGGGGGCGGGATCTGGAGGCTTCCAGATTCCAATAAGCCCCCTGCCTGCCAACCCTGAAACCACAGCCCAGGGTAGTCAGGAAGAGGCCCTTGTCTCTATCAACATGGGGACAAGGTGCCCCTCTGCCCCAAAGCACTCACCCCGCCATGTTGAGGGCATGTGGCCTTGTATGGTTTAGGAGGGAGGGGCACTCACTCATCCCCTCCCATTTTCTGACTTGCCAGGATGGCTACATGCTCAGATAAGGGTCTGGTATGGATTTTGGGGGGACCCCATGCCGTTTTTTTTACATTTTGGCATGGGGTTCCCCTTAAAATGCACACCAGACCCGAAGGGCCTGGTATGGCCTTGGGGGGACCCTACACCTTTTTTTCTTTTTTTTTTTTCAATAGCCGGCAATTATAACCATGAGTCATTTTAAATGGGATTTGACTTGTTTTTTTCTTTAGAAATTTCATTTTTGCTGTAGCATGTTTTATGCATGCTACAGATGCGCCACTTCACAGGCATATTAAGGGAACCCTCCAGGCACTATATTTAAAGGAATTTTTAATTTTTCTGTTCAATCTTTTCTATTAAGGTTGTGACAGACTCACCCGGGATAGAGGCTTTTGGAGGGGACTGAATGCCAGCCTCTTGCCCACCAATTATGGGCCCTGGCATTTGGGGGAACGGTGCTCTTTGTGAGCTGTATGCCTGGGGTCCCTGGAGGAGGTGTTACTTTGGATTCAGGTCCATGTCCACCCAAGACACACAAACTCTGGGAACACTTTATTTGCCATATTAGAATAGTGACTGATTCATACTGTTGGGACTCATACTGTTAGATGCTAATGTCACCAACTCCACTCACCTGTCTGTTATCCACTATAATGTAAATGAGTCTAGTCTGGCTTACCACAGCTTCTAAGAGTATTCTACCCATTGTTGTTTGCACTAATTAACCCTGTGTTGATGTTTATGGTACTGTGTATTGAAAAGTCAGTGAGCTAGGAGACGTAAAGTCTTACCCTGAAAAGTCTTATCTCTCAGTCAACTAGTCGGGGTCAACCATTAGATAATTAGCTCATGTTAAATAGGTTAGGTTTTAGTCATCCTGCTGTATATATTTGTGTGAGATCTCAAATAAAAGGCTATTACTGATGTACTCCAAGACTGGTATTGTCTGGTTCTTGGGGGTTCCTATAGCCAGATTCATTGGACTTGTGTTCCAGGACTTAGGAAGCGATATACTGATGGAAACACTCAAGCGGAGTGAGGGACGTTCCGTTACATTGGTGGCAAGCAGTGAGACGCTTCCTGCAGTCTGGGACATCCAAACCTCCACCTGGATCCAAGATCAGGATAGCAGACTTCGGTCACCCCAGCGGAGATATGGACCTGGCATCAGAGTTCCCGGGGCTGCTGTGGATCGTCCTTTCAGCATACACCAGGACTGTGTCTGAGGATATATACCTGGAGCTCAGGCAGCAGATTTGGGTGGAGCTCTGGATTGGAGCCCTCCAGCTTGCTGGTATAAAACAGGGCAAGTGCTTTCCAACCCAAGAGCAACGGTCCAGTGACTGATGGGCATTGCGGATGGTATTCCTGGGAGAGTGGCCCCAGGAGCAATGGGTGACTGAGTTGGACAGGCTGGTCCAGCATGAGATAGAGCTGGACAATTATTATCGGGCTCTGCAATGGCACGCAGAGCAGGGATATTTAGGGGAGACAACAGAATGCTCTCCGGAGGGATATGACTTTGGAGGCCCTGGATTGCTGAGGAAGAGCCTTACAGATCGTTTTGTGTTTGGTGATGAAGGAGAACTTACCCTTGAGGACCTGTGAGAATATAGAAAGGCTATGCTCGGTCTTGCAGGGGTCTCAGAGCTTAAACCTGATCTGGACCATTTGCTAAGGAAGGAACAGCATCTGGAAAGGGCATACAGGAAACTGCTAGAACACGTTCAGCAGCATGCCAGAGAATCGGCAGTGGAAACTCCGGAGATTGCCATCCCCAAACCTGAAGTGCTGAGAACTGGGCAGAGCTCTGCTAACCTCTGCCCATCACTGATAGCATCTTCTGGGTTCCACGGACAGGAGATAGTGAACCTCTATCCCCAGACACCAGTTGCAGAGACAGGGGATTTGATAGACTTTTCTGCTGAGGAAGAACAACCTGATGAGCCTCCAGCAGAAGAGCTGGTATCAGGGCCAAACTTCACTGTGCTCTGCCCAGCAACAACAGTAGTATCTGTGGAGTTACAAGGAACTTCCCCAGCTTAAGCACTGGTCACCGGACAGAGGGTTCAAGACCTCTGCCCCACACCTGTGGCAGTTTCGAAGGCTCAGGGTGAGAAGGTGGCAATCATTTCCCAGCAGCAGATACAGGGGGAGAAGGGGGAGGAGGTGTTCTTCGTCCCTCCCCAACAGTTGGCCAGGGTGGAGGAAGCGGTCTTTCCTCCCCAGCAAAGATCCATGCACCTGGGAGACAGTACCACAGACATGTCGTCCCAGTAGCCAGATGAGGGAATGGAAAAGGAAGCAGCCGACTCCCCTTCCCAATGGCAGCTACACAGTTTGTGAGTGGAGGAAGCCAGCCTCCTGCCCCAATGGTTAGCCGGAGTGGAGGATGTGGAGTCCCCAGCAGAAGTGCTGGCAACAGGGCAGAGTGCTACCAACCTCTGCCCAGCACCGGCAACAACTGTGGAGTTCCAGGGAGCCGGGGCAGTCGGCCCCTCTCTCCAGCGACAAGCTGAGGTAGTAAAGCTGCTACTCCCAGCTGAATCACTGGCAACAGGGCAGAGTCCCGCTGGCCTCTGCCTAGTACCTAGTGTGTCTCTACAGCCTCAGTAAGATGGGGTGATCGGCCCCTCTGCCAAGCAGCAGACCGAGCCCAGGAATGTTAAAAACCACCCAGCTGAAGCGCTGGCAGCCGGACAGAGAGTAAATGACCTCTGCCCCACACCTACTGAGGTCAACTATTCCTTGCAGCCAAGAAAGGAGATCATGCGGGCAGACTATGTCAGTTCACTCTGCCTAACACATGTCCAGACCAGGTGGAGGTCTGGGACCTTGTTAGTCAACCTTTTATGGGGAGAAATGTGACAGACTCACCCGGGACAGAGGCTTTTGGAGGGGACTGAATGCCAGCCTCTTGCCCACCGATTATGGGCCCTGGCATTTGGGGGAACGGTGCTCTTTGTGAGTTGTATGCCTGGGAACCCTGGAGGAGGTATTACTTTGGATTCAGGTCCATGTCCCCCCAAGACACACAGACTCTGGGAACCCTTTATTTGCCATATTAGAACAGTGACTGATTCATACTGTTGGGACTCATACTGTTAGATGCTTATGTCATCAACTCCACTCACCTGTCTGTTATCCTCTATAATGTAAATGAGTCTTGTCTGTCTTACCACAGCTTCTAAGAGTATTCCACCCATTGTTGTTTGTGCTAATTAACCCTGTGTTGATGTTTATGGTAATGTGTATTGAAAAGTCAGTGAGCTAGGAGACGTAAAGTCTTACCCTGAAAAGTCTTATCTTTCAGTCAACTAGTCGGGGTCAATCAGGACTTAGGAAGCAATATACTGACGGAAGCACTCAAGCGGAGTGAGGGACGTTCTGTTACAAAGGTTATAAAGAAGAACACAAAGTTTACAAAGTTTACTTTAACCACTTGCCTACAGGGCACTTTTACTCCCTTCCTGCCCATTTTTCAGCTTTCAGCGCTGTCGCACTTTGAATGACAATTGCACAATCATGTGACACTGTACCCAAATGAGATTTTTATCTTTTTTCCCCCACAAATAGCAGCTTTCTTTTGGTGGTATTTAATCACTGCTGGGTTTTTTTATTTTTTACTAAATTTTGAAAAAAAAGTTTCTGTCAGTAAATTTTGTAAATTAAATTTTGTAATTTTTCTACTTCACTGATGAGCGATGATGAGGCTGTACTAATGGACACTGATGGGCACTGATGAGGTGGCACTTATGGGCACTGATGAGGCGGCAGTTATGGGCACTGATTAGGTGGCACTGATGAGGCACTAATATACTGCACTGTTGGGCACTGATAGTTGACACTGATAGGCAACACTGGTGGGCACTGATAGGCAGCACTGATGGACACAGATAAATGGTACTGATGGGCACTGATGGACATTGATGGGCAGCACTGATGAGTAGGCACTGATGGGTACTGAAAGGCAGCAGTGACTGGCATCACTACTTGAATTGACTAATTGGCACTGATTGGTGTCACTGGTGGGCACTGATTGGTGTCATTGGTGGGCACTGAGTGGTGTCACTGGTGGGCACTGATTGATGGCACCGATGGGTACTGATTGGTGGCACTGGGGGGCTTTACTGTAATCAGGGCACTGATGATCAGTGCCTTTATTACATGTCCGTGTGTTCCCTGTATGGTGATGTCGCTGATCGGCTCTCCTCGCCACACACTCTGTCAGAGGCGATGAGAGCCGATCACCAGCACTTCCGCATTTACATGTGACCGGATGTGATTGGACACAGCCAATGACATGGTTAAAGAGCCGCGTGATCGGCACTTTACAGAGATCATGGTCACACCGTGTCCTAGCAACATGGCACGGCCGAGATTGCCGTGTTGTGCGACTCCATGGGCTCACGAGGTGACCCCACCCCCCTCTGACAACACGGGGAAAGCCACAGGGAAGTCCCGTGAATTACCCCTGCGTCAGAGGAGGGCGGGGTCACCGGGTGGCCCCACCCTCCATTATATAAGAAATATCAGAAGAAGTGAAGCGTCACACGGCTGAAGACTCCCACTGAGGCGGATCGTGCGGAAGGAGTGGAGAAGAAGCCTGGAGGAAGATGCAGGATGAGAAGAGCGGAGGAAGAAGAAGAAGAAGATGAAGAAGATGGAGGAAGAAGAAGAACACCGAAAGAACACCAGAAGAAAGAAGATGGAAGAAGAAGCCGAAAGAAGAAGAAATTAATAAAGGACTTGTCAAAAACCGTCTCTTGTGTTGTTTAACCTTTTTGACACTTTTTTTGTGAAATGGTAGGTATGTACCCTATTCACACAGGGGGGCTGGGATCTGGGGGTCCCCTTGTTAAAGGGGGCTTCCAGATTTCAATAAGCCCCCCACCCGCAGACCCCCACAACCACCAGCCAAGGGTTGTGGGGATGAGGCCCTTCTCCCCATCAACATGGGGACAAGGTGCTTTGGGGGGTTACCTCAAAGCACCCTCCCAATGTTGAGGTCATGTGGCCTGGTACGGTTCAGGAAGGGGGGTGCTCTCTCATCCCCCCTGTTTTCCTGCGGCCTGCCAGGTTGTGTGCTCGGATAAGGGTCTGGTATGGATTTTTGGTGGGACCCCACGCCATTTTTTTTTTAAATTTTGGCACGGGGTTCCCCTTAATATGCATACCAGACCTGAAGGGCCTGGTATGGAATTTAGGGGGACCCCCACGCCATTTTTTTTTAAATTTTGGTTCGGGGTTCCCCTGTGGGGAAATCCCATGCAGTTTTTATCAATGAACTTTTATGTGTATTGTCGGACCGACAATTCATTAATAGCCGCGAGTAGTTTCAAATGACTTTTTTCTTTTGAAATGTCATTTTGCTGTCAGACTGTTCTAAACATGGGAAACATGCGCCCCTTTACAGGCATACTATAGACACCCCCTAGGTATGAAATTTAAAGGAATATTACACTTTATTGTTTGACTTTAAGCATTATTAAAATCACTGCTCCCGAAAAAACGGCCGTTTTTAAAACTTTTTTTTGCATTGATACATGTCCCCTGGGTCAGGACCCAGGTCCCCAAACACTTTTAATGACAATAACTTGCATATAAGCCTTTAAAATGAGCACTTTTGATTATTCATGTTCGTGTTCCATAGACTTTAACGTTGTTCAAACAAATTTTTTGCCTGTTCGCAAGTTCTGCTGCGAACCGAACCGGAGGGTGTTCAGCTCATCTCTAGTGTTAAGCAGAGTAGAGGCCATTCTGAAAATCCTAGCCCAAAATTGTTGCGCGAGGAATTTTTAATTTTTATTGTTGCACTTTAAGCATAATTAAAATCACTGCTCTTGAAAAAATAAATAGCTTAAAAAAAAAAAGGCCGTGGCACCATATGTCATTTCTGGTTTTGCATTGGCTCCTGGGAGATCTTGGTCAGCTTAACATGGCACTGCTCCCATAACATTTAACATTGGCATCTATGGAAAATCTTGGTCAGCTTGGCATGGCTGTGCTATGTCAAGCTGACCAACATTGCACTGCACTGCACATGATCGGCATATGCATGCTGGGTAGCCAGCATGCACGGAATCCAAGGAGAAGGACATTGCGGCTTCAGATGCCCACACTGGAGATGGCCGCGCTGTGCAGGAACTTCACAAAGTAAGAAAATGATGCTGCATAAATAGAAAACTGGACATAGTTTACAGCATACCTTTGTTACATTGAACGAGACATGAGTATTCTAGGGGTATTTTTATCTTAAAAGTCATATTTCGGCCAGAACTCCGCTTTCAGGAGCGGCCTCTGGACGCTCATATATGCCCCACCGCAAGTGTCTGAAAGAACACTGGGTGCCCTGCCACTGCCAGTCTGAACGCTGGCTGGGTTCCCTGCTGGACAGATCCCTCAGGAGGTGCAACACTAGGAGCTCACCATTCCTTAATGTAGCATATGTCCAAACACTGGGATTCTAAAGGGAACCTGAAGGCTTAACACCCTTGGTCCTTGGTCCATACAGGGTGTGCCATCACAACTGGACCTTCCCCATCTAGGTTACTGCTCTGTATTTTAACTGCCACTCAGATCTACCTAACCCAAGTCCCCTAATGTACCTAGGATTCCATTGATACCGCTTAGGTCAAGACAAGGTTCAAACGGAACTCTACCCTTCCATAGCAGGCCTCTACTATTGGGACTATAATAGCGGGTGCAGCTCTAATAGTCAAATTGGGTATTTGATAATCCCAGTGACGGTGCAACAGGTGCAAATGGCTGCAAAATGAATACAATCCATAACCCATACAAGCCACATGACAACAATGGAAATTGGGAAGCTTCAAACCCATGGTAAACAGGAGCTTATCCCAATTAAGAGTCCAGCTGGGCAGCAACCCGGTAATCAGCAAAGTCTGGCTGAGCAGTGGCCAGAGGATCAGCAAAGGCCAGCTGGGCAACGGGCAGCAGATAATCACAGGCCAGTTATGCAGCTGGCAACAGATCACAAGCAGGCTTGGCAGAAGACAGAATATCACCATAGGCAGGCTTGACAGTGGATCACCAGATGCAAGCTTAGCAGCAGATCAGCAGAGGCAGGCTTGTATTGTATTGGATCATCAGAGGCAGGCTTGGAAGTGGACAGTGGATCACCAGAGGCAGGCTTGGCAGCAGACTAAACCCCATCAGTAGGCATTGAGGCAGACTGAACCCCATTGGCAGGCATCATTGAGGCAGACTGAACTCCATCAGCAGGGAGCACTGAGGCAGACCGAACCCCACTGGCAGGTGACATAGAGGCAGACTGGACCCCACTGGCAGGCAGCATGGAATCAGGAACTGACTGAATAATGGTTGAGGCAGCAGTGGATAGTGATAATGGTGAAAAATGTAGCGCATAACAGACATATATAATTAACGTGATATCTGTGTAAAACAAAAAGTCCATGAAATGTAATCCTAGGAAAAGGATATACTAGATTAGATGAGTGACACACGAAAGTTCTGATTGGCTGGTGTAAAAATAAAATGATGAATGTCCAACTTCGTGTGAACACAAGAACAACCGCTCAGAGTGGCGGATTTCCAAATAGGGACACTAAATGTGTGGATCCGTCCGTGTGAGCAACGTCAAAGGAAATGACAACAACAGATGAATGGTAGGTATGTGATCTTACCAGATCTGGTGGACTCTAATGTCAGCAACATAGAGTCTTAACAGGCAATGTGCCACACGTGGCAAATACAGGGTTGTCCTGGTGGTTGGGACCTCTGGTTGGGACCTCTAGGGCGAACTCCATGGAAACCATATGAATGAACCGACCCGAACTGGAAACTGGAATCTTGTAAGAAGAATGCACTGGGTCTACCGGAACGGGACACTCAATGGCATCAAAATGATATGTGGGGAAAAAAATTATGCTTCCACATAGTGCAGATAAAAGAGGGTGTTTTATTTCTAAAAAAAAACAATCAAACACATAGATTGGTCCTGTATCATTTAATGTTTTTTATAAATACAAGCAACATGGAGGAGGTGATTTATGCCCCAGTAGAAGACCTGTAGGTCAAAACACGTCGGGCTGCTATTTCAACTTCCATGTTGCCCAATTTTTATATGTGATCACTTTTAATGTTACTGTTTTTTTTAGAAATAACACGCCCTCTTTTATCTGCACTATGTGGAAGCATAATTTTTTTCCCCACATATCATCTTGATGCCGTTGAGTGTCCCGTTTTGGTAGACCCAGTGCATTCTTCTTACAAGATTCCAGTTTCCAGTTCCGGTTTGGTCGGTTCATTCATATGGTTTCCGTGGAGTTCACCCTAGAGGTCCCAACCACCAGGAAACCCCTCTATTTGCCACGTGTGGCACATTGCCTGTTAAGACTCTATGTCGCTGACATTAGAGTCCACCAGATCTGGTAAGAGCACATACCTACCATTCATCTGTTGTTGTCATTTCCTTTGACGTTGCTCACACGGACGGATCCACACATCTAGTGTCCCTATTTGGAAATCCACCACTCTGAGCGGTTGTTCTTGTGTTCACACACAGTTGGACATTCATCATTTTATTTTTACACCAGCCAATCAGAACTTTTGTGTGTCACTCATCTAATCTAGTATATCCTTTTCCTAGGTTTACATTTCATGGGCTTTTTGTTTTACACAGATATCACGTTAATTATATATGTCTGTTATGCGCTACATTTTTCACCATTATTCTTATAGTTTTTTCACACTGTATGTAGCTGCTTATCGGTTCACTTTAGTTAGCGCAGTGGTATTTTTCACATTTCTCAGCAGTGGATAGTGGTAGAATTGAATGGATAGGAAAAAACTTTGATTTCCTTTTGGGTTTAGATGCTGGAGTCCTGCATGTGGTTGCAGGATGCTGACCAGATTGTTCTGCTCATAGAAGGTAGTAACAGTACTGGGGATCATTGAGAAAAGTGTAGCAGAGGCAAATGTCTAAGGGGCTGTTATGGGTAGTTAGGGATAGTCTTTATTTAAATGCAGGGGACGTGTGGTTAATGAAAGCAGAGTACTGGTATACAGGAGGTAAGGAACACTTAGTAGATGCTGTGGTTGCTAAGGGTACTGAAGGAAGGGATTCTTGATGTTTAGAGGCAAATTTCAACTGAAACTAGGGATAGTATCTCTGACCAAGCTTGGAGATGCTGAGCAAAGTTACAGTTCCCTTGTTTGACAAGGGAATGAAGGCCTCTTGAGCCCCTTTAGGGAAAGAGAGCCTTGACTGATGGGGGCATGGCCACGGCCAGGTGCAGGACAAGGTGACTGAGTGGTCACCAAGGATTGTTTGAACTATGGGGAATGAGCTGGGCCTGAGCTCAGGAAAGTATTGCCCCAGGGAATTCTTGGTCTTTTGAGGAACGTGGCTGGAAGAGCTGGAAAGAACCAACAACCCTGTCCGTCTACCATGAACACCGAGCTCCTGTTGGCCAGGGTTCATGAACTGGCACTGCAAAGTCAGGCAGAATGGCTGTTTGCCCTCCTCTTCCCTGAGATGGCTTCCTCTCCCCCCCTCGCCACCTGCAGACTCTGCTGCAGGGTCCCTGGCATCCAGGGCCTGGAGGCGGGCCCGCCCAT
This sequence comes from Aquarana catesbeiana, assembly GCA_037953035.1. Lineage (NCBI taxonomy): Eukaryota > Metazoa > Chordata > Amphibia > Anura > Ranidae > Aquarana > Aquarana catesbeiana. The sequence continues at coordinate 202,948 of JBBHAA010002192.1, forward strand.
CATCCTGTTTGAGCCCCAGTCCTGCTAGGGCCACTTACATGCCAGGATGCTCTCCCCACTCCCCCGAAGCCACTGCTGAGCCGAGTGCCGGTTCTTCCCCTCCTAGGAGGCCCAGAGTGTCTGCCTCTTTTCCCCCACCAGTGACTGCCGCGGCCCGCTTGGGCTCCTCCAGATGCCTCTTCCCCTGGCTGCCTCCCTGTGCCCAGCAGGGCAGGAGCTACAGCAATTCCCACCTCTGTCCCATGCTCGCAGGTGCCCTACTCCCCCAGCGCATGGGGGGTGGGAGCTGGGGGGTTCCACGGAGATCCTCCCGTGCATCCTCTTCCAGGCCTGCCCATCCCCTAGCTCACCATCTGGGAGTCTCTGCAGATACAAATCTCATCGCTAATTTGCCCCCACAGCCTTCGTCCTATCAGTCCCTGGCCGGCGCTCCCACCGAAGCTTCGGCTGCCCCCAAAAAAGGTCTATGCTGGCTGTTCGATGAGAGCCACTGCAAGTGGTACACCGTGTGCCGTTTTAAACACGAATGCTCACTTTGTGGGGGTGCTCACCCCACCAGCCGGTGTTTCCAGAAGGGAAAACAACACTTTCCAGGCTGGGAGCCAAGCCTGGCCTAACGTTTTAGAGATGCTTCCCTGGCTAGACCGGTACCCCCTTCATAGGATGGCCTTGATCTTGAGGGTTTAGACACCAAGCCACACCTACCATGGCATCTAATTTGAAATCCTCAGTTCAATTTGAGTCCGTCCATGCCGAGAAGCTTCAGACGGAGCTTGATTTGGGGAGTATGGCAGGCCCAATTGATCCCCCCCTTTCCACAACCTGAGGGTGTCCCCCCTCGGTGTGGTCACGAAAAAGGCGGAGGGAAAATTCCGCCTTATTCACCACCTGTCCTACCCTTTTGGCTCCTCAGTCAATGACGGCATCGATAAGGAGGAATCCAGGGTCCTCCACCATTATATCTGTATCACCAAGCCCATGCGAGACGACATGGGGATATGGCTATCCTTTCTCCAGTCCTACAATGGCCAGTCTTCTTGGCTGTGGGAGGAGGTACCGAGCTCACAGCTGGAGCTATACACTGATGTGGCAGGCTCCTGTGGTTTTGGCAACTTTTTTCGAGGGGAATGGTCTGCCGAGTGTTGGCCGGCCTCATGGGCTTGCATAGATTTGTGGCGCAACCTCACCCTGCTGGAGCTCTTTGCAGTTGTTGTCACCATTGAGCTGTGGGGTGAACGGTTGCGCAATCGCCAAGTGGTTTTCTGGTCCAATAACATGAGCGTGGTGCAGGTGGTTAACCAACAGTCAGCTAGATCCCCTCTGGTCTTATCGTTACTGCATTTTTTGGTTCTAAAATGCCTGCAGTTTAACATTTCTTTTAGAGCTAGGCATGTTTCCTGGACTGCTAACGATATCGCTGATGCTCTCTCTCGTTTACAGCTTGATCGCTTTTGCTCCCTGGCTTGTTGACTTCCCTGGAGGGCCTCCCCTGTCCAGCCTACTTGTGGAACCTCGTTTCTGATGTTTGCTAGACCTGGCCCTGCGGACGTGGGTGTCGTACTGTCGAGTGTGGGACAAAAGTGTCGGGCAGTGAGTTGTTAATCTCGTCTCAACAGATGCATGGCTTTGTTTTCTTACCTTGTTTATTTGCTACAGAAAGGTTCTTTGAGTTCCACGGTTTCGTCGTCTATGTATGCATTGTTCTTGGTTTCAGCTCCTTGGGTGGGAAGACGGGTCCTGTGGGGCTGGAGACGTGCTACCCATTTCCCCGATTCCCAGCACCAGGTTTCCCTTCATATCCTTTCTGGTATCCATTGCCTGTTTCCATCCATGTGCTCCTATACATTTGAGACTCTTTTTTTTCAAGTGGCCTTTTTGTGGGTGTTTTTTGGTGCCATTCGCATCGGCGAATTGGTTTCCAAATCCACGTCCTCGGCGGCCGGCGTTCTGATGAAGGATGTATCCTTCTCTGAGCGCTGCGTGGCGGTGTTGTTGCGTACCTCGAAAACCGACAGCTTTGGCAAGGGAAGAAGGGTCATTCTGTACCCTTGTGGGGACCCCTTTTGCCCTGTTTCGCTAGTCTCCCCCTTCATGTCCGTAACGCCCCCCCGTCCCCCACCTTCTTCGTCCATGCTGATTCCTCCTCCCTGAGCAGGTTCCAATTTTTGCAGGTTTTCCATTGTTGCCTTAAGAAACTGGGCCTCCCTTCGTGTGATTTTGCGACCCACTCTTTTTGCACTGGTGCTGCCAGCGCTGCTTCTGGTATGGGTTTCTCTGAGTCGGAACTCCAGCTTCTGGGTAGGTGGGAATCATCTCGTTATTCTTTGTACGTTCGCCTACACCTGCTGTTTTAATTTTCAGGTTGTTACCCGGCTCTAATCTGGATAGTTGGAGATTCCTTCATTTACTGGGCCGCACGTTGGTTGGAAGTTCAGAGCTATGGGAAGAATTTGTGTTTCACCTATGATTTCGCCAGGATCCGCTGGCTTTGGCTCCGTGGGTGACGCTGGCCTCAGGTCCTTTCCGGAGTGTTTGCACCTTTGTGCTCATGTTTCTGGCCCCATCATCTTGATTCTTCATGCTGGAGGGAATGACGTGGGTTATACACGTTCTGTGGACTTAATCTCCGCTATCAAGTGAGACATCACTCAGTGTTATGCAGCCTATACCAACTTGGTTCCCATCTGGTCTGAAATTGGGCCTCACTTGCTATGGGCCCAGGAGTTACCTGGCCCCCAGGTCGCCAAGTTTGTTTGGCTGATCGGGGGGTTTGTGATCCAGCACAAGGATTTGGAGGGTGCTAATGATGATCTGCTGAGATTGGATGGCGTTCACCTTAATGATATAACTTTAACCTTGGCCTTCAGCTTGGTGTGGAACAGGCACTGGCTGCAGGCGGGTGGGTGGTGGTTTCTTGACCTTGCCAGTATAAAAGTCGTTGTAATGGGCTATACCCTTGATGGAAATTGGAAGTAGGTGGCCTATCCAGCATTTATGGTAAAGACAGGCCCTCCCTTTTGGAATTGCATGCTCACAGTACAACTGTGACTGGCACCGGTTTAAAAGTGTTCACATGTTATGTGTTGGTTTTAAACAAAGCTGTGGCCTTGCCCTTTCCAACCTAATGGTTGTAAGTGTGTTTATTTAATAGGTTGAGGGGGCAAGGGTGAGGGTTTCTAACCATTTAAGTTACATTTCATTTGTACCTGGGCCCATTGCACCTCAGCAGTCATGAAGGCCTCTTGAGCCCCTTAGGGAAAAGAGAGCATTGACTGATGGGGGCATGGCCAGGTGCAGGACAAGGTGGCTGAGTGGTCACCAAGGATTGGTTGAACTATGGGGGATGGGCTGGGCCTGAGCTCAGGAAAGTATTGCCCCAGGGAAGTCTGGGTCTTTTGAGGAACATGGCTGGAAGAGCTGTACACCCTCCTGTCCCTTTTTTCTTATGGTATGTCACAGCTTGCTACAGTTTCTTGACCCTGCCAGCATAAAAGTGACTGTAATGGGCTATGCCCTTGATGGAAATTGGAAGTACAGTAGGTGGCCCCTCCAGCACTTATGGTAAGGAAAGGCTCCCCTTTTGGAATTGTGTGCTCACAGTACAACTGTGACTGGCACTGGTTTAAAAGTGTTCACATGTTATGTGTTGGATTTTAAATAAAGCTATGGCCTTGCCCTTTCCAACCTAATAGTTGTAAGTGTGTTTATTTAATGGGGTGAGGGGGCAAGGGTGAGGGTTTCTATCCATTTATGTTACATTTAATTTGTACCTGGGCCCATTGTGCCTCAGCAGTCAAGCTCATCAGTAACACATTTTAACAGGAGTCTAAGTGAACAAGCTGAGTAGTGCTCAAAGACGTAAGCTGTGTCATCTTCCAGAAACCACACCAAAGACTCAACCTGAGGCATATGAAAGGGAAAACATCATGGCCATGAGAGGTAGCAGGCAAAGCTAATTCAGAACAAACCTGAACCAGAGGCTGTATTTCTCTAAAAGAAAATCTGTCCTGATCAACTAAAGAATGTGCTACCTGAATGTTTTCCAACAGTCTTTCACTAGTGCAATCCTTCAAAATCTGGCGGCAAAGATCTTTATTCTCCAATGTCAATCTCACATGACAAATAGCCCCCCCTAGATGCATCTTGACATAAAGAACAGCAAATACACCAGGCAAATATCTCACAGTTCCCAAGTGCTGCTAATCTGGTTATAAGTGGGCTCCAGTGTTATGTCAGGAGTCAACAGAACGGTTGGCCAAACCTGCATAGCTAGACTCAGTAAACTGAGATCAGACCATGTTTATTAAAATTAGATTTATTTACAGTGAAACCAAAATCCATCCAAACACCAGCAAACAAAGATATAAGTGAACCAAAAAACCCAGACACAGAAAGGCAGGGGGAAACTGTAGGTGCAGGAGACATATTGGAAGGGGGGAAAAAAAACTGTGATGAGAAACAAAGGGGAGAACAACAAGGGAGCAGGGTTCAGGGTATAGATACAAGTAAAAAAGCATGATCAAGAGCAGGGGCAATGGCAAGCAATATCTGGCAGCAAGCAAAACACTAGAGCGAGGGGGAAATGTAGAGGAGCACCTAAATACCCTCCTAGCAGCCAGCATTAGGTACAGACTTATTACTGGTAACTACTGGCTGCTGGGAGACACCTGCTGGTGGATGCCAGAACTACAACCTTCCACTCTGGGAAGCACAATGCCAACAGCAGATGATCCAGGTCTTGACTGTTTATTTCCTTACCTAGTAATGATGGATCACATGTTGTGTCTGCAGTTTGCAGTGTTGTGGCTGATCGATTACCCTATGTCCATGTATTCATTCACCTAACTTGTCCCTAAGAATTATATAAATAAGCAATTTCCTGTTCCAGGTCGCGCAACATCCAGTCCATGCTTCACCATTTTCTCTGTGGTGCATCACAAATGTGAGAGTGATAATATGTTGAAACACATCTCTTCTCTTCATTGTTCTGCTTGTTTGTGTCTGTGTCAGATATTATTACTGTGTAGTTCTCAACTGCAGAGCACTGAGAGACCTGGGGATTGTGCTATATGTAGTTTCTTCACAGGAAGTGTCAGTTCTCACACTACAGCCAGAAGTCATGCATTAACTTGCCAGGCCTCATGTCTTATGTCTAAATACAGAAAGATGCTTCTGACATCAGAATGTGATTTACTTTATTATCTGTGACACACATGACACAATGAAACTACATGATCTACAGTTAGGCCCATATTTATTTGGACAGGGCACACTGTTAATTTTTTTTCAGGTATTTGCCAACACATATTCAAGCTATAGTTATATAATGGATATGGGCTGAAAGTGCACAATCAGGTTTAATTTGAGGGTATATACATCCAAATCGGAGGAAGGGTTTAGGAATTACAGCTTTTAAGAATAGCCAACCCCCCTTTTTCAAGGGACCAAAAGTAACTGGACAATTAAATCAAAAGCTGTTTCATGGCCAGGTGTGGGCTACTCCTTCGGTATTTCTTCATCAATTAAGCAGGTAAAAGGTGTGGAGTTTATTCTAATGCCCCGTACACACAAGCGGAATTTCCGTCTGAAAAATCTTGGATGGTGGATGGTTTTTCTGACAGAATTCCGCTCAAGTCTGGCTTGCATACACACGGGTCACACAAAAGTTCTCTGAACTTTCGACCGTCAAGAATGCGGTGACGTACAACACTACTATGAGCCGAGAAAATGAAGTTCAATTCTTCCGAGCATGTGTCAAATTGTTTCAGAGCATGCGTGATTTTTTGCACGTCCGAATTGCAAACAGACAAACGCATTTTCGGATAGGAACCTTTTCCGACCGAAAAATAGATAACCTGCTCTCAATCTTTTGCTGGCTGGAATTCTGCCAGCAAAAGTCCGATGGAGGATACACATGGTCCCATTTTCCAACCAAAAGCTCTCATCGGAGTTTTGCTGGCGGAATTTCCGCTCGTGTGTTCGGGGCATAAGTGTGGTATTTGCATTTGGAATCTTTTGCTGTGAATCTACATCATGCGTTCAAAGGAGCTGTCAATGCAAGTGAAACAGGTCATTGTACGGCTTCAAAAATGAAACAAATCCACCAGTGCGATAACAGCAACATTAGGAGTGGCCAAATCAACAGTTTGGTACATTCTGAGGAAAGAAGAAGGCACTGATATTGGCAACATAAAAAGGCCTGGACGTCCACAGAAGACACCAGTGGTGGATGATCGCAGGATCCTCTTTATGGTAAAGAAAAACCCTTTCACAACATCCAGACAAGTGAAGGACACTCTCCAGGAGGTGGGCATATCATTGCCAAAGTCTACAATCAAGAGAAAACTTCACAAGAGCAAATGCAGAGGGTTCACCACAAGGTGTAAACCATAAATAAGCCTGAAGAATAGAAAAGCCAGATTAGACTTTGCCAAAAAAAAATCTAAAAAAAGCTGGACCAGTTCTGGAAAAGCATTCTTTGGATGGATTAAATTAAGATTAATCTGAAACAAAAAGAAGGGGGAGCTTAATGAGCTACACCTCCGTACAAATATGTGGGGGGAAATTACTTCCAGTTAAATCCACAGCTAGAACACCTGTCTATGTTCAATTAAGATCTATTGACTCATCTAGACTATAAGCAGCATATAATAAAAGGAGGATGATCTCCTCAAGAGACTCATCAATGAGGAGTAAGCGAGTTTAAGAAAAAATACAAATTGCTTTATTACATATCTTAGAAGAGTATGAGGGATGAACGTGAGGCAAATATGACCCTACAAAAGCTACCATTCCATATAAAACAATTACCAAATGAGAACAAATATGGGGTGGGACTTTACATGCACCTTGCAGGGTCTAATAAAAATACATACCAAATAGGCTTAAAAAATAAACAAATCTTTATTTCCATATACAAATGGTTAGCTTTAAAAAAGTTGAATACAACTGATTAAAGTCACAGTTAATGTAAGTCTATCCAGAATGTGCTGGTCCTGGCTGAAGAATCAAGAAAACTTGCCTACTCGTTTCGCAGGAAGTCCTGCTTCATCAGGGTCTTAGATTGGAGCACAAATTTGTACATATACTGTGTAGTTTTTGTCAGCCCATCCAGTGGAGGAGAAGCCTGGGGAGCCCGTGGGCATTAACTCCCTGTCCCCCTCAAAGAGAAATAAGACTCTTTAAACGATCAAAAGGAGCCAGAACTGGGTCAAAAGAGTATCCCAAGTTACAAGAGGCACATTTAAAGAATGAATCAAGCCACACCTAAGCTTTTACTTATCCTTGCAGCATAGATGGAACCGTGAAAAAATCTATATTAAATGGCTTACTGAGTGTGCATACTTCCTTCGTCTGTGTCTGAATCAAAGAACCCTCTGTGATGATAATGTCACGCTGACATGTTTCACTAGTCAAGCTAGTTTCTTCAGAGCAAGCCTCGCTCTGAAAAAACTAGCTTGACTAGTGAAACATGTCAGTGTGAAATTATTATCACAGAGGGTGTGATGCTTTGACTCAGACAATGCCCACTTGACTTGCCTTACATGCTCAAACTACCAAGCAGGGATTTCAGCTGGCATGACAGGAGGAGTGTGGAAGTGGTGACTGACCTGCTGTGGAGACAGATCCCGGAGTTAATGTCAGGGCTAGGCTCAGCCCTTTATTCTCTGAGCTGGCCACTCAGCTGTCGGCTAATTGCCAGCTCCTATCTCACAGTTACTCAAAAGTTGATGATATTCTGCTCGTCAGTCCTGCCTACTTAAGCCGTTCAGCCCAGTGGATCTCTGCCTTCGCCTTGGTCAACATCACAGAGACTATCTCCTGTGTTCCTGTTTAAAGACTTTTTTTAAGTTCAATCATTTTTATTAATGCTTATACAAAATACAGCTCAGTGTACATATTAATATAATAATACATTCCTATTTCAACCGCCACTCTTGAGTGTATATTAAAAAGGGTCCCATATCAGAACGTGCTTTATTATTCCATGTAACCTTACCCCCTTCCCTTACTCCCTCCCCCCAACCCCTCCCCTCCACCCTCCCCCCCTCATCTTCCAACACGTTTTGCCATTTCTATGTCATACGGGATTTAACTCCTTGTACTGTTATAGCAAGTATCCCATTTCCTCCAGCCATGGACTCCAAAGTTTTTTAAATGCTTTTAAATTCCCCCTTTTTATATACACTGCCTTTTCCTTCCACATTGTTTCCGTCACTGTTTTGCACCAGTCGATTTTCTGTGGGGGAGTTCTTGCCTGCCATCTTTGAGCTATTAACTTCCTCGCCTGAAAGAGGCATCTCTGGACTGTTGTAATTTTATAGGTTCCAATGGCCAAATCCTCCCCTACCCCCAAAATGCATAGTTTCGGATCCATTTTAAGTTCTAAGGAGAAAACTTTATTAAGAGTTTCTATAATCTCTGACCAGTACCTGAATAATTTCGGGCATTTCCATAACATATGCAACAAGTCCCCTTCGTGCTGGCATCTAGGGCAGTTGGCATCCGTTCTCCTCCCAACCTCAAATAACCTTTTAGGAGTATAATATGTCCTATGGAGAACCATTAGATGTGAGATCCTTTGGGCTGGGGAGATCGATACCCGATGCCCTCCTGCTAATATCTCCCTCCACTGCCCGTCTGAGAGTGCGCCCAACTCCCTCTCCCATTTACCTCTACTTTTAAGTTTTTCTGGGGTCTCTATGCTGTTTTTACAAATGTGTGGGTATATTTCAGCTATGGTCCCCCCATGACCCTCCTGGTTTCCCAGTTTCTGAAGCACATCAGACTCATTCCAGGAGGGGCCCCGGTCCCCAAACTGTGCCTTAAGGGCGTGTTTAACTTGTATGTAGTTATATAATGAGCTATCTGGTATACCAAATTCTTCTTTTAAAGTAGCGAAGGGTTTTAGTATGGACTGGTTATATAGCTGAGCTAGTTTCTCAATACCTCTCTTTTTCCAGATTTTAATTGTTCCTATTTCTTGTAGTTCTTGTAGATTCTTATTATTCCACAGGGGGTGTGTTTAATCCAGTCATTTATTCCCAACAGCGTTTTGACGGTGCACCAGACTTTTTTTATTAATTTGACCGTAGGGGTATTGTATATAAAGGAGTCTGCTTCCAGAGTTTCTATTACGGTCTTATGGGGGGCTCCCTTAATAATCAGATTCTCCTTGCTATCTCCTCCCATATACTGCATCTGTGCTGCCAAGAAATAACTACGTAGGTGTGGAACTGCCATCCCCCCTTCCCGCGTGGGTAATTGTAAGGTCTGCAATATTATCCTAGGGGTTCCTCCTTTCCATATAAGGGCTCTAAATATTGTTTCTACTTTATCAAACCATCTCCTGCTTATCCATACTGGGGAGTTCTGCATTATATACAGCAATTGGGGAAGCCATAACATTTTAATTAAATTGCACCTCCCCGCCACTGATAACGGGAGATCCTTCCATATTTCGACCTTATCTTTGAATTTCTTTAATAGGGGGGCTAGATTATTATCTAAGTAGCTCTCTGGGTCCTTGGTGATCTTGATACCTAGATATTTTGTTAGTGTTGTTATTCCTAACCTGTTGTCATTTGAGGGGGCATCTGTACTATCTGAATCTAGGGGTAATAGAACTGATTTTCCCCAGTTTATGGACAATCCCGAGATCTTCCCAAATCTTGAGAATATGTCCATTACTTGATTCAGTGATTCCTCTGTGTCTCCCATAAATATGAGGACATCGTCCGCATACAGTGCGATCCGCTCTTCGCCATCCTCCCTCTGAAACCCCACTATTTTCCTATCCTGCCTTATTGTTGTAGCTAGTGGCTCCATAGCTAGGGCGAAAATCATGGGGGACAGGGGGCACCCCTGCCTTGATCCCCTCTCTAATTTAAACCCAGTTGAGTAATTATTATTGACTTTAACTTTTGCGTTTGGTTCATTGTACAATACTTTAACCCAGTTTATGAATGAGGAACCAAAGCCGTATTCCTTTAGTGTTCTCCAGACATATTCCCATTCTATGCTGTCGAATGCTTTTACCACATCCAGCAGAAGCATTGCTCTCGAGCCTCTGTTTTCCGTGGGTATCTGTAAGTTTAAAAAAACTCTCCTGATGTTCATGCTAATTGTTCGATGGGGTATAAATCCTGTCTGGTCTGGGTGTACTATTTTGTGGATCACTTTCTTAACTCTAGTGGCCAAAATTTTTGCTAAGATTTTAACATCTGCACAGAGCAATGATATAGGTCTATATGACCCAGGGTCCAGGGGATCTTTCCCCTCTTTGTGTAACACTATTATTGTAGCTTCTGTCATTGAGGTGGGTAACCTCCCTTGCTCTTTTGCCCAGTTGAAGACATCCAACAGTTCCTGAAATAGTACCTCCCCATACTGTTTATAAATCTCAACTGGGAGGCCGTCGGGACCTGGTGATTTATGGTTAGCCATTTCTGACACTGCTGTTTTAATCTCTTCTATAGTGATTGGTCTTTCTAATTCCTCAACATCCACCTCTCCCAGTGTTGGTATCTCAATGTTTTGAAAAAATTTGTCCATTTCTCCCTCATCCCTGGTCCCACTAGATTTATATAACCTCTTATAATATTCTTCAAACGTCTCAGTAATCGTTTCCAACCGAGATGTTGTCTCACCTGCCGAGGTCTTAATAACCGGGACCACGGATGAGGGGGAGTCGGATCTAACTATACGGGCCAATATCTTCCCTACTTTTTCCCCTTCCCCGTGCATGACTTGGTTCTGGAATACCCTTTTGTTTTCTACTTTCCTAATTATTATGTCTTGGTACCTTCTTTGTTTATTTTCCCACACTCTCTGTTTTTCAAGGGAAGGTTCGTTTATGTATTCCTTTTCAGCAGCAATTAGTTCCCTCTTAAACCGCTCCTCCCAGTCCCGAGACGTTTTTTTAATTTTTGACACTTTCTGTATAATCAAACCCCTTAAAAATGCCTTCAGTGTGTCCCACACCACCCCTCTCGATGTAGTACCCGAGTTAAGCTTTATAAATTCTTTCAGTTCTGCTATCACCCCTTCCTGGTTCTCTATTATTTCCAACCATGCTGGATTCAACTTCCATGTTCTATTAGTTTTCTTATGACTCGGATTTATCGAGATTGTGAGTGGGGAATGGTCCGATACCCCTCTAGGGTGATAGATTATGTTATTTATTACTTGTAATGCCAGACCATTACCTAGAGCTAAGTCTATCCTTGACAGAGAAGCACTGGAACTCGAATAGCACGAAAACTGCTGGACCCTCGGGTTCCTTATTCTCCACATGTCAAGCAATCCTGCTTCTTGTAGGAAATGTTTCAAACGGTTTTCCTGCTTTCTCTGGCGCTGTTTCCCCCCGGGGAGTCCGTCTATTTTATTATCCAGAACCATGTTAAAGTCCCCGACAACTATAACAGGTAATTCAGCCTTTTCAGTTATGAATTCCATCAAATTATACAAAATATCCAATTTAAACGGGGGTGGGATATATAAATTAACTAGTATACATTCCAGATTCTCTATTACACAATGTAGAAACACGTACCGTCCCTCATCGTCTATCTTGCACTGCCTGCAAGTGAACGCTACCCCACTACCAATCAAAATTGAAGCTCCTCTGGAATAGGAGGTATATGTAGAGTGAAATTGATGTTGGTATCTCTTTTTCCATAAGTTGTTTTTGGAGTCTTTTGTCAGGTGTGTCTCTTGCAGGCAGGCAATTTCGACTTTGAGTGTATCTAAACCGTCTTTAACTACTGCTCGCTTAATAGGGGAACCCAACCCTCTAACATTCCATGAACTAATATTCAGGACCATAATTTATTACTTATATTTATGGGCAGGAGACTTTAGTGGAAAGGAAAAGGCTGTGGTAAAAGCGGGCGGGACAGCCACCGGCAGGAAGGAAGGAAGAGAAAGAAAAAAGTACTAAAGAAAAAAGAAGAATAAGGAGATCTACCTCCCCTCCACCAAATCCTCTCTCTAACGCATTACCTTCCCAACTACCTAAAGTGCTTATTACTACTAAAAGGGGGGGCCTTCCCCCATCCCACCACCTTTTTATTTTAGTGACTTCAAATTTTGAAAACTTATACATACTACACATACTATATTTATTTACCATAACCATTCATAATTCGCAAGTGCATTCAGTGTGACTTTAGGAAAAGATATAATTCCCTTTCCTTTTTTCTTTCTCTTCTCTCTCCCCGCTGCTCATTTATTAGGGAAACCCAACTCTCTAACATTCCATGAACTAATACTCGAGACCACTATTTATTACTTATATTTGTGGTCAGGAGAACTTAGTGGAAAGGAAAAGGCTGTAGTAGAAGCGGGCGGGACAGCCGCCGGCAGGAAGGAAGAAGAAGAAAAAAAAAAGGAAAGTACTAAAAGAAAAGGAAAGAACAAGGAGACCTACCTCCCCTCCACCGAATCCTCTCTCTAACGCATTCCCTTCCCAACTACCTAGAGTGCTTGTTTCTACTGAAAAGGGGGGCTTTCCCCCATCCCACCGCCTTTTTATTTTGGTGACTTCAAATTTTGAAAACTTATACATACCACACATACTATATATATTTACCATAACTAATCATAATTTGCAAGTACATTCAATGTGACTTTAGGAAGAAATATACTTCTTTTTCTTTTTAAAGTGCAAACGTGACCTTTTTGTGTTTCCCTATTATAATCATTACCCTCCACTATCTTCCTCCCCCATCCCTCCCCTCCCCCCCCACCACTCTAGGTCCCCCTTGTAGGCTTTTTTAATGACCGTCTCCCATTCCCCTACCCCCACCCCTTCAGAAAAACAACAAGATCCTATACACCCTCACTGGGGCTTCTAGTATATCTTCAAATTCCGAAAGAGGAGAGGACCCCTCACTCCCAACACTCCTCAAGGGATCTAGCTGTGTCGGGAAGTGAAGAGCAGGCCCCCCCCCAAAAAAAGTTTCTATAAGGGTTTAAAAACATACAAACTGTGTTCTTGCATAATGAAGGATACTGGAAAACAAACACAGATAGCAAAAGTATCTATGTGCATAACGCCATCTAACACCATCTAACAATTCTAAAAGAAAAAAACGCTATGGTATGTTGAGGGGATGCCTTTTCCAAGGAAGACTTTGGTAGTAACCAGGTAAGAAAACAATCAATGTATTTGAAAGTAAAATGTTTTAGATATACCCTCAAGGGATGATGTTAAACTATCTAAAGATGATCATACTCTGTTCTTCACATGCGTTACCTGATCGGTGTTGAAAAGAATGTTTCTTACCATCTGGATTTGCTCTTATTTGTATTTACTCACAGTACCCAGTGAGCTTGTTTCCTGAACTCATAAACCTTTCAAAAGATGGATAAAAAGAGAGGAGTGTAGGTATGGAGGATAAGGGAGGATAAGAGTAGAGGGAAATAGAGGTTCAGACAATGAGGGGAAAGAGTATAAGATTAGGTAGATGTTCTACTGGAGAGCCCTTTTGGCAAGATTTGAATCAGTTTAAAGCATTTGACAGGGGTACGTGCATATATTCAGCCCACGATCTCCAGGTGGCCTCGAACTTCTCGGTTGTATCTTGTAGAATACTGACCATCTTTTCCTGTGCCATGATCCATGAGATCTTTTGTTTTGCCAGGTTACTGGAGACCGTGGGCTGTTTCCACGCCTTTGCTATAGTCATTTTAGCTCCTAATAGGATGAAGTGAAGAAGTCTCCGTTTGTTTTTTGGTGTTTTTTCTGGTGGAAAGTTTAGTAAAGCTATGTGGGGGACTTGGGAATAGCCACACCTGTGGTATGTCTAATGCCCTGTACTAGGGATGAGCCGAACACCCCCCGGTTCGGTTCGCACCAGAACCCGCGAACGGACCGAAAGTTCGCACGAACGTTAGAACCCCATTGACGTCTATGGGACTCGAACGTTCGAAATCAAAAGTGCTCATTTTAAAGGCTAATTTGCATGGTATTGTCCTAAAAAGGGTTTGGGGACCCGGGTCCTACCCCAGGGGACATGTATCAATGCAAAAAAAACTTTTAAAAACGGCCGTTTTTTCGGGAGCAGTGATTTTAATGATGCTTAAAGTAAAAAAAAAAAAGTGAAATATTCCTTTAAATATCGTACCTGGGGGGTGTCTATAGTATGCCTGTAAAGTGACGCGTGTTTCCCATGTTTAGAACAGTCCCTGCACCAAATGTCATTTTTAAAGGAAAAAATCTCATTTAAAACTGCTTGCGGGTTTAATGTCATGTCGGGTCATGGCAATATGGATGAAAATCAGTGAGACAAACGGCATGGGTACCCCCCAGTCCATTACCAGGCCCTTTGGGTCTTGTATGGATATTAAGGGGAACCCCGCACCCAAATTAAAATAAGGAAAGGTGTGGGGCCACCAGGCCCTATATACTCTGAACAGCAGTATACAGGCGGTGCAAACAAGACAGGGACTGTAGGTTTGTTGTTAAGTAGAATCTGTTTGTAATTTTGAACATTTTTAACGTGTTTAGCTCCAGCCAAAAAATCTTTTCTAAGCTTTTTGGAAAACATAGGGAAGGGTTATCACCCCTGTGACATTTGTTTTGCTGTCTTTCCTCCTCTTCAGAAGATTTCACCTCACTTTTTTGTCCCAATGAAAAATGTTTTTTGAAAATTTGGGTTTTTTTGTGGAACAAGGATTGGAAAGCATCAGTGGAAAGGAGAAATTGTTTTCCCATATTAACTCTTACAGGAGAGAATTTCCCTTCCTAGGGGTAGATTTCATCTCACTTCCTGTTGTCTCCTTCCGTTTGCAAGTAGGAGTCGTTTGTAAGTTAGATGTTTGAAAGTAGGGTCCTGCCCTATATACTCAGCAGAAATTTGGGCCTTAGGTGTTGCTGTGGCCACAACACTGTAAGCCCTCACAGGGCCCTGCTGTGAAATATTAGATCAAGAATTGTAATTACATGCCCCTGTTGAACAGGAGCTGAAAAATTAGGCCTTAGGCACTGGTGCTGGTGCCACAACACTGCAACCCCTCACAGACACTCTAGTTGGAACGCAGGAACGAGCCCTGCTGCAAAGTATTGCTTCAAAAATTGTAATTACACGCCCCTGTTAGACAGGGGCAGAAAAATTGGGCCTTAGGCACTGGTGCTGGTGCCACAACACTGCAACCCCTCACAGACACTCTAGTTGGAACGCAGGAACGAGCCCTGCTGCAAAGTATTGCATCAAAAATTGTAATTACACGCCCCTGTTAGACAGGGGCAGAAAAATTGGGCCTTAGGCACTGGTGCTGGTGCCACAACACTGCAACCCCTCACAGACACTCTAGTTGGAATGCAGGAATGAGCCCTGCTGCAAAGTATTGCATCAAAAATTGTAATTACACGCCCCTGTTAGACAGGGGCAGAAAAATTGGGCCTTAGGCACTGGTGCTGGTGCCACAACACTGCAACCCCTCACAGACACTCTAGTTGGAATGCAGGAACGAGCCCTGCTGCAAAGTATTACATCAAAAATTGTAATTACACGCCCCTGTTAAACAGGGGCTGAAAAATTGTGCCTTAGGCACTGGTGGTGGCGCCCAGAACCAAAAATGTTCTTACAAGCTATCAGCGTGATGATTGAGGAGGAAGAGGATAATTACTCAGGGATAGTCACTCAGCATCAGCATAGGCAGTCTTTGAAGGGATCTGAGATTTCAAAATAAATTATTCGGTTACATCAGCATCAGGTGCTTGGTAGCTGGTGGTGATCCAAGACTCATTCATTTTTATGAAGGTCAGCCGATCGACCGAGTCGGCGGACAGACGCACCCTGTGATCGGTTACCACGCCTCCAGCAGCACTGAATGTGCGTTCCGAAAGAACGCTGGATACAGGACAGGCCAGTAGCTCAATTGCATACTGTGCAAGCTCTGGCCAGTAATCCATCCTCAAGACCCAGTAACCCAGAGGATTTTCGGTGGGAAAGGTGTCCAAGTCTGATCTTGCCCCTAGGTATTCCTGCACCATGTAAAACAGACGCTGGCGATGGTTGCTGGAACCGATCATACCTTGGGGCTGCGGACCAAAAAATTGTCTGAACGCATCGGTCAGACGGCCACCTTCTCCACCGCTCCTTCTTTGACTGACCGAAGCCTCAGCAACACGTTGTCCAGAAACAGGAGTTTGTAACCTCCCAGTCTCTGGGAACGCATTGCACAGACCTTTCTGCAAGGCCTCCCGAAGATGTTTCATCCTCTGCTCCCTCTGCGATGGCAAGATAAGGTCCGCAACCTTACCCTTGTAACGTGGATCAAGGAGGGTTGCCAGCCAGTATTGGTCCTTCTCCTTGATACCACGAATACGAGGATCCTTACGCAGGCTTTGCAGGATCAGGGAGGCCATGCAGCGTAGGTTTGCTGAGGCATTCGGTCCGGAGTCCTCTGGGTCACTAAGAACGACATGGTCCGCAGCCACCTCCTCCCAGCCACGTACAAGTCCATGTGTTTCTTGGGACTGATCCCTTAAAGACTGCTGCTGATGCTGAGTGCCAGGCTCCACCTCCATACTGACACAATCTTCCTCCTCCTCCTCCTCCTCTTCCTCCTCGTCCTCTTCCTGTGTGATCGGCGGGCACGCAGGAACACTGTCTGGATAAAGGGGGCCTTGAGAGCTAAGGAAGTCCTCCTCTTCCTGCCTCTGTTCTGCCTCAAGTGCCCTGTCCATTATTCCACACAGCGTGTGCTCCAACAGGTGGACAAGGGGGACAGTGTCACTGATGCATGCACTGTCACTGCTCACCATCCTCGTGGCCTCCTCGAATGGTGACAGGACAGTGCATGCATCCCTGATCATGGCCCACTGGCGTGGGGAAAAAAAACCAAGCTCCCCTGACCCTGTCCTGGTGCCATAGTCGCACAGGTACTCATTGATGGCCCTCTGCTGCGTGTGCAGCCGCTGCAGCATGGCCAACGTTGAGTTCCACCTGGTGGGCATGTCACAGATTAGGCGGTTCTTGGGCAGGTTAAACTCCTTTTGGAGGTCCGTCAGCCGAGCACTGGCATTATATGACCGGCGGAAATGCACACAGACTTTCCTGGCCTGCCTCAGGACATCCTGTAAGCCTGGGTACCTGCCCAAGAACCGCTGCACCACCAAGTTAAGGACGTGAGCCAAACAGGGCACATGGGTCATTTGTCCCTGTCGGAGGGCAGAGAGGAGGTTGGTGCCATTGTCGCAAACCACCATTCCTGCCTTAAGTTGGCGTGGCGTCAACCACCTCTGAACCTGCCCCTGCAGAGCTGACAGAACCTCTGCCCCAGTGTGGCTCCTGTCCCCCAAGCACACCAGCTCAAGCACCGCATGGCATCTTTTGGCCTGCGTACTTGCGTAGCCCCTTGAACGCCTACGGAGCACCGCTGGTTCCGAGGAAGAGGCCATGGAGGAAGAAGAAGAGGAGGGGGTGGAGGAGAGAGGTGTGTCACAATCAGCATTTTGGAGGCGTGGTGGCGGAACAACCTCCAACACTACTGCACCTTGTCCTGCATCCTTCCCAGCTGCCAGCAGAGTCACCCAATGCGCCGTGAAACTTAGGTAACGTCCCTGTCCATGCCTGCTGGACCATGAGTCAGCGGTAATATGCACCTTACCGCTGACCGCCCTGTCCAGCGAGGCATGGACATTGCCTTCCACATGCCGGTAGAGAGCCGGAATCGCCTTCCGTGAGAAAAAGTGGCGTTTGGGTACCTGCCACTGAGGAACCGCACATTCCACAAACTCACGGAAGGGGGCAGAGTCTACCAACTGAAAAGGCAGCAGTTGAAGTGCTAGCAATTTTGCCAAGCTAGCATTCAACCGCTGGGCATGTGGATGGCTGGGAGCAAACTTCTTTCAGCAGTGCAGCAGCTGGGGCAGGGAAATTTGCCTGGTACAATCTGACGTCGGTGTACCAAAAGCAGATTGCCCACAAGTACTTGGCTGTGACACACCTAATTCTACACCTTCATTCCTCTCACTGCAGGTCTCAGAGAGGACTGAAGGTCTAGTGGGGTTGGAAATCTCAGCTGATGAGGAGCAAGGAGAGATCCTCTTTGTTCTTTGGTGTGGGTCTTTTAGATACGCTTGCCAACGAACTGCATGGCAGGTCAACATATGTCTGGTCAAGCATGTGGTACCCAAGCGGGAGATGTTTTGGCCACGCGAGATACGCTTGAGACATATGTTGCAAATAGCAGCGGTGCGATCTGATGCACTCGTCTCAAAAAAGGCCCACACCAAAGAACTTTTTTAATAACGCGCAGAGACTGCAGCGCCCTGCACATGTGGAGCTTTGGGGTGTGATGCAGTCAATGTGCTGCCCTTAGGCTGGCCCCTGGAGGGCATCCTGCCTCGTTGGTGATGTGCCGCCGCCTCCTCCTCCTCCTCCTCCTCCTCTCTCCTATCAGGCACCCACGTTGAGTCAGTGACCTCATCATCCCCTCCCTCCTCATCACTGGAGCAAACCTGGCAGTATGCTGCAGCAGGGGGAGCATGACTGCCAGATTGCTGTCCTTCTTGGGCACCCCCTCTGTCCGTGCTCATGTTACTGCCTTCATCGAGCTCAGTATCGTCATCAGAGCCTTCCAAACGCTGGGCATCCTCCTGGAGCATGTACCCAACACTGTGGTCAAACAGTTCGAGGGAATCCTCATGAGGACATGGTGGAGCTAGGGAAGGAGTCACTGATGACATTGAGCTGAGGGAAGAGGCCGCTGCTTTGCCAGACAAAGCACCCTGGGCATGGGTGAGAGAGGATGAGGAGGATGAGGACGGCTTGGTCATCCACTCGACCAAGTCTTCCGCATGTTGCGGCTCAACATGGCCAGCTGCCAAAAAAAAGGCCAAGCGTGTCCCATGGCCACGTGCTGATGAGGATGCACCGTCTCCACGACCAGCACTAGACACAGAGCCTGCTTGCCCTCTCTTATTGGCTTGTGACTGTCTGCCTCTCCTTCTTGGCCTTCCAGACATACTAATGGCCTGTAGCTGCACTAAGCTGGGATAGAACACCTGTAATTTTCTTCAGGTAGCTTTATATACTGTAACCAGACAAGCCTGCCTGTCAGTAGGAAGATAACAGGAACGGATCTAGCTGAACACTGTGAGCAGGACGCACTGTACTAAATGTAAATAGTCTAGCTGCCTGACCGTGGTACTAATAGGATCAAATAGAACACCTGTAATTTTCTTCAGGTAGCTTTATATACTGTAACCAGACAAGCCTGCCTGTCAGTAGGAAGATAACAGGAACGGATCTAGCTGAACACTGTGAGCAGGACGCACTGCACTAAATGTAAATAGTCTAGAAGATAAGAGGAACGGATCTAGCTGAACACTGTGAGCAGGACGCACTGCACTAAATGTTAATAGTCTAGAAGATAACAGGAACGGATCTAGCTGAACACTGTGAGCAGGACGCACTGCACTAAATGTAAATAGTCTAGAAGATAACAGGAACGGATCTAGCTGAACACTGTGAGCAGGACGCACTGCACTAAATGTAAATAGTCTAGAAGATAACAGGAACGGATCTAGCTGAACACTGTGAGCAGGACGCACTGCACTAAATGTAAATAGTCTAGAAGATAACAGGAACGGATCTAGCTGAACACTGTGAGCAGGACGCACTGCACTAAATGTAAATAGCAGGAACGGATCTAGCTGAACACTGTGAGCAGGACGCACTGCACTAAATGTAAATAGTCTAGAAGATAACAGGAACAGATCTAGCTGAACACTGTGAGCAGGACGCACTGCACTAAATGTAAATAGCAGGAACGGCTCTAGCTGAACACTGTGAGCAGGACGCACTGCACTAAATGTAAATAATCTAGAAGATAACAGGAACGGATCTAGCTGAACACTGTGAGCAGGACGCACTGCACTAAATGTAAATAACAGGAACGGATCTAGCTGAACACTGTGAGCAGGACGCACTGCACTAAATGTAAATAGTCTAGAAGATAACAGGAACGGATCTAGCTGAACACTGTGAGCAGGACGCACTGCACTAAATGTAAATAGCAGGAACGGATCTAGCTGAACACTGTGAGCAGGACGCACTGCACTAAATGTAAATAGCAGGAACGGATCTAGCTGAACACTGTGAGCAGGACGCACTGCACTAAATGTAAATAGCAGGAACGGATCTAGCTGAACACTGTGAGCAGGACGCACTGCACTAAATGTATATAGCAGGAACGGATCTAGCTGAACACTGTGAGCAGGACGCACTGCACTAAATGTAAATTGCAGGAACGGATCTAGCTGAACACTGTGAGCAGGACGCACTGCACTAAATGTAAATAGTCTAGAAGATAACAGGAACGGATCTAGCTGAACACTGTGAGCAGGACGCACTGCACTAAATGTAAATAGCAGGAACGGATCTAGCTGAACACTGTGAGCAGGACGCACTGCATTAAATGTAAATAGTCTAGATAGAAGATAACAGGAACGGATCTAGCTAAACTGAATACAGTGTATATATATATATGCAACACCTGGGATGCATATATATACACAATACACTGTAAGTGCAGCTAACTGACTGACTGTTCTGCCTAATCTATCTAACTCAAATCAAATGACACTGTCTGTCTCTCTCTCTCTCTATCTCTCAGCACACCGGAACACACACTACACAGGGCCGCCGTGCAGGCGGCCTTATATAGTGTGGGGTGTGTACTAAATCCCCTGAGCCATAATTGGCCAAAGCCACCCTGGCTTTGGCCAATTACAGCTCTCTCTACTGACGGCGCTGTGATTGGCCAAGCATGCGGGTCATAGTGCATGCTTGGCCAATCATCAGCCAGCAATGCACTGCGATGCCGCAGTGAATTATGGGCCGTGACGCGCCACACGAATTTAGCGCGAACGGCCCATATCGTTCGCAATTCGGCGAACGGGCGAACAGCCGATGTTCGAGTCGAACATGGGTTCGACTCGAACACGAAGCTCATCCCTACCCTGTACACACGGTCGGACATTGATAGGACATTCCGACAACAAAATCCATTGTTTTTTTCCGACGGATGTTGTCTCAAACTTGTCTTGCATACACACAGTCCCACAAAGTTGTCAGAAAATCCAATCATTCTGAACTCGGTGGCGTAAAACAGGTACGTCGGGACTATAAATGGGGCAATAGCCACTAGCTTTCGTCTCTTAATTTATTCTGAGCATGCGTGGCACTTTGTCCATCGGATTTGTCTACACATGATCGGAATTTAAAGGATCGGATTTGTTGTTGGAAAATTTTATAGCATGCTCTCAAACTTTGTGTGTCGGAAATTCCGATGGAAAAAGTCCATTGGAGCCCACACACGGTTGGAATTTCCGACAACAAGCTCTGATCGCACATATTCCGTCGGAAATTTCGACCGTGTGTACAGGGCATAAGTATTGCAAAGATTCTGTCCCAAAATCCTCTTATTTTTGGGCATTCCCACCAAATATGTAGCATTGAGCCCGTGTGAGCGCACCCTCAGAAGTACAGTGGTGAGGTCGATGGGTATGATTGTGCAAGCCTTGTAGGGACTAGATACCACCTTGTTAGGACTTTTAGATTTGCCTCCATGAGAGACGTGTTAATAATGCCTCAATTTGACCATGATATTACGTTGTGCCAGATTTCCAAGTCCCATTCTTGGTTGAGATCTTTTTCCCAGGCTAACATATAGCTAGTTTTAGATTGTGATGCTGCCAGTGACTTATATATCACTGTGATCCCTCCTCTTTGCTCTGGCAACTCTGGCCTCACCAACTTTCATACAACGTAATGGTACTGTAGGTGGTAAGGGTTTGGAAGTCCAAATAGAATGTAGGAAGTGAGAGATCTGATGGTATCTAAATCGTTCAGGTGATGGCATTTCGAGCATTTTGGTGCAGTGGTTTAAGGAAATCGGGCCTGTGGAATTAAAGAAGTGGCCAATTCTATACAACCCCTTGTCCAGCCACCTCTGGAATGCCCTGATGTTCATGCCTGGGGGAAATTGGGGATTATGAAAGAGGTGGGCTAGCGGACTGATCTGAGAGACTAACTCAGGGTGAATTTTAAGCTTGTCCCATAGAGTACGGGAATGAGATAATGTTGGAGCTAGGATTGAGAGTCGTTGTTTGGGGTGCATCCACATCAGGAAATCAAGTGTATGATGAGGAGCTGCTTCCGTTTCCATAAGTACCCAATCAGGCTTTGCTAGTCGGGAGTAGACACTTGATATTTGGGCTAACTGGGAAGCCTGGTAATACCAAGAAAGGTTTGGTAACCCCAGCCCCCTCTTTTGCGTGGTCTAAATAGGACCCCTTTGACTAATCGATGGCCTTTGGATCCCCATACAAAATCGATAATTTTCTCCTGGAATCGTCTTAAGTTAGTTGTGTTGATGGGTATGGGTAGTGACTGAAAAAGATAAAGAATTCTTGAGAGTAAGGTCATTTTAATTGAATGCACCCTCCCTAGCCATGATAAATGAAGTCTGGACCAGTCCCGCATGTCCGATTCCAGTTTTTTAAAAATGGGCAGATAAGAAGAACCTGTGATTTTGATAGATTGACTTCGAGGCGTGAGATATTTCTGAAGTCCGCCAAAAGACGACATACATTTGGAAGGGAAATAAGTGGTGATGTGATGAAGAGGAGAAGGTCATCAGCAAAGCGTGCACACTTGTGAGTATGTGGGCCGCAGAGTACCCCATGGATGTCTGGGTGATTTCTGATTGCAATAGCTAATGTTTCGATTGCTATAGCGAAGATCAGGGGAGATAGTGGGCAACCTTGTCTTGTACCTTTGGAGATAAAAAATGGCTCTGAGTAATAACCCTGGAGTTTTATTCGAGCTTCAGGGGCCGAGTATAATGCTTTAAGTATGTTTGTGAAGCTCTGTCCGAATCCCCATCGTTGTAAGATATTGAATAAGTAGGGCCAGGAGATGGAGTTGAAGGCTTTTAAGTCTATAGATAATAACAGTCCCTCCTGAGGTATCCCACCATCCCAGCCCGATCTCAACAGTGAAATAATATCTATTGCCCGTCTGATCTGGTCCGGACCTTGTCTGCCCGGAATGAAACCTACTTTGTCCTTATGTATATATAGGCTTATAAATGAGGAAGCCCTGTCTGCCTTAGTTAGGATCTTCAGATCATTATTGATCAGTGAGATGGGTCTATAGTTGCTAACCTCTCCCTGGTCTTTCCCTGGTTTAGGAATTACTGTGATAAATGCTGAGTTAAGTGAGCTGAAACGTGTTAAGTACGGGGCAAGCTTGGATGCATACGTTTTGTAGTATAGATTGGAAAATACATCTGGCCCCGGGGCTGATCTCTTTTTCGGGGTTTTAATTACTAAGAGCACCTCCTCAATCGTAATTGGGGCTTCTTCTCTTCCAGTTTAGGAATGGGCATGAAGTCTTAGAAGGAGTTAAGCCCAGGATGGTCTTCCTGAGTGCCTCTTTATAGAGAATTTTATAAAAAATCATGAAAGGCCCCAGAATTTTCGGTGGATTATGTGTCCTCAGTAGGGATGAGCCGAACACCCCCCGGTTCGGTTCGCACCAGAACCTGCGAATGGACCGAAAATTTGCACGAACGTTAGAACCCTATTGACGTCTATGGGACTCGAACGTTCAAAATCAAAAATGCTAATTTTAAATGCTAATTTGCATGGTATTGTCCTAAAAAGGGTTTGGGGACCCGGGTCCTGCTCCAGGGGACATGTATCACTGCAAAAAATTTTTTAAAAACGGCCATTTTTTGGGGAGCAGTGATTTTAATGATGCTTAAAGTAAAAAAAAAAAAAAGTGAAATATTCCTTTAAATATCATACCTGGGGGGTGTCTATAGTATGCCTGTAAAGTAGCGTGTGTTTCCCGTGCTTAGAACAGTCCCTGCACAAAATGTCATTTTTAAAGGAAAAAAAGTCATTTAAAACTGCTTGCGGCTGTAATGTAATGTCGGGTCCTGGCAATATGGATGAAAAACAGTGAGACAAACGGCATGGGTACCCCCCAGTCCATTACCAGGCCCTTTAGGTCTTGTATGGATATTAAGGGGAACCCCGCACCCAAATTAAAAAAGGAAACAGCAGTATACAGGCTCTGTACTCTGAACAGCAGTATACAGGCGGTGCAAACAAGACAGGGACTGTAGGTTTGTTGTTAAGTAAAATCTGTTTGTAATTTTGAACTGGTACATTTTTAACGTGTTTAGCTCCAGCCAAAAAATCTATTTTAAGCTTTTTGGAAAACATAGGGAAGGGTTATCACCCCTGTGACATTTGTTTTGCTGTCTGTGCTCCTCTTCAGAAGATTTCACCTTTGTCCCAATGACAAATGTTTTTTGAAAATTTGGGGTTTTTTGTGGAACAAGGATTGGAAAGCATCAGTGGAAAGGAGAAATGTTTTTCCCATATTAACTCTTACAGGAGAGAATTTCCCTTCCTAGGGGTAGATTTCATCTCACTTCCTGTTGTCTCCTTCCGTTTGCAAGTAGGAGTCATTTGTAAGTTGGATGTTTGAAAGTAGGGGCCTGCCCTATATACTCAGCAGAAATTTGGGCCTTAGGTGTTGTTGTGGCCACAACACTGTAAGCCCTCCCAGGGCCCTGGTGTGAAAATATTAGATCAAGAATTGTAATTACATTCCCCTGTTGAACAGGGTCAGAAAAATTGGGCCTTTGGTGGTGGTGGTGGTGCTGGTGCCACAACACTGTAAGTCCTCACTCGCTCTTGGTGGGCGCAGAAACGGGCCCTGCTGTGAAATATTAGATCAAGAATTGTAATTACATGCCCCTGTTGAACAGGGGCTGAAAAATTAGGCCTTAGGCACTAGTGCTGGTGCCACAACACTACAACCCCTCACAGATACTCTAGTTGGAACGCAGGAAGGAGCCCTGCTACAAAGTATTGCATCAAAAATTGTAATTACACGCCCCTGTTAAACAGGGGCTGAAAAATTGGGCCTTAGGCACTGGTGGCGGCGCCCAGAACCAAAAATGTTCTTACAAGCTATCAGCGTGATCATTGATGAGGAAGAGGATAATTACTCAGTATAGTCACTCAGAATCAGCATAGGCAGTCTTTGAAGGGATCTGAGATTTCAAAAAAAATTATTCGGTTACATCAGCATCAGGTGCTTGGTAGCTGGTGGTGATCCAAGACTGATTCATTTTTATGAAGGTCAGTCGATCGACCGAGTCGGTGGACAGACGCACCCTGTGATCGGTTACAAAGCCTCCAGCAGCACTGAATATGCGTTCCGAAAGAACACTGGATGCAGGACAGGCTAGTAGCTCAATTGCATACTGTGCAAGCTCTGGCCAGTGATCCATCCTCAAGACCCAGTAACCCAGAGGATTTTCCAAGTCAGATCTTGCCCCTAGGTATTCCTGCACCATGTAAAACAGACGCTGGCGATGGTTGCTGGAACCAATCATACCTTGAGGCTGCGGACTAAAAAATTGTCTGAACGCATCGGTCAGACGGCCACCTTCTCCACCGCTCCTTCTTTGACTGACCAAAGCCTCAGCAACACATTGTCCAGAAACAGGAGTTTGTAACCTCCCAGTCTCTGGGAACGCGTTGCACAGACCTTTCTGCAAGGCCTCCCGAAGAAGTTTCATCCTCTGCTCCCTCTGCGATGGCAAGATAAGGTCCCCAACCTTACCCTTGTAACATGGATCAAGGAGGGTTGCCAGCCAGTATTGGTCCTTCTCCTTGATACCACAAATACGAGGATCCTTACACAGGCTTTGCAGGATCAGGGAGGCCATGCAGCGGATCCATGTCCCCTGGGGCAGAACCCAGGTCCCCAAACAATTTTTATGACAATAACTTGCATATAAGCCTTTAAAATTAGCACTTTTGATTTCTCCCCTAGACTTTTAAAGGGTGTTCCGCGGCATTCAAATTTGCCACGAACACACCAAATTGTTCACTGTTCGGCGAACTGGCGAATAGCCGATGTTCAAGTCGAACATGAGTTCGACTCGAACTCGAAGCTCATCCCTACTTCTTACAGGTAGCTTTAGCTGAACACTGTGCCGAGCTCGCAAAAAACGAACTTGTAGTTTTAGCTGAACACTGTGAGGAGGACACACTACACTAACTTGTACTTTTAGCTGAACACTGTGCAGAGGTCACACTAAACTAACTTGTAGCTTTAACTGAACACTGTGAGGAGGACGCACTACACTAACTGTAAATAGTCTATCTGCCTGACTGTGGTACTAATAGGATCAAAAGAACACCAGCAATTTTCTTCAGGTAGCTGTAAATACTGTAACAAGACAAGCCTGCCTGTCAGTAGCAAGATAACAGGAACGGATCTAGCCAAACTGAATACAGTGTATATATATATATATATATATATATATATATATATATATACAACACCTGGGATGCATATATATACACAATACACTGTAAGTTCAGCTAACTCACTGACTGTCCTGCCTAATCTAACTAACTCAAATGAAATGGCACTGTCTCTCTCTCTCTCTAAGCACGCCGGAACACACTACACAGGGCCGCCGTGCAGGCGGCCTTATATAGTGTGGGGCATGTTCTAAACCCCCTGAGCCATAATTGGCCAAAGCCACCCGTATTGCATGAGAGTAGGGTTTTTGACATTCTCAATTTCAATAGTCCGCACTGGATCACTAAGAATTGATTCATTAAGCCTCCAATGACTATTTCCTTTCTGGCCTTAAGGTCTCTGTAGTAGAAGAAATACCAGGGAGTGGTTCCACCAAACTGTGTCCCTAATGAAAGATTTATGAGCTAAGGGTATGTGTGTCGACGATATAAAGATGTGATCGATTCTAGAGAATGATTGGTGCGGGTGGGAGAAATTAGTAAAATCCCTTGTTTGGGGATTGAATTCCCTCCAAATGTCTGTTAGGCCATACTGATGAATGGTCCTAGCTATGCGGAGGCTTTGTTTTGGGGGACGAATTGTTTGTGTACCCAGCGGACGCTTTTTGTCAAGTCCCGAGTCAAAGGCCGTATTGGAGTCTCCCCCAAGTATAGCAGTGCCCTCGATGAAAGGCCCCAACTTTTCTAGCATACAGTCAAAAAATTTTGCCTGGCCTCGGTTAGGAACATAGTATGTGATGAATGTGAAGAGTTGGTCATCCAGCAATCCCTTAACCAGAATGAACCCACCATCTGGATCCTTTAGCTCTAACCTAAGTATGAATTTGCATTGGTGTGAGAAGAATATTGCCACCCCTTTAGTTTTATCCTCTGCGTTAGCTAAGAAGAAGGAGGGGTATTTGGGGTGGATGAACTCAGGGTTGTACGTGTTAGGAAAGTGTGTTTCCTGGAGCAGTATCACATCTATCCATTGATTATGGTAATATTGAAAAATTTTCCATCTTTTGATCTGAGAATTTAGTCCCTGAGCATTGTGGGATACTATTCGTAGTGGGGGAGGAGGTCTGTTACGGTCAGTCATGGAGCCTGTAGAGGGAGGGCACAAGTGATATATTGTCACTTACCTTCCAACCCTTGTAGAGAGATAAAAACAAAATTCCGGGTCGCCTGTGTTGTTGATCCGGAAGTGTACGAGTGCGGGATCCTCCAGCAGAACATCTAGAATAGAAAGAAAGGAAGACAGAAGAGGGATCAAAGGGTAATGGAAACTAGAGTTAGAAATTTCTAGAGGGTGGAAGGAATCATGTCCCTGCAAACCCTCTGTTGCTTCAGTTGTGTCTTCCTCTGCCAGAGAAGAAGTACTCCTGTCCAGGGACCTGGGGTAAACCTTGGCTCCTGGTCAGGTGCATGCGCAACTGAGCCACTCTGACTTCAGCGCTCTTGTATCATTACTTAACAAAAGGAGTGAAATATAACTGTATCAATATATAATAACAGAACAACCAAGAAATTCAAATTATAACTGCCTCAAGTAGGCTAAACCTGATATGGTAAATACAGGGGTCCATGGATGTAGTGGGGGGGAAGAGCGAGTAAATGGTATTGTACCAGGGGCCATGGGTTGGGGTTATAGTAGTACCCGGGTGTTAGCTATGGATGTGTATATGGACTAAGCAAAAGACCTTGTTGGTACATTATGAGGGAATCCTATGTTCCAAGGGTTGTCTGGATTTGTCTGGGCCTCATCTCAAGCAGTAGAGCAAACCCAAAACCCCTTCCTCCTGGGCATCTCCCTAGGGGGGTGTTAATCCCATTGGTATCATGAGCAGACCTCAGGATCTGGGACCATAGTCAAACTGATCTAGAGGCTCTGAGGAGTGCTCAATGATTAACAGGAGCTGGCTAAGGTGGGTCTGACCAACCACTCTTTGGATACCCTATGTATCCCTATTAGATAAGGACTTTCCGTGTAGACTAAATTGGGTTGTTCCATACCCCAATTTCCAGATACCAGTGGGATTAAGAACGTGCTATGGAAATTGGGCATAAGAGTATGCCTGTAATGACCCAGGCCCACTAAATACCAACGTCCTAACCTGGGGAAAAAAAAGCACATAAGAATTTTTTTCTTTCAGGCCCCCAGGGGAGGGGGAGGAGCTTAGGAGGTCAAAAGACTTTGGGGGACCATGTGAGGGTCATCCAAAAAGTCAGAACTCTGGAGAGTTATTTGCTCAATGAGTCAATGGAATCCTTTAACAGCAAAGTTCTTTCAAGTAGGTTCGGAGTCCTTGGACCTCTTGGGCTTGGGTTTCTGCCAGACCGAGTTGAGCGGGCTAGTGGACATCATTCTTTTGGAAGATCCCGCGTTGGTTCCAGGTTGTTGAGTAGGTGGATTGTGGGTGATGAGGCCTAGATGTAGAAGATTTTCCCCATCTGCGAATTTGGAAAACATATAAGATTTGTTCCTGTAGTTGAATTTAAGGTTGAAGGGGAATAGCCACCAGTATTTTATGTCCTTTTGGGATAGCACAGAGAGCAGCAGTTTAAGTGTTCTCCGACGTTGAATAGTCGATGGAGAGAGATCCACAAATACTTGAATGGGATGATCCTGGATTTTCAATTGTGCGGTCGATCGAGCCCTCTGCATTACCTCTTCCTTGACCGGCCGCATAGTGATGAGGTTTCACCACTATATCTCTAGGTAGACCATCTAAGCGGGAGGGGGGGGAGGGCAATGCTCTATGAGTCCTGTCTAGTTCCAATCTGTGAGTAGATATGTCAGGTATTAAATTTTGGATGAGAGAGAGCGTACCGCTGCATGGGCATCTGTGACAGATTCTGTGAGCCCCCTAATCCTAAAGTTATACCTGCGCAACTTATTCTCAAGGTCATCGATTTAGATATCACCACTTCAAGCTGATCTTGGAGATCCTGAATGCGCTCCATATTTTAGTTTGTTCTTGATATAGTGACATCCAGGTGTGATTCGATCATTTCTATGCGTGAGCCCAGATTCTGGAGTTCTGCCTTAATGTCTCCAGTGATTTTTGCTGCAGTCTGGGATAAACCACTGCTGAGCATGTCAGCAAACTTAGAGAACATGTCCGCTATGTTGGTGGGCATGTCAGGGTGGTGGATGGGGTGGATCTCCCTCTCCTGTGAGTGTGAGGAGCTTTCCTCCATAGGGGAATAGTAATCATTTATGGTGTGCCCTATGAGGGATTCTGTGGAAGCTGGTGATGCAGCCTGTTGGAGGAGTGTAGAGGTCCCAGTTAGAGGGTGGAAGAGGAGGGGGTCCGGGACTGGACAGCTCACCTGAGTCCCCTGTGGTGCCTGTGTCTGAGGCCTGGTCGCGGCCGCCATCTTGGGCACTGTCCCTGCCCAGGAAATTTGCTGTTCCAGAGACCTACGGACGGGACCTGCTGACATGGGGGTGTTCTGTCACTGTTCCCCCGTTCCTGTGTGCAGTTCGGGACGGATCTCAGGCATGCTGCCAGCTATTGTAAGTGTCGGTTCATCTGAGCAGAGCGGAGCTCCCAGTCTATGCGGCCATCTTAGGAGCCGCCACACATGCACAGTGCTTTTTACTTTTCTTATTAAAGTGTGATTTAACTGTACTTCTGTCTCGGTCTGATTTCTGATTTTTTCCAGATTGTATGAACTGGATCACTGCATGGATCAGTTTGGCATGGCGTTACAAACGCTCCTAAGTCGCACGGCTCAACTGGAATCTCCCACTGTGGCCGCACCGGTACAACCTATGTTGCAGGCTGTCCCTGCTGCTGCTCCAGTCTCTTTGCAGGCACCCGCCTCGAGTATTACCTCTATAAGAGGTATGTCTGGTTCCTCCCCGCTTCCCCAGCAATTTGGGAGTGATCCAGTCCAATGCAGAGGGTTTCTCAACCAGGTTGAGATATACTTTAAGATGCTAAAGAATTATCATGGAACCTCTAAAGGGATTTTTAAGGCAATGAAATTTAGATTAAGAGTAAAAAATCAATTTTATTGATATTAATCAAGGTTAAAAGATACAAGAATAAAAAAAATATTGAATAGACAAATATTAGCGATTCAGAGTTTTCAAGAGAAAATTATATATATACCGTAATCAAAACGATGAATGTACCATATAACAAATATTACTTCAAAAATTACATAAAAAAGATGTAGGAAAGGAGATGATGTATCTCACTACCCAAGAGAGTCACCACAGATGACAGCCATGGCGTGGAGTAGTGGGATTCCAATGCGTTTCAACATACATATTTTAAAGAAAAGTCTTCTTCAGGGAAATACATCACAGTCTAAAAAAACAAAAATTGTGAGTTTACAATTAGTAAATATGAAAATATGTAAATGTGTATATCTCCTGTATTAGTGAAATTATCACAGAAAACTTACGTCCTCCCAGAGCATCTCAAGGGTAAGTGTAATCTCCCATGTCAGGATAAGGGGTCCCACACCTCTAAGGGTTTAAGTTGTCCTATAGCTCTACAAGACGACTGGATACGAGAATGATCCCAGTATTTGGCGTGTCCAGCATCAGATAGCTGATAGCTGTCTGAAAGAATAGGGCAAAATAAATAAAGGATATCGGTGGAACAGCCGTGGAATGGCAAAAAAGGGGGGGAAAGGGGGGGTGAAGGGGGGAGGGAAAGGAGGAGGGAGAAAGGGGAGGGGGAAAAGGGGAACAGGGAAGGAAAGGGGGAGGGAAAAGGGGAGAGGGGGGAAAGGAAAGGGGGAAGGTAAAAAAGGTGGGAAAGAAGGGAGGGGCAAGGGGGAAGGGGAAAGAAAGGGGGAAGGGGGAAGGGGAGAAGGGGGGGCCACCTCAGCAAACACCTTCATCCCCCCACCCCAGAGCACTCACAGCACCCAAAAATGAAGCAAGTCTAACAACAAGTACTTATCTCCCATGGTAGGAAGAAAGTGTGTGGAGCAGGAGACTTACATTTTCAAAGGTGCAGATTGCATGTCCTGGAGAGCAAAGGGTCCATGTAGATCCAGAGCAGGGTAAGCCCTAATGATCCTCGGTGGATACCGAGGGAAGAATGACGCCATTTTGTCATCCCTGGTGTCCTATATGTGGTGTGGGCTGGAGTGTGGGAGGGGGTATGGCGCCGTGCCGACCAATGGCGCGGTTCGCTTGTAAGAACCGCCGTCAGGTGCGCTCCACGTGAGAGCGTCGGGCGTCACCTAGGCAACAGACTCCACTATGGATATCAGGTATGCGCGTCGTGACGGCGCGCCTCTGGTTGCGCGCGCACGTCATGACGTGCCCTATCTGTATCAACATAGGCATTGTAGTATGGGCCGGCCGTCATGTTGGAGAAGGGCCATGCCCATACTTAAAAAAAAGGGTAACAACAGGATAACAGCATGGCTATCCACACAGGGCGGAGGCCCTTTACTATGAGCAAATAGATCCAATAGAGGAAACCCCTCTACCGATCCTCTTGGTGCACCCCTAAATTCCGAGTACCCACGCATAAATAATGCGGGGGAGGGGAGGGAAAGGGGGACAGAGAGAGAATGGGGGGGTAAACAAATTGGACTAAATACGTATATAATGAGGGGAATATATAGTACCACATGAAGTCCCCAAGTCTCACTAAGGATGGATAAAGTAGGAAGGGGACTGGGACTAATAAACACAGACAAAGAAGTCCCTGCCTAAAGTAAGGCCAGGGAAAGGGGTGGGCCCCACCGTATGTATTACAATGGGGCCCCCCTGTGTCGGGTAGGTATAGGACATTAAAAAGAGAAAGAAAAACCACCTCAGGGGTCTTTGGGGACTAACCCTCCCTACATGGTACATCCCACCAGGATGCAGAGGGAGATCGCAAGGAGCAGGAGATAAACAAGGAAAAATATAGATATTGATTATGAGTTTTGCGGATAACAAATAATGAAAAATTCAATTATATCACATGATTCAATCCGGAAGGGTCCTAAAAATGCTGGCCCTAACTGAGGGATCCATAGTGAAATAATTATAAACCACAAGTTTAAATAACAAAAATATATAGTCATTAATAAATACATTAGAAAACCCCTCACAAGGTTGGATAATCTCTATCTTGTACTTGTATACATATAAGGGGTTAATGAAGGATACCCACAAGGGGAAGAATTAGACAGATACAGAAACATCTAGCCTATGGTGCTAAACGGAAGGGGTATCTGGCCAGGAAAGCCAGAATGGAGACGGAGGGAGTACCCTTAGTCGGTTTTACCCGATCTAAAGCCCTCCAAAAAAGGCCTGAAGCTCTCTGCTTCATTTAAACCAGGGGGAGTGGTGGCCCTAAGGCGCCTGATCCAGCACATTTCGCGCTGGAGCAAGACCTTGTTCCAGTCACCCTCCCTGGTGGGTATGTGAAGTCTATTTACAACTGTGAAATTGACCTTAGGCATCCTGTAATTGTGTTGTTTAGCTACGTGTCTACCTAGAGGTAGATATAGGTTGCCGATGCTCATGCTATGTATGTGCTTTTCAACTCTCTTGGTAAATTCCTGTCAGGTTTTCCCGACATAGAAGGCTCCACATTGGCATTGCATTAAATAGACAACTCCCCGTGTTTTGCAGTTTGCGAAGTGTCGAAGCTGAAAATTTTCCCCACTGGGTAGAGTAATCATGGTTCTCTTGCCTATAACTCCACACTGTGTGCATGATCCACATGGATACGTGCCCCAGGTCTTGCAGGGATCTCCTCTTGCATTACCTTTGTACTCGCTTTGGGTGAGTACATTTCCTATGGAACCCGATTTTTTGTAAGTAATTTGGGGTCTAGAGGTGACTATACTCCCTAAAATCGGATCTTCTGTGAGAATTGACCAGTGCTTGGAGATGATCTTTCTTATTTGCTTGTGTTCATTGGAGAATCTCATGATAATTCTAGTCGTGGTGTCTTCTTTCTTATGATCTTTCTTCTTGAAAATTATTTTCCATCTATCTGTGTTTTTTACGCGATTGAACGCTTTCTTGAGGGTTGTTTTAGTATATCCTCTCTCCATAAGTCTGGCAGTCAGTTCAATGGATTCTAGCTCGTAAGTACTACAATTTCTTTTGAGTCTTAGAAATTGACTGAAAGGGATGGATTTATTTTAGTGGCTCTGGGTGAAAACTATCTGCATGTAGCAGTGTATTGCCAGCTGTCTCTTTTCTATACAATTTGCTAGAGAGTGCTCCAGTTGAGTCTTTGAAAATGGTAATATCCTAAAAGTTGACTTCCTTAGGGTCATAGGTCATAGTGAAAAAAAGGTTGAAACTGTTTCAGTTCATGGCGCTCAGGCATTCCCTGAGTGCATCTGCGGAACCGTCCCAGATAATGAAAATATCGTCTATGTACCTCTGCCACATACAAATGTGGTCAGAGTACATAGACGATCCCTCTCCCAATAGGAAGTCTTTCTCCCACTCCCCCAGGTACAGGTTGGCGTATGAGGGTGCGCAGCACGTCCCCATAGCCACCCCCTGCACCTGGAGGTAGTGGGAGCCCTTAAACAGAAGGGTATTGTGTTTCAAGATGAATTCCAGCATTTGGAGTATAAAGGCATTGAACTTCCAATCTGTGGTTGCTCGTTGCTTCAAAACACGTTCGACGGCTGCTACTCCTGCATCATGTGGAATACTGTTGTAAAGGGATTCCACATCTCACATTCCAATACTCCATCCCATGGCCGCATTAACATTTCTTACGTGGAATGTGCGTGGGGTGAGGGACCCACTTAAAAGGTTGGCGGTATTTGCTCTACTTAAACAGCAAAGAGCAGACGTAACGGTTCTGGTAGAAACACACGCAGAGGGCTCGGTTCAGAGAACACTTAAACGCCCCTGGATGGGGTGGGCATACCATTCTGTGTACACCACACACTCTAGAGGAGTCTCGATATTCATTGCTAAACATACCCAATTTGAACTCCATGGCTGCGTATCAGATCCACAAGGTCGTTATGTCTTTTTAAAAGCAAAATTATATGGTGAAATTATTCTATTAATGGCATTTTATGTGCCTCCGCCATTTCAGTCTTCTAGTCTACTAGAAGGGTTCAATTTTATGGCCTTACACCCTAATGTGCCAGCAATGTGGTTAGGTGATTTTAATAATGTATTAGACCCAACACTTGATAGATTGACTAACTGCTCTCCACCTAACGCTACCCATCATCAAACGAGATTTGCAAGACTACTATCGGACTTTAATTTAGTTGACACGTGGAGATACAGAAACCCTTCAATCCAGGCATATTCTTGCTTCACCACGTCTCATCAATCTATGTCCCGCATAGATCTTATACTAGTTTCCAAACCACTCCTCCCCAGACTAATTGACGCAGGATTCTCTCCTAGATCACTTTCTGATCACTGTCCATATTGGGTTAAACTCTCCCTATGACACAACAGACCGCTAACCTCATGGAGAGTAAATCCTTTCTGGCTGACCCTTTTTCCGGAAGAGGATGATCTCTCCTCAAACTGGGCACAATTCTTTGAGACTAATGAGGGCTCGGCATCTCCTCAGATAGTCTGGGAAACTTTCAAGAAACATGCCCGTATGTCACTCACAACACATATTAACAAACCGAAGCGTACCTCTGAAGCAGCTATTACTGCTGCAAACGAGAGCCTGCTTTCAGCCAAAAAAGCATTTACGGAAGACCCCACTCCAGAGAAGGAAAACAATCTCAAACTATGTTCTAGGGCTACAGATCAACTCCTATATGAAAAATCTAAGAGAAAACTTTTCTTTCAAAGACAAAGGTCATTTGAACAGGGGGAAAGAGCTGGAAATCTGTTGGCTTATCTTGTGCATTGTGAAGATAGACCCCCAGTGGTAATTTCGCTTAACTCCCCTGAAGGTTTCTTGGTGACAGAGCCTGCCCAAGTCACAACAATGTTTCAAGACTTTTTTACGGCACTATATGCCTCCAAGGCCCCGACCGATCATACTTTAATGGAAACATTTCTAGACGATATCTCTATTCCTCGTGTAACAGAAGCTCAAACTGAGACCCTAGAAGCCCCATTAACGACAGATGAAATTATCAAAGCCATTGCAGAATTCCCCAAAGCTAAGGCCCCCGGGTCAGATGGATTACCAGTGGAATTCTATTCCACCTATTCGGAAATACTAATTCCCAGACTACTAAAACTATACAATTCCATTTTTACTAAATCTGAGCTCCCAGCTTCCATGAGAGAAGCTACAATAGTGCTAATTCCCAAACCCGGTAAAGACCCACATCTCCCGGAGTCCTATCGCCCCATCTCTTTGTTTCAGGTAGATGTAAAAATAATAGCCAAAATCCTCGCTATCAGACTAAATACAGTTATCTTGTCCCTAGTACATGAAGACCAGGCTGGATTTATGCCAGGGCGGAACACATCTTTTAAACTCTGTAGATTGTTTATCAACTTACAAGCAACACATGACAATGCAGGGTCCAGGGTTGTCATGGCTTTGGACACAGCCAAGGCATTCGACTCAGTTGAATGGAGATACCTTTGAAACCGGCTTAGACAGATTTGGACTTGGTCCCAGGTTTATAAAATGGGTCCAGCTCCTCTATCAAAACCCAGTGGCAAGAGTAGTGGCAAACGGGTGGCCATCTGAACAATTTCCCTTATCTAGGGGTACGAGACAGGGGTGTCCTTTGTCGCCGCTGCTGTATGCACTGGCGGCAGAGCCACTCGCGATCGCTATCCGCACACACCCGGGAATAGTGGGACTAAGCAGGGGTGAGGTAGTGGAGAAAATTAGCACGTATGCGGATGACACCCTGCTATATCTGGATGACTCAGAGGAATCCTTACCAATAGCCTTAGCCTTGATAAAACGTTTTGGTATATTTTCTGGATTAATTGGGAAAAATCCCAGATACTCCGTTAGATAGCTTCCCACCAAATAGAGACAGGGCCCTCCTTGCTTTACAGAGAGTAGACAAAATAAAATACCTTGGAGTACAAACTACCCGGGATTCATCAGACTACATCGCACTTAATATAACACCGTTAATCGAAATGATTAAGCAGAAAACTCAGATATGGGCGCGCCTTCCTCTCAGAGTGACGGGCTGCATAAACTTAATAAAAATGGTCCTACTACCAAAAATTTTATATATGCTTTGGCACTCACCTGTATATTTGATACTTAGACACTTTAAAATAATGGAAACCTTACTTAAACCTTTTGTCTGGGGTAATACTAGGCACAAACTCCCTTGGCATAAGTTAAAAATCCCCACTGACCTCGCTGGACTGGCACTCCCTTACTTTAATATGTACTACCTTGCATCTCAACTCTCACAAATCTTCCACATTGATAAAATGGACAGGAAGAGATTTTTATTCTTTTTATGCCCAAAGTGGATACAGCAGACCTTTGTCCCATTGTTGGCAGTGATGGGGGGAGAGGAAGAGAAGGTTCCGGGACGGACCGCAGGTCTTTACTGTACCAATATAATAAAATCTGGTATATTGCCTCAAAAAAGCTGCGTATTGAACCACCCAATGTTTATACTCCCCTATGGCATAATGAGTCCCTCTCTGAGTTTGGACGCATACAGGATAGTGGAGTATGGAGCTCTAGAGGAATAATATACTTGCTCCACATAACAAACAATGGGAAACTGAAAACATTTGAAACCCTAAAGTCTGAATTTGCAATACCTAATCAAATGTTTTTTTACGTATATACAATTAAGGCATGCTTTTCATGCACAATACCCCACAGATGATCTTACCTTAGAAGACAACCCCTTAATGGCTGCCATAAAATTCCCAGACCCTAAAAAACGATCTCCCAATTTTATGCCATGCTAACAATTCCACAGGCGACTGTTGAGGCATACGCTTTGAAATCTAGATGGGAGGGAGAAATGGGTCCCCTTGAAGAAGATGAATGGAGTGATGCTCTAGATACATGCAAATTAGTATCCCCTAAAATATCAGACCGACTCACCCAAATTTTCATTACACATAAAGCCTACCTCACACCACTTAGGGTCTCAAGATACAAAAATAGCCAATCTGCCAATTGCCCAATGTGTAACCAAGCAACAGGCACCTTTTTTCATCTAATCTGGAACTGCCCCAAAATTCAACAGTTTTGGACTCAGGTGGTAAAATTCTTGCACGATACCATGGGCTCGCCCATCACGCTATGACCTAAACCATGTCTGTTAGGAATTTTTCCTGACACGGAACTCAATAAATTTACCAAAATATTCTTACATTACTCTCTTTTCGGCTCGCAAGGTATTGGCTAGAGTATGGATGAGACCCAATCCACCAGAGTTTTCACAATGGGTGATAGAGATAAATAATGTTTTGCCGTATAAGAAACTCATATACTCCCATAGAGGATGCCCTACCAAATATGAAAAAATATGGGAGAGGTGGCTCAAATCCCCTGAAACCTGCATCAATAGTGTTTAATTCGCCCTGGCGCACAGATCTCGTATAAGCAGTCCTCCTATCCTTGCTTAGGGCTCCTTTTCCACCTTACAAAATGTGATTATATCGGGAAGATGGAGTCAGCTTAAATATAAACCGCATGAAACTCAGAAGAAGTAGAATATACTTGGTACCAATGTGAATGTCTTACATGAAAATATATTACAACGAGGGATATAATTATATGTTTTACACCAAATACTGTCAATTGAATACAAAACATGTCAAGACTTTCTACTGTATGTAACTTCCTTTATTTTTATTCAATAAACAGACTTTATAATTAAAAAAATAGGGATTCCACATCGATGGTAACTAAAAGAGCAGAATCGGGGATAACTAAGTTGTCTAGAATCTGCAGTAGATGGATTATGTCTCTAGTGTAGGAGGGTATATCCATTACGTGGGGTCAGAGATGGTAATCTATTATTTGGCTGATGCCTTCCATGATTGAGCCGTTGCTGGAGATAATTGGCCTACCTGGTGGGTCATCTAGTCTCTTATGCACCTTTGGCAGGGCGTAGAATGTGGGTAGGCGGGGACGCTGTGTACGTATAAATTCCCACATTTCCCTATTGATGGCACCTTCATTCGGGGATTCATCCACCAGGTAAAGAAATTCCTGGTTGAATCTTTCCACTATTGCCGGAGATATTTTTTATAACATTTGGTGTTATTGAGGACGGTAAGGCACATTTTTTCATAATCTTCATTGTCCATCAGGACAGTGTTTCCCCCTTTGTCCAATGCCTTGATTGTGATGCTCATGTCATTTTTGAGGGTGTTGAGAGCATGTCGGAGTTCCGGACTGAGATTATTTTTGGTTGTTTTTCTATCTAGTTTCTC
Source organism: Aquarana catesbeiana (assembly GCA_037953035.1). Classification (NCBI taxonomy): domain Eukaryota; kingdom Metazoa; phylum Chordata; class Amphibia; order Anura; family Ranidae; genus Aquarana; species Aquarana catesbeiana. The sequence goes on from JBBHAA010002192.1 coordinate 241,623, forward strand.
AATTTCTCTGGTTGTCTGCTTTACGAATAATGCTATCGCTGGGTTAAGATTTAGCGGTGGAAATTTATGTGATTTCTTTTTACTTTTTTTTATGTTTGTATTAGATTTGGCACATTCTTCTTCAGATTCCTCCTCATCGCTTCCCCCACTTCCTGGTTCTTCCTCCCAGGTGTTATTCTCTTGTAGTAGAAGATTCAAATCTCTCAGAGCTTTGAAATCAGCGTTTTTTAAGTTTGGTGCTACTTCTGGTCTGGTGGTTTTTTGTTTGGCATATAGGCTCTTCAGCAGCAGTTTTCTAGCAAAGAGATGAATGTCCTTAGTGGTCTCGAAGCTGTCCATACCTCGATTAGGGCAAAAAGAAAGACCCAGGCACAGTACTCTTTGTTCATCTTCAGTTAGTTGGTGTGAGGAAAGATTGATGACATTTAATTCTCCTTTTGAGTTAGAGGTGTCGTAGGTATCATTGTTAATTGCATAGGGGGCAGCAGATTGAGTGGTGGTGTGGTGTTTTTGTCTAAAAAACTGTCAAGTTGTGTTTGTTGAGTCTTGGGGTAGGCCCCCTGATCTTTCCAAATTCCTCTTCCTGAATTCGAGGGGAGGTTTCTTGTATTTCCCTGGGTTGTACTCCTATTCGTATTGGATCTACCACCCCGTTGGGATTCCATTGTTTCATGGTCCGTGGTGCGTTTTTTATTGGTTTGTTTTATTTCTCCCTCTGTCTCCTGTTGTCTTCCCAGAGGTCCTTTTCTTTTACCCCGAAATTGGCCGGTGTGTGAGGATGCTGATGAGGAGGAATTAGAATGTGTGTCCGAGGAATAGTCGTTTGATCCATTCACATTCTCCTGATAAGGAGTTCTTGAATTTCTTTTTTTGGTTTTTCTATTGTTACTATTTGGGAAACAAATATTCCGCGCTTAGGATCAGTGATAACAAGGAACTGCAGCCCCCCAAGCAAAATGGAGACACCGAAGTGAAATCCACATAAACAAAATATTCTAAAGGGGAATGGCGCTGTTCGCAAATATAAAGAACCAACAAATGTGATGCGCAACCAAAAAAATTTTTTTGTTTGTAATAGAAAAAAGAAGAAAGAAGAAAAAAATATATATTTAAAACAGTAAATGTGCAAAGTGCCCCAAAGGTCACTGCAACATGTGTAAGAAAACTCTAACTGAAATAATATAAATTAAACCAATACGTGATGGCATAGGGTGTGAATGGGTGGATCACAACCATAAGTAAAAAATTGTTGCAAAATCGTGCATGGTAAAAAATATCAAAGAAATATATCATAAAAAATGTCATAAAAAGTAATGTCGTTGTTTAGGAAACCCACTCAAGTGTCCAATATCATATGTAATACATACAAAATGTGTATAAGTGTCCCAAATGAACTTAATGTTCTTCCTGATGTGAATAGTGAATGAAAAAATGTGTTATGAAAGTGAAAAAAGTAAAAAATAAAACATAAAAAAATGTTAAATGGAATATAAATAAATTAACATATGTATTGCAATCAAAATTGTCCAATATAAATTGTCCAATGGAGGTATGTCTGACAGGTGTATTATCCTCAACGAACAATGATGTTTGGTGTATGCGTGATTGGCAGGCCCCCTCTTGTGCCCCCACTCACCAGAAAGCCCAACCCCTGCAGGGGTGAAGGGCAAAAGTAGATCCTGTGTCCGGAATCCTGAAGCCCCGAAATCCCCCTCTCAGGTTCAGCGAGCCCCCTCCTTCTGGATCCGCGTTGTCCTAATTCTTCGCAGGCTTGCTTTCCGTCATCTTCCAAATAGTTATCAGAGAGGTCAAGTACTTCCAAGTTTCTAGTATTTTTCAAATTATATGCTGGGGCTTGGGCTGGAGGAAGCGTGCAGCTTGTATGGGCACAGAGCGGACTGCAGCTTGTATGGACACAGTCCGCTCTGTGTCCATACAAGCTGCACGCTTCCTCCAGACATCATTGTTCGTTGAGGATAATACACCTGTCAGACATACCTCCATTGGACAATTTATATTGGACAATTTTGATTGCAATACATATGTTAATTTATTTATATTCCATTTAACATTTTTTTATGTTTTATTTTTTACTTTTTTCACTTTCATAACACATTTTTTCATTCACTATTCACATCAGGAAGAACATTAAGTTCATTAGGGACACTTATACACATTTTGTATGTATTACATATGATATTGGACACTTGAGTGGGTTTCCTAAACAACGACATTACTTTTTATGACATTTTTTATGATATATTTCTTTGATATTTTTTACCATGCACGATTTTGCAACAATTTTTTACTTATGGTTGTGATCCACCCATTCACACCCTATGCCATCACGTATTGGTTTAATTTATATTATTTCAGTTAGAGTTTTCTTACACATGTTGCAGTGACCTTTGGGGCACTTTGCACATTTACTGTTTTAAATATATATTTTTTTCTTCTTTCTTCTTTTTTCTATTACAAACAAAAAAATTTTTTTGGTTGCGCATCACATTTGTTGGTTCTTTATATTTGCGAACAGCGCCATTCCCCTTTAGAATATTCTATTGTTACTATTTGTGTTCCATCTGTAGGCTCCACCCTCCCTGAAGGCATTCTTGTCTCTCCAGTATTTCTTCTCTTTTTAATGAGGATAGTTTTGCCAAAGGTCTCCAAATGGTCTTTGGGTTTCTTCTCATAAATTGCATATTCCTCATGTGTCTTTAATGGGGAGAGTCGATCATATAGCGTTTTAATCTCTGTGTTCATACTGTCAAGTTGCTGTTTGTATTCATTCTGAAGCAGCAACATGAGGTTCGTTGAGCAGTCATTTAGCTTGCTCTCCCAGTTCTTTTTAGGTTCTCTGGGTTGAAAGTGTACAAAACTCCCCCAGTTCAAAAGTCTATGGGGAGCATGAATGAGTGCACTTTATAAGCATCAAAAACAAACTTTTTATAGTATACCTTAGGGGGTCCACATCCAGCCACCTGTTTTTAAAAATTGAGGTACGGGGGTATTGTCCACCCTAATATAAGTTTTGTATATACATATGACCTCGGTGGTATGGATGTGTCATTGCCATCATCCCATATCAAATATTAAAGAATTATCATGGAACCTCTAAAGGGATTTTTAAGGCAATGAAATTTAGATTAAGAGTAAAAAATCAATTTTATTGATATTAATCAAGGTTAAAAGATACGAAAATTACATAAATATCGAATAGACAAATATTAGCGATTCAAGAGAAAATTATATATATATAATCAAAACGATGAATGTACCATATAACAAATATTACATAAAAAATTACATTAAAAAGATTTAGGAAAGGAGGTGATGTATCTCACTACCCAATAGAGTCACCACAGATGACAGCCGTGGCGTGGAGTAGTGGGATTCCAACGCATTTCAACATACATATTTCAAAGAATCACTGCATGGATCAGTTTGCCATGGCGTTGCAAAAGCTCCTGAGTCGCACGGCTCAACTGGAATCTCCTACTGTGGCCGCACCGGTACAACCTATGTTGCAGGCTGTCCCTGCTGCTGCTCCAGTCTCTTTGCAGGCACCCGCCTCGAGTATTACCTCTATAAGAGGTATGTCTGGTTCCTCCCCGCTTCCCCAGCAATTTGGGGGTGATCCAGTCCAATGCAGAGGGTTTCTCAACCAGGTTGAGATATACTTTGAGATGCTGCCCCAGGCGTTACCCACGGACAGAATCAAAAAAGTGGGTTTCGTGATATCTTTGCTTTCTGAGAGAGCCTTGGCATGGGCAAACCCTCTATGGGAGACACAAAACCTGTTGTCTTGAGCTACCCTGAGTTTGTGGCTTCGTTTAAAAGGGTATTTGACGTTCCCGCACGCTGCGCTTCTGCTGCCAAGTGCCTCATGTCCATCGAACAGAGTACGAGAACTGTTACCGACTACACCATTGAATTCCATACTCTGGCAGCAGAGGTTGCGTGGAACAATGAGGCCCTCGTGGGTGCCTCGTGGCTGCTTTTTCTCATGGTCTCTCGGATACCATCAAGGATTAGATAGCAGCCCGAGGTATACCCACTGAGCTGGAGAAGTTGATCATGTTTGCAATCCTCATTGACTCCAGACTCAGAGAAAGACTCTCTTTTATGGAGTGCTTGCGGAAGCCTCCTGTACATTTGTCTCTGAGCTTTGCAGTCCCACCCATGCCTCCCTCATCTCCCATGCCTCCTGGTACCGAGTTGGTCAGTGAAGGTGAACCCAAGCACTTGGGTTTCACACGTCTCTCTGCAGATGCGAGGAGGGAGAGATTGTGCCTTTATTGTGGACAGGCAGGTCACTTTTTGAAGTCTTGTCCTACCCGTCCAGTGAACGCCCGAACCTTAAGGTCCTGACACGGACAGACCTTAGGTGGCGTTCTTTCATCCCCAGTTATCCAGAAGGATAAGCCCCTGGTTTTGGTCACCCTTTCTTGGGCTGAATCGTCCGTCGAGATACGGACTCTAATCGACTCTGGGGCTGCAGGCCTGTTCATTGATGCTGCTTTTGTATCGAAGCACTCGATTCCGCTGCAGCTGCGTGACACTCCACTAGCCATTGAAGCTCTTGACGGGAGACCTCTACTGTCAGTGTCCCGGTTCTGGCGAGCCTTTTGTGCACAGTTGGGAATTCAATTTGCCTTTTCCTCTGCATATCACCCGCAGTCTAATAGGGCTGCAGAACGAGCCAATCAGTCCTTGGAGCAATTCCTACGTTGCTATATTTCTGACAATCGTAACAACTGGTCACACCTATTACCGTGGGCAGAGTTTGCTTACAATAGTGCCTTAAATTCTGCTTCCCGATTGTCCCCGTTTATGGCGAACTATGGTTTCCAAATTTCCATGTTGCCTGACTCATTTGTTCCGCAGAGTATTCCTGCATTAGAGGAGCATTTTCGTGGTCTTCGTTCCACTTGGGCACAAATCCAGGAGGCTTTGCGACATGCTAATGATTGGTACAGACTCCATGCTGAATGCAGACGCCTGCCTGCGCCTTCCTACCAGGTTGGGAACAGGGTCTGGCTGTCATCTCACAACCTCCGACTTCGTGTTCCCTCACTGAAGTTCGTACCTTGGTTTATTGGGCCTTTCCGTATTCTTCGCAGGATTAACCCAGTGGCTTACGCATTAGACATTCCTTCTAATATGCGTATTTCAAATGTATTTCATGTCTCCTTATTAAAACCTTTGGTTGGCAACCACTTTACCACCTCAGTGCCACGTCCTCACCCGGTACAGGTTGAGAACCATGAGGAGTATGAAGTACAGTCCATTGTTGACTCCCATAGGTTCCCTGGGCGCATACAATACCTGGTGCATTGGAAGGGGTACGGTCCGGAGGAACGCTCTTGAGTCTCATCCTCAGATGTACATGCCCCTGTCCTCCTCCGTGATTTTCATAGATGTTTTCCCCTCAAGCCTGGTGGTCCTCTGAGGGGGAGGGGTCATTGAGGAGGGGGTTCTGTCAGGGCTGGGCTCAGCCCTTCCTTCTCAGAGCTGACCGCTTAGCTGTCGGCTAATTGCCAGCTCCTATCTCTCCACAATTACTCAGCTGTTGATGATATCCTGCTCGTCAGTCCTGCCTACTTAAGCCGTTCAGCCCAGTGGATCTCTGCCTTCGCCTTGGTCAACATCACAGAGACTATCTCCTGCATTCTCCTTGCTTTGCTGACATCCCTTCTGGCTCCAAATCCTGCTTGCTGTTCTACTACATTGATCCCTGACTACTGGCTTGGCTGACTATCCATTCTGGTTACTGAACTTTGGCTATGTTTTGACTAAGTTTGTTCTTTTTACTTTTCTTATTAAACAAGTGTGATTTAACTGTACTTCTGTCTTGGTCTGATTTCATGGTTTCTGACAGTTATCTGGTGGATCTTTGGGTGCCAACGTGGACTGGTGAGATTTATTGGGCTATCTACTTGTACCTGCTTAAATCCAACACCATCCCATCTCCCTGTGATACATTACTTCCATCCGCGGAAATCCACTGCCTGTCTGCTTTCATATGTACCAGCTTGACTTTGCATCTACAGTATTTCGCACTGAGTTTGGTGCCTTCAATGTGATCTTCATTGAAATCTAGCTGAGGATCTAACCCAGTAACTTTTACCTGCTTCAATATCAAGCTATGTCCCTTCTTTTTCACACACTTCCCCAAAGTTGCTGCATAACTACATCTCCGATTCCTGGACTGTGTTATCACTATACTGACAGGTTCACTGTCCTAGTGCCAAACTGAACCGGGGACTGGCTGTTAATTTTTTATCCACCAGCGATATTTTCTTTATTGGATACCTGATGTTTGATAGTGTGTTTGTGAGCATGAAGGCTTGAGCAGGGTGGTTGCAAGTCTGTTACTGACAATGTTGTCAATTTTTATTATGAAATGGTGAAGATAATTGTGTTTTTTTGTATTACTATGTAATATAGCAATTTGTACTTTTTCTTAAAACCACTTACTCCTCATTGATGAGTCTCTTGAGGAGATCGTCCTCCTTTTATCATAAGATTAATCTGTACCAGAATGATAGGAAGAAAAAAGTGTGGAGAAGGCTTGGAACAGCTCATGATCCAAAGCACACAACATCATCTGTGGTCACATGGTGGAGCTTGCAGTGTGATGACATGGGCATGCATGGCTTCCAGTGGCACTGGGTCATTGGTGTTTATTGATGATTTGACAGAAGACAGAAGCAGCCGGATTCATTTTGCAGTGTTTAGAGATGTACTGTCAGCCCAGATTCAGCCAAATGCAGCAACGTTGATTGGACGGCGTTTCACAGTACAGATGGACAATGATCCAAAACACACTGCAAAAGCAACCCAGGAGCTTTTGAAGGAAAAGAAGTGGAATATTCTGCAATGGCCGAGTCAACCACCTGATCTCAACCCAATTGAGCATTTCACTTGCTGAAGGCAAAGCTAAAGGCAGAAAGAGCCACAAACAAAGAACAACTGAAGACAGCTGCGGTTAGAGCCTGGCAGACCATCAGAAAGGAGGAAAGCCAGTCTTTGGTAATGTCCATGGGTTTCAGACTTCAGGCAGTCATTGCCAGTAAAGGATTCTCAACAAAATATTAAAAATTACATTTTATTTATGATTATATTAATTTGTCCAATTACATATGAGCCCCTGAAAATGAGGGGACTGTGTATAAAAATGGCTGCAGTTCCTAAAATGTGTACTTGATATTTATGTTCAAATCTGAAAGTCTGCACTTCAAATGAATTTGGGTTGTTTTGTTTTAATTTTATTCTGGTGGCATACAGAGCCAAAAGTATGAAAATTTTGCCTGTGTCCAAATATATATGGACCTAACTGTATGTACATCTTATGAATGACACCATAAAACTACATGTTCAATGCAACTTTTATAGTGAAGGCGCTGGTGCATACATAATTCCCAATTAATGGCCATTCTTACCCTTCTAATAAGAGTTCAGGCTGGGTTTTATGGAAACTTTAAAATTTGGGTCACGTAAATTTCCACATAATTTCACCAGGACCACAAATCTTGAACCTGCAGCATTCTCTGTGAACATACAGGAGATATTAATCTACACCTAACCCCTGGCCATGAGGCTGAGAAATACTTGAATCTTACATAGACCATGACAGCAGCATGTGAGTAGGACAGCAGATTACCCCTGGAGAAGAATGGGAGGAAGAGGACCTTTCATCACAAGCGTATTTGAGGAGCCAGGAACTCAGCACATTGATCTCATCAAAAAAAGTCCTCGGGATATAAATCACTTTCTGCTGGTTTCACTGTTCACCATCTACAAGACAGACTAATGTGGATTGTGGTTGGATTGACACACCAGATTACATGACGTTTTTCTCCATAAAATGCAGAGGAAACACATCTTGTGGCGCAAAATCTTCTTCCTCTTTGAGTTCTTTATAACTCTCATTCTTCCCACACAGACCTCAAACCTGACTGTAGCGATGTGCCACCTCCGTGTCCTCCTCCTGTGGGTTCTTCTCTGTCCAGGCACAGGTATGTAAAAATATTATAAAAAGGTGATAATACATTATTATCTGACAGAGTACATATCATAGATACACTGACTGCAGCAATGTGCCCCCTCTGTGTCCTCCTCCTCTGGGCTCTTCTCTGTCCAGACAGAGGGGTGGATAAAACTCTGATTGATGAATGGAGGGGGATGGAAGGTGACAATGTTATACACAGATGGACAGTTGTATCCGCTCCTGCAGGGTGCTGCTCATTTCTTTAGTAGGAAAGCTCTTATATTTGGAGCACTTCTGGCCCCGGCTATTCTCCCATCCATGGGGCTTTTAGATGGGACTTCAGTCCATGCAGATATTAGATGTTACGTAGGACAAGAAAACGTATGACATCTGGAGGTACAAAAGAGATTTCAGCAAATCCAGCAATTTGTGAATTGTAGCAGGAAAATGTTTATTGAATCCCATGTAGGAAATGTGAGATGTAATATGTGGGGTGTACTGGGTGACCCATGAGGATAGGAAGAGATGAACAGAATTGTGTAGGACAAAGGGGACATCCTAAAACTTTCAATGTGAAAATGGCTTAATGTAGCTTAATGTGTAATAAAGTACCTAAACCTCAATCAATTGCCTTGAAATTTTGCCAAAACCACTGGGGTGGCACAGTGGTGTAGTGGGTAGCACTCTCACCTAGCAGTAAAAAGGGTCGCTGGTTTGAATCCCAACCACGACACTACCTGCCTGGAGTTTGCATGTTCTCCCTGTGCCTGTGTGGGTTTCCTCCCACACTCCAAGACACACCACAAAACATGCTGGTGGGTTAATTGGCTTCTGTCCAAATTGGCCCTAGTATATGAATATGAGTTGGGGACCTTGGATTGTGGGCTCCTTGAGGGTAGGGATCGTGAGTGTGCGATGTATGTGTGGAGTTCTTCGTAAATTGATGGCACTGTATGGGTACCTTAAATAAATAGGGATAATTGTAAACACGCACCCACACTCACTCAGGTTGAATTGGATGGACTGGTGTCTTTATTCAACCCTACTAACTATGTAACTATGTAACTAAGTGTTCGCCCTACCAAACAGCTTGATAACACCTTGCTTCCCTCCAAATGCGTCTCCTTCAGGGGGACAATATGTGGTTTGGCCACTTTTAGATAAGTAAACATAGCCGCCCTTTTAACTTTGTCATTGAGGCCCTGGACATTCCAGCACAGTACTGTAACCAACATAATAATGAATTAAAAAGCACATTAATAAACCCGGGAGAACAGAGGTAGGCACGCAGCCTAGTCCCAATGCTTCAGTGAAGCTGCAAAGCAATACATAGTTAGTATAATGTAGTTGCGGAATATCCCCACACTGTGGTACCTGGAAACCTGAAAAACATACCCTGCTGTAATACCTAATGACAAAAGAAAACAACAGCCTGACATTCACCTTATACCCAAAACCCATAGCAACGGTCATTGAAAAGTAGATTGATTGAATACGCTGCGCTAAAAAAAAATATAGATTGTAGTGTACACTAAAGCTATGTAAAATTAATCAAATTAATGTAATTAATAAATGGATATGATATACACAGAAAACCAATTTAAAGTGCCTTGTGCATAACAGTGTTTAAAACCATAAACAAATAATATATAGGAAAAGTGCTCCTGTGGAATATATAATGTCCAAATATGTGGTAAATGATCGTGCTGAAAATAAACAACACTGCAGGCGATATGTGATTCAGGTCATAAAATAAAGTGCTCATGTGCATATAAATCGCATCCAAATCGCATCCGACTGCATCTCTAGTAACGTGATAAAAGTTTGTGTAATTCAAGAACAATAAAAAATGTGATCCAAGACATGCTGGGGTGTCTTCACTCAGGTGCCCCCCTTAGGTAGTGAACGCTCACCTTAGAGCGTGCGACTTTGCGATTAAGCTAAGTCAAAGCACGCATGTGAACCACCTCTGGGCTCTTTAAACTGTTAGGCTCCTGGGTTCTTCAGCATAGTCATCCGGGATATATGAAAGGAAAATCTCGATAGTGCAAAGCCTTTTTAAACAATTTATTTCACTAAAGCAAAGATCCCCATCTGGGGTACTCACATATATCAGGTGCGTCAGTGCACCATTCTATGATGTAGCAGATTATACCAGGGGGGTATCGGGATGACATGAGCTTCCTTAGCCTACAAGATGTCTTGTCGTGCCATCCTGACTCCTCCCGGATGGCACGATGGGCACTGGTAGGCACCAGTGATGGGCACTGATAGGTGTCAATGATGGACAATGATTGTCACTGATGGAGACTAACCACTTCAGCCCCGGAAGGTTTTACCCCCCTTCATGACCAGGCCATTTTTTGCGATACGGCACTGCGTTATTTTTACTGACATTTGTGCGGTCGTGCGACCCTGTACCCAAATAAAATTGATGTCTTTTTTTTCGTCACGCATAGAGCTTTCTTTTGGTGGTATTTGATCACCTCTGCAGTTTTTATTTTTTGAACTGTAAAAAAAAGACAGACAATTTAAAATAAAAAAATATATATTTTTACTTTATGCTATAAAACATAACCAATAAAAAATTGTAAAATTTCTTCCACAATTTAGGCCAATAGGTATTATGCTACATGTTTTTAATTCTTTCTATTTTTTTACATACTAATGGCGGCGTTCAGTGATTTTTAGCAGGACTGCGACATTGCGGCGGACAAATTGGACACCTAACTGACACTTTTGACACTTTTTTGGGAACCAGTGACATTATTACAGTGATCAGTGCTAAAAATATGCACTGTTATTGTACTATTGACACTGGCAGGGAAGGGGTTAACACCAGGGGCGATCAAAGGTTTACGTGTGTCCCTAGGTGATGCTTGCTAACTCTGTGGGGGATGGACTCACTGGATGAACAAAAAGATCCATATTCTGGCTTACCAAGAACAAAAGATCTCTGTGTCCATCTGTGTCGGAACGGTGATCTAGCTTGTTTACACTGGCAGATCCCCATTCTGCCTCTCTGTGGCACGATCGCAGGTGGCCATCGGTGGACCTGATGATTGGCTCTCCCTCTGGCCAATCAGCGCACGCCCCCGCTGTCTGTTGCATGAAATTACGCACAGGTACGTTGTTTCGCGCAATAGGGCCGACCTGCCAAGGTATATGTACTGCGAACCATCTGCAAGTGGTTAAAGACCACCAAAAGAAAGCTCTATATGTGTGAAATGATAAAAATGTCATATGGGTAAGTATTGTCACCATGTAATCTTTTACTGTTCTGAATTGTTAATTTATAAATAAATAGTGCAGCGCAAGTAACAACAATGTATTGATCCAAAACTGCATACATCAATGTGTCCTTCAAATCAATTGCTACATTCAAATAAAACAGTGAGAATCAGTCCAAAATAATGACTCAATAGTTCTTTGTGCTGTTGAATAAAACAGTATACTGTGATCTTCCACCTAAAAATAAATGTGCTCATCAATAATCCTCCACCAGTAACTGGATGGGCGCTCACCTTATACTCAGACCCCTGTTTCACCAGTGGGTCTAAGTAAGCAGGATGCAGAGAAGACATTTGACAGGTTGGCATGGGACTATATGGGAGCTGTTCTCCAACACATCGGAATACAGAACCGTATGTATAACTTTATAGTGTCCCTTTATACTATGCCATCAGTCAAGGTCTGTGTCAATGGCCACCTGTCAAACGCCTTCTCCATACATAATGATACAAGGCATGGATGCCCACTCTCTCCACTTCTCTTTGTACTAACCCTAGGGACATTCCTGTGCCACAGAAGAGCTAACCCAGACATAAAAGACATTTTCATAGCAGAACGCACATACAAATTAGCGGCGTTTGCCAACAATGTACTTTTGTTCCTAAAGGAACAAAAGATTTTGGCCTGTTTCATCGACTAATCAACTTTGCCAAGTCACGCGCACTTAATATATTGCTTACATTGGAAAGAGTTACCCAGCGTCAGAATAACTTCACTTTTCAGTGGAAACCTGATGCAATCCAATACATGGGCATCCACCCAACAGCATGTTTATCAGATTTATACACAAAAAACTCCCTACTAGGGATGATCCGAACACCCCCCTGTTCGGTTCGCACCAGAACTTGCGAACAGGAAAAAAGTTAGTTCGAACACGCAAACACCGTTAAAGTCTATGGGACACGAACATGAATAATCAAAAGTGCTAATTTTAAAGGCTTATATGCAAGTTATTGTCATAAAAAGTGTTTGGGAGTTTGACAGTTTTTTAGTGAAATGGTAGGGGTACTTTTGTACCCCCTTACCATTTCACACAGGGGGGGCCGGGATCTGGGGGTCCCCTTGTTAAAGGGGGCTTCCAGATTCTGATAAGCCCCCCGCCCGCAGACCCCCACAACCACCGGCCAGGGTTGTGGGGATGAGGCCCTTGTCCTCATCAACATGGGGACAAGGTGTTTTGGGGGGCTACCCCAAAGCACCCTCCCAATGTTAAAGGCATGTGGCCTGGTACGGTTCAGGAGGGGGGGCACTCTCTCGTCCCCCCTCTTTTCCTGGGGCCTGCCAGGTTGCGTGCTCTGATAAGGGTCTGGTATGGATTTTTGGGGGGACCCCACGCCATTTTTTTTTTTTTTTTTGGCGCGGGGTTCCCCTTAAAATCCATACCAGACCTGAATGGTCTGGTATGGAATTTAGGGGGACCCCCACGTCATTTTTTTAAAAATTTTGGCCGGGGTTCCCCTTAATATCCATACCAGACCTGAAGGGCTTGGTATGGAATTTAGGGGGACCCCCACGTCATTTTTTTTTTAAATTTTGGTTCGGGGTTCCCCTGTGGGGAATTCCCATGCAATTAACTTCTATGTGTATTGTCTGACCGGCAATGCAATAGCGTAGATAGAGTAGTTTTAAATGGCTTTTTTCCTTTGAAATGTCATTTTGCTGTCAGACTGTTCTAAACACGGTAAACATGCGCCCCTTTACAGGCATACTATAAACACCCCCCAGGTACGAAATTTGAAGGGATATTACACTTTTATTGTTTGACTTTAAGCATTATTAAAATCACTGCTCCTGAAAAAACGTCCGTTTTTAAAACTTTTTTCTGCATTGATCCATGTCCCCTGGGGCAGGACCCAGGTCCCCAAACACTTTTCATGACAATAACTTGCATATAAGCCTTTAAAATTAGCACTTTTGATTTCTCCCATAGACTTTTAAAGGGTGTTCCGCGGCATTCGAATTTGCCGCGAACACCCCAAATTGTTGCGAACAGCCAATGTTCGAGTCGAACATGTGTTCGACTCGAACTCGAAGCTCATCCCTACTCCCTACCCATTCTCCGCTCAATCTCTGATGACCTATGTACTGTAAATGGGACAAATACTTTTTCTCTTGGTTTGTTCTGGCAGCAATTTTAAAAATGAACATCCTTCCCTGGATCCCATACATCTTACAAGCAATTCCTATCACGCTTCCTCTAGCTTTCTTCCGCTCATATACTACTGAGTATGCCACCTATCTAGAATTGTAGATTGGGAGTACAATCAAATAAAGGACTGGGTAAGCCTGGAAAAATCATTCTCTTCCATACCATTAAAATCAAATCCTTGGATTTTAGCCTGCCATATTCAACGTGCCCTGCAGGATCACCTACTTATCAACCAGTCTTTACAAAGTTTCAGAGAAGTTTGTGCAAAATTTCATATCTCCTCAAATCCAGGGTCCTTACCCCCGTCCAACTTATTCCAGCTTTTCTCCCTGGTATATCTACACACTTCCTAACGAGTATTTGGCCTCATCCTGAGATGCATGCACACCACGTCTATTGAGACAGTACTCTTCTAGATCTTAACACGCTGGCCGCAGACATGTCCAGAAACTCCTTCCCCTACTGGGTATACTTTTAAATACATCATTTTCTGCAAGACATTGATCATTCCTCTTCAGTTTCTTGCACATTCATCCAGTTTGAATCTGTTTTCTCCCAAATCACACCCCAACGGCACCTAATTTTTATCATTCATAATTTACTCCTTGAGACCACATCCCCTAAATCAGGGAAAGCTTGCCAAACTTGGGAAAAGGACTTACAAATAGAGTTTACAGAGGAACAATGGGAACGCATCTTTACCATAGCCCATAAAGGTTCAATCAATGTCTCGACCCAAGAGAACAATTACAAAACTTTAACTCGTTGGTATCAAATGCCAGCCCTGCTCAACAAATACAACCCTGATACTTTGATACTTCTAGTAAATGTTGGAGATGCTGCGGAGAACAGGGTCCACTCTTACTATTATGGTGGACATGCCCATTAATACAACCATTCTGATCCATGAAATAATGACACAAATTTCTACATACACTTTAGAGCAGACACCAGCCCAATTTATACTTCACTATTCCTCCACACGCATCCAAACTTATCGCAAGTCCCTTATTATTCACATGATCAACGCAGCCAAACTCTGCATTCCAACACAATGGGGCTCAACCCATATACTGATCATTCCTAAATGGCTTAAATGCACTGGTAAAATTACATAAATGGAGGAATTAATTTGTATAGCTTGAGACTCCCCATCCAAATTTTCATGTGTTTGGTAGGGATGATCTGTTCGCCAGTTCGCCGAACAATTTGGGGTGGTCGCGGCAAATTCGAAAGCCGCGGAACACACTTTAAAAGTCTATGGGAGAAATCAAAAGTGCTAATTTTAAAAGCTTATATGCAAGTTATTGTCATAAAAAGTATTTGGGGACCCGGGTCCTGCCCCAGGGGACATATATCAATGCAAAAAAAAAGTTTTAAAAATGTCTGTTTTTTCGGGAGCAGTGATTTTAATAATGCTTAAAGTGAAACAATAAAAATGTAATATTCCTTTAAATTTCATACCTGGGGGGTGTCTATAGTATGCCTGTAAAGGGGCGCATGTTTCCCATGTTTAGAACAGTCTGACAGCAAAATGACATTTCAAAGGAAAAAAAGTAATTTAAAACTACTCACGGCTATAATGAATTGTAGGTCCGACAATACACATAAAAGTTCATTGGTAAAAACGGCATGGGAATTCCCCACAGGGGAACCCCGAACCAAAGTAAAAAAAAATGCGCGGGTGTCCTCCTAAATTCCATACCAGGCTCTTCAGGTCTGGTATGGTTATTAAGGGGAACCCCACGCCAAAATTTTTTAAAAAATGGCGTGGGGTTCCCCCTAAATTCCATACCAAGCCCTTTAGGTCTGGCGTGGGGTCCTCGTTCTAGGCTACATGCCCTCAACATTGGGAGGGTGCTTTGAGGTAGCCCCCCAAAGCACCTTGTCCCCATGTTGATGGGGAGAAGGGCCTCATCCCCACAACCCTTGCCCAGTGGTTGTGGGGGTCTGCAGGTGGGGGGCTTATCAGAATCTGGAAGCCCCCTTTAACAAGGGGACCCCCAGATCCCGGACCCCCCGTGGGAATTGGTAATGGGGCACAAATGCCATTTCACAAAAAAATTGTCAAAAAGGTTAAAAAACACAAGAGACGGTTTTTGACAAGTCCTTTATTCATTTCTTCTTCTTTCGGCTTCTTCTTCCATCTTCTTTCTTCTGGTGTTCCTTCGGTGTTCTTCTTCTTCTCCATCATCTTCTTCCTCCGCTCTTCTCGTCCCGCATCTTCCTCCAGGCTTCTTCTCCGCTCTGTCCGCACGATCCACCTCAGTGGGAGTCTTCGGCCGTGTGACACTTCGCTTCTTCTGACATTTCTTATATAATGGAGGGTGGGGCCACCCGGTGACCCCACCCCCCGCCCCCCTCTGACAACATGGGGAAAGCCACAGGGAACTCCCGTGAATTCCCTGTGCCAAACTTGTAAATGTTTCCTGTAAAGTATGCTCCTCACTTTGTATCAAGGTACTTTATACAGTAATGCCGCGCACACACGAGCAGACTTTTCGACCAGACTGATCCGACAGTCTATCCGATGGACTTTCGATGGACTTTCCTAACGAACGGACTCGCGCACACATGACTGGACTTGCCGGCAGAATAGGTCCATCTGTCTTCCTGGCGGACTTTCGACGGAGTTACGGCAGACTTCCGGACTTGCCCACACACGTTCATTTTGAACGTGATGAAGTACGATGGGACTAGAAAAGGAAGTCAATCTAGCCGATTTTATCGGAGAGATTAACACCTTGCGAGCCCCGTCGCAGAGCATACCAGGCCCTCAGGTCTGGTATAGATTTTAAGGGGAACCCCCTATGCTGAAAAAAACGGCTTGGGGGTCCCCACAAAATCCATACCAGACCCTTATCCAAGCATGCAGCCCGGCCGGTCAGGAAGGGGGGTGGGGATGAGCAAGCACCCCCCGCTACTGAACCGTACCAGGCCGCATGACCTCAACATGGGGGGGTGAGTGCTTTGGGGGAGGGGGGCGCCCTGCGGGCCCCCCCACCCAAAAGCACCTTGTCCCCATGTTGATGACGACAAGGGCCTCTTCCCGACAACCCTGGCCAATGGTTGTCGGGGTCTGCGGGCGGGGGCTTATTGAAATCCAGGAGCCCCTTTTAATACGGAGGCTCCTAGATCCCAGCCCCCGCCCTATTTGAATGAGTATGAGGTACATCGTACCCCTACCCATTCACCTGGTGAAAAAAGTGTCAATAAAAAATGTATTAGGCAGCTCCAGGGGTCTTCTTCCGACTTCTCCGCTCTCTCAGGCCTCTTCTCCCGGTGTCCGGTTCTTCTCCCGCTCTCTGGTCTCTTCTCCGCTCTCCGGTTCTTCTCCCGCTGTCCAGCCTCTTCTCCGGTTCTTCTGCTGGGCTCCTCTGCTACCTTCTGCTCTTTGCCAGTCTTCTCCATTGTCTTCTTCCCTCCTCTCTTCTTCCGATGTTGACACGATGCTCTCTCTCACTGTAATGCTGTGTTCATGGTGCGCAAAGACTTATATAGGCATGGGGCGTGGTCACTGGGTGGTGACCCCACCCCTTATGACAGCACAGTCCCAGCATGCCCTGGGATTGTGACATCATAAGGGGCATGGTCACCGGGTAACATCCCTTCCCCAAAGCACCCACCACCCCATGTTGAGGGCATGTGGCCTGGTACGGTTCGGGGGGGGGGGCGCTCACTCGTCCCCACCCCCTTTCCTCACCGGCCGGGCTGCGTGCTCAGATAAGGGTCTGGTATGGATTTTGGGGGGACCCCCACACCGTTTTTTCAGCATAGGGGTTCACCTTAAAATCCATACCAGACCTAAGGGACATTGTCACATCTCTCTCGCGCTCACTGCAATAGGAAAATGTGTTTTTCCTATTGCAGCGAGCGGGATATGCATAGTACCCTGTCACCGAGAACCAGAGCGATAGGATCGCGCTGGAAACATTCTCGCGGGCAGGTGCTATAGCTGCCCTTGCATCGTATTTGGTCCGTCGGACCAGCAAACAGACGAACGGGCAGCAAATCTAAAGTCTGTCGGATTTTCGACCGAAAAGGTCCATCAGAAGTCAGATGAAGCCCACACATGGTCGAATTGTCTGACCGATTCGGTCCGTCAGACCAGTCAGGTCGAAAAGTCCGCTCGTGTGTACAGGGCATAACTGTTACTAAAATTTACTGTTAATTTATTTTCAATAAAATATTTTTGAAAAAAATGTTTAAAAAAGTGTGGGGTCCCCCCCAAAATCTATACCAGACCCCGTACATGCAGCCTGGCAGACCGAGAAAGGAGGGGGACAAGCGAGCGCCCCCTCCTAAACCATACTAGGCCACATGCCCTCAACATGGGGGTGCTTTGGGGCAGGGGGGGCAGCCAGCCTTTATAGCAGGTGGAGCATTTTTTTTTTTTTTTTTTATCAGGTTCTGCGGGCGACATGATTGATGATGGATCTACATCGAGGGACATTGTTTTTTTTAGTTTTTTAATAAAGGAATTGTCAAAAACCTGTTTACCCCATACTAACGCCCATGGGGGAGCGAGAAGCCCCTCCGCCTCAAAACACCCCCTTATGATGAGTCATCGGTTGTTAAGGATGTAGCAGCCGGCTTCCCGGTCCGCTGCTTAACAACCAGCTATTCTTTACACAAAATTTGAATCGTTAGATCATTTTTCGACCGATCCGAATTCTAATCCTACTGAAAAGTTGGAATTTGTTAGAGAAATTAATAAAACAAAATACATTTTTATGAAAACTAAATGAAACTAAACAAATTCAATAACAAAACAAAATTAGTAACAAAACGAATCTATCTGAAATGAAACAAAACAAAATGTTAAACTGTATCTGGGACATGGTCATAAACACAGTGATATCCCAGCAGCCACATCTTAGACAGGATGATTGGTCAAGTCATTTCTGTCAGCAGCCCCCTTGAGGTTCAGAAAAGAGGACTGCAACCACAGGTGCTGGCTCTCCCTTTAACAACAAACCAAAGAGCACCTGTCACTTCTTATGAGAGCCATTGTACTATTCTGCTTGCTCACTGGACTCTGCTGAACCAGCACTTAAGTATTGTCATTTCTTCAACCCTTTTTGTTTTGCTGTTGCCTCCTTATTCTCTTGTAATCCTTTTTCTGTAAATATTTTCTACCTTTTCATTATTAACCACTTGCCTACCAGGCACGAACACCCCCTTCCTGCCCAGGCCATTTTTCAGCTTTCAGCGACAATTGCATGGTCATACTACACTGTACCCAAACAATTTTTTTATCATTTTCTTCACACTAATCATATGACGGCGGCCCAGAACAAGAACTGCACCGCCCCGCCATCATTTGACAGTGGGCGGGCGGCAAGGTGTTAAACATTATTAAAAAAGTGTTAAATGATCTCTAATAGGGATAAGCTGAACACCCCCCCCAGTTCGGTTCACACCAGAACATGCAAACAGGCAATACGTTTGAGCGAACATGCGAACCCTATGAAAGTCTATGGGACACGAACATTAAATATTTAAAAGTGCTAATTTTAAAGGTTTATATGCAAGTTATTGCCATAAAAAGTGTTTGGGGACCCGGGTACTGCCCCAGGGGACATGTATCAATGCAAAAAAATGTTTTTAAAAGAAACGTTTTTTTCAGGATCAGTGATTTTAATAAAAATGAAATATTCCTTTAAATATCTTGCCTGGGGGGGTCCCCTAATGCCGCGTATACACAAGTGGATTTTCCGTTGGAAAAAACTTGGATGGTTTTTCCAATGGATTTCCACTCAAGCTTGGCTTGCATACACACAGTCACACAAAAGTTCTCTGAACTTTCGACCGTCAAGAACGCGGTGATGTACAACACTACGGCAAGCCGAGAAAATGAAGTTCAATGCTTCAGAGCATGCGTCGATTTGTTTCCGAGCATGCGTAGGAATTTTGTGCATCGGAATTGGTACAGACGATAGGAATTTCTGATCGGAACTTTTTCCGACCGAAAAATTGAGAACCTGCTCTCAATCTTTTGCTGGTGGAAATTCTGCCAGCAAAAGTCAAATGGAGCATACACACGGTCGGAATTTTCGACCAAAAGCTCTCATCGGACTTTTGCTGGCGGAATTTCCGATCATGTGTACGGGGCATTAGTCTGCCTGTAAAGTGGTGCATCTGTGTGATGTGTTGAA
The DNA here is from genome assembly GCA_037953035.1 of Aquarana catesbeiana. Lineage (NCBI taxonomy): Eukaryota > Metazoa > Chordata > Amphibia > Anura > Ranidae > Aquarana > Aquarana catesbeiana. Next base: position 261,214 of record JBBHAA010002192.1, read on the forward strand.
CAATGCTGCAGCAAAATTACATTTCTAAAGGAAAACATTTAACTTAAACTTGCTCGCGGCTGTAATGTATTCCCGGCTCCCGCTAATATAGATACAATATAAAAAAAACAGCGTGGGATCTCCTCCAAAATCCATACCAGACCCTTATCCGAGCATGCAGCCTGGCAGGCCAGGAAGGGGGGGGCGAGCAAGCGCCCCCAACCATACCAGGCCGCTTGCCCTCAACATGGGGGGTTGCTTTGGGGTCCCCCAAGCACATTGTCCCCATGTTGATAGGAACAAGGGCCTCGTCCCCACAACCCTGGCCCGGCAGTTTTGTGAGCTTATCGGAATCTGGAAGCCCCCTTTAACAAGATCCCGGCCCCCCACCTATGTGAATGGGTATCGGGTAGATTTTCTTTTTTTCTGGTCCATCGGGCAGCAGATTGAAGATGGATGGACATAGCGGGACACTTTCTTTTTTTTTTTTTTTAAAGGGATTGTCAAAAACTGTGAAAACAAAAGAGAAACTCCTGCGCTGCTGGCGGACTCCTAAACTAACAGAGGGACACTGCTGCAACACCTATAGTACTGCTCCAAACAGACAAAACAAAACTGGGTTATGGGGGGGAGTGGCGGTTGCGCTGTGATGGGGAGAGGACAAGAAGGGGGGGGGACTATACTAAACTAGAGTGTATGTAACACACATGCCAAATAGCCCAAAAAAAGGGGGTCTATAACACACAAAATAACAATAGCCCACTGACTAGTGCCTGTGATAAGTGATTAAAATAACCAATAAATGTATAGCATGAAAGAAATAAAATGGCATCCAAATAAATAATACATATAATGAAGGTGCAAACAAGCCAATGAGATAATAGCAAATGGTGAACAATGGGTGAATACAATGTTAAGTGCATAGGTAGGTAGAGTGATATAAATAAATCCCATTAATAAACATGATAAAAAAATTTAAAACATGTGAAACAATAAAAATATATAAAATTATATAGAAAACAATCCCGCCACCAATGTGACACTTCTGAGTAAAGTCCAGAACCACAACAATAGATGTGTCAGGGGTAGAGGGGTGATCTGCGATGGGGGCACCTCAGTGTGCACAGGCCCCTTACCTTACAGCTGTAAGGTATACAGCATAAGTATTAGGCGCCCAAAAGGTGATGGAATCCAGGAAGTTGCAGCAAATGGTAAAGCTCACAAATGTTGTGGTATCATATGCGAAGAAAAAAGATGAACAGCATATAGTGTGATACCGTTTGGGAAATAAAAGCAGGCAGGCTGAGGGAGGGGGGAAGGGGGGTTGCACTCACTTGTGACAGATGAGCGCAAGCCTCAAACCACGAGTGCCGAACTCGTATAATCCAAAATGCTGGCCAAAGGACCCTCTACCATCTCACTCCTCCTGTGGCTCACCGCCCGTCATACATCATAAAGGTAGTGTGGTATCAAGACAAGAAAACCGCATATAGCGTAATCCCGTATAAAACACTTTTATTAACATAAATACAATCGCTAAAGACTTACACAAGGTGATAACTGGGGGGTATAAAATTCTGCGAGCGCCGTGCTCGTAACATCAGCTGTTGTGTAGGCAACGTCCCGTGCTCCTGACGCGTATCGTCACGTCACGTGACTTCTTCAGAGGATCCTCTGAAGAAGTCACGTGATGTGACGATACGCGTCAGGAGCACGGGACGTTGCCTACACAACAGCTGATGTTACGAGCACGGCGCTCGCAGAATTTTATACCCCCCAGTTATCACCTTGTGTAAGTCTTTAGCGATTGTATTTATGTTAATAAAAGTGTTTTATACGGGATTATGCTATATGCGAATTTCTTGTCTTGATACCACACTACCTTTATGATGTATGACGGGCGGTGAGCCACAGGAGAAGTGAGATGGTAGAGGGTCCTTTGGCCAGCGTTTTGGATTATACGAGTTCGGCACTCGTGGTTTGAGGCTTGCGCTCATCTGTCACAAGTGAGTGCAACCCCCCTTCCCCCCTCCCTCAGCCTGCCTGCTTTATTTCCCAAACGGTATCACACTATATGCTGTTCATCTTTTTTCTTCGCATATGATACCACAACATTTGTGAGCTTTACCATTTGCTGCAACTTCCTGGATTCCATCACCTTTTGGGCGCCTAATACTTATACTGTATACCTTACAGCTGTAAGGTAAGGGGCCTGTGCACACTGAGGTGCCCCCATCGCAGATCACCCCTCTACCCCTGACACATCTATTGTTGTGGTTCTGGACTTTACTCAGAAGTGTCACATTGGTGGCGGGATTGTTTTCTATATAATTTTATATATTTTTATTGTTTCACATGTTTTAAATTTTTTTATCATGTTTATTAATGGGATTTATTTATATCACTCTACCTACCTATGCACTTAACATTGTATTCACCCATTGTTCACCATTTGCTATTATCTCATTGGCTTGTTTGCACCTTCATTATATGTATTATTTATTTGGATGCCATTTTATTTCTTTCATGCTATACATTTATTGGTTATTTTAATCACTTATCACAGGCACTAGTCAGTGGGCTATTGTTATTTTGTGTGTTATAGACACCCTTTTTTTGGGCTATTTGGCATGTGTGTTACATACACTCTAGTTTAGTATAGTCCCCCCCCCTTCTTGTCCTCTCCCCATCACATTGTCAAAAACTGTCTGTTGTGGTTTTTACTTTTTGACACTTTTTTTGGTAAATGGGTAGGGGTACAATGTACCCAATACCCATTCACATAGGAGGTAGGTGGGATCTGGGGCCTCCCCTTGTTAAAGGGGGCTTCCAGATTCAGATAAGTCCATACCTGTAGACCCCCACAATCCCTGGGCCAGTGTTGGGGGTACAAGGCCCTTGTCCGCATCAACATGAGGACAAGGTGATTTGGGGGGGGATCCCAAAACACCCTCCCCATGTTGAGGGCAAGCAGCCTGGTATGGTTCAGGAGAGGGGGCACTCGCTCATACCACCCCTTTCCTGGCCTGCAAGGCTGCTGGCTTGGGAAAGGGTCTGGTATGGATTTTGGGGGGACCCTAAGCCAATTTAAAAAAAAAATGGCGTGCAGTTCCCCTTAAAATTTGTGCCAGACCCAAAGGGCCTGGTATGGATTTTGGGGAGGACCTCATGTTTTTTTTCTTAATTCTGTCTTAATATATATATACTAAACTGCCTGCACGCCACTAACTAAACTGCCTCTAGCTAACATTCTCTAAATCTCCACGTTAATGTAACACTATATACGGGTGCTGTGTTATCAGCCTTATACAGTGTGGGGTGTGGACTTAGGCCCCTGAGCATGATTGGCTAAAGGCACCCTGCCTTTGGCCAATCATGGCTCTCACAGCTGTAATTGGCCAAAGCATGTAAGCCAGGTGCACGCTTTGGCCAAAGAGCAGTCGTCAATGCACTGCATTATACATGCGATGCATAATGCAGTGCATTATGGGGCGCACAGCTGGGCTAAAATTTGCTGCAAACGCCCCATATGTTCGATTGTTCTGTGAACAAATGAACACCCAATGTTCGATTTGAACTTACGCTTGACACGAACATCAGGACCATCCCTAATCTCTAATGGCCCAATGCAGAGCTTAGAGTTGCTGCTTCTTGAAGAGCGCTCCTATGGTGTAAATCTCTGAATATCCCTGTCTGGGGTGACAGCGAGTGTTACAGACATTTATTCTACAATCCGAGTTGCTATTACTAACCTGGTGAATGATTACTACTTCTCAACAAAAGTAGTTGGTGGCAGTTTAAAGAGTTCATTGCTTAGTATAGTTAAGAGGATGAATGGGGGGAGATTATAACCCCTCCTATTCTGACCTAATGACTCCTGTCCTCCATCCTGCTGACCCCTGTACCCTGCCGTATTAACTCCCTATCCAACATTCTGCTGACCCCAATACCCTGCCCTACTAACTCCTTGTCCTCTGTCCTGCTGACCCCTGTACCCTGCCATACTAACTCCCTGTCCTCCATCCTGCTGACCCCTGTACCGTCCTGATGATCCCTGAACCCTGCCCTACTGACTCCATGTTCACTGTCTTGCTGACCCCTGTACCTTTCCCTACTAACTCCATGCTCAGTGTCCTGCTAACCCCTGTACACTGCCATACTAACCCCCTGTCCTCCATCCTGCTGACCCCTGTACCCTGCCCTACTAATTCCCTGTCCTCCGTCCTGCTGATCCCTGTACCCTGCCCTACTGACTCCATGTTCACTGTCTTGCTGACCCCTGTACACTGCCCTACTAACTCCCTGTCCTCTGTCCTGCTGATCCCTGTACACTGCTCTATTAACTCCCTGTTCTCCATCCTGCTGATCCCTGTACCCTGCTATACTGACTCCATGTTCACTGTCCTGCTGACCCCTGTACACTGCCCTACTAATTCCCTGTCCTCTGTACTGCTGACCCCTGTACACTGCCCTACTAACTCCCTGTCCTCTGTACTGCTGACCCCTGTAACCTGCCCTACTGACCCTTGTACACTGCCCTACTAACTCCCTGTCCTCCATCCTGCTGACCCCTGTACCTTTCCCTACTGACTCCATGTTCGATGTCCTGCTGACCCCTGTACACTGCCGTACTAACTCCCTGTCCTCCCTGCTGATCCCTGTACCCTGTCCTACTGACCCCTGTACACTGCCCTACTAACTCCCTGTCCTCCATCCTGCTGACCCCTGTACCCTGCCCTACTAACTCCCTGTCCTCCATCCTGCTGACCCCTGTACCCTGCCCTACTAACTCCCTGACCTCCCTGCTGATCCCTGCACCCTGCCCTACTAACTCCCTGTCCTCTGTCCTGCTGACCCTTGTACAGTGATCTACTAACTCCCTGTCCTCCATACTGCTGAACCCTGTACCCACCCTACCCTACTAGCTCCCTGTCCTCTGTCCTGCTGACCCCTGTACCCTGCCCTACTAACTCCCTGTCTTCTGTCCTGCTGACCCCTGTACCCTGCCCTACTAACTCCCTGTCTTCTGCCCTACTGACCCCTGTACACTGCCCTACTAACTTCCTATCCTGCTGACCCCTGTAACTTGCCCTACTAACTCCCTGCCCTCTGTACTGCTGACCCCTGTACCCTACCCTACTAACTTCCTGTACTCCATTCTGCTGACCCCTGTAACCTGCACTATTAACTCCCTGTCCTCCGTCCTGCTGACTCTTGTACCCTGCCCTACTGACTCCATGTTCACTGTCCTACTGACTCCTGTACACTTCCCTACTAACTCTGTGTCCTCCCTGCTGATCCATGCACCCTACCCTACTGACCCCTGTACCCTGCCTTACTAACCCCCTGTCCTCCATCTTGCTGACCCCTGTACCCTGCCCTACTAACTCCCTGTCCTCCATCCTGCTGACCCCTGTACCCTGCCCTACTAATTCCCTGTCCTCTGTCCTGCTGACACCTGTACACTGCCCTACTAGCTCCCTGTCCTCCGTCCTGCTGATCCCTGTACCCTGCCCTACTGACTCCATAATCACTGTCCTACTGACCCCTGTACACTGCCCTACTAATTCCCTGTCCACCAGCTGATCCATGCACCCTGCCCTACTGACCCCTGTACACTGCCCTTCTAACTCCCTGTCCTCCATCTTGCTGACCCCTGTACCCTGCCCTACTAACTTCCTGTCTTCTGTCCTGCTGACCCCTGTAACCTGTCCTACTGACCCCTGTACACTGCCTTACTAACTCCCTGTCCTGCTGACCCCTGTACCTTGCCCTACTAACTCCCTGTCCTCTGTACTGCTGACCCCTGTACCCTACCCTACTAACTCCCTGTCCTCCATTCTGCTGACCGTTGTAACCTGCGCTACTAACTCCCTGTCCTCCGTCCTACTGACCCCTGTACCCTGCCCTAATGACTCCATGTTCACCGTCCTACTGAGCCCTGTACACTGCCCTACTAACTCCCTGTCCTCCCTGTTGATCCCTGCACCCTGCCCTACTGACCCCTGTACCCTGCCGTACTAACTCCCTGTCCTCTGTCCTGCTGACCCTTGTACACTGCCCTACTAACTCCCTGTCCTCCATCCTGCTGACCCCTGTACACTGCCCTACTAGCTCCCTGTCCTCCATCCTGCTGACCCCTGTACACTGCCCTTCTAACTCCCTGTCCTCCATCTTGCTGACTGCTGTACCCTGCCCTACTAACTCCCTGTCTTCTGTCCTGCTGACCCCTGTAACCTACCCTATTGACCCCTGTACACTGCCTTACTAACTCCCTGTCCTGCTGACCCCTGTACCTTGCCCTACTAACTCCCTGTCCTCTGTACTGCTGACCCCTGTACCCTACCCTACTAATTCCCTGTACTATATTCTGCTGACCCCTGTAACCTGCGCTACTAACTCCCTGTCCTCCGTCCTACTGACCCCTGTACCCTGCCCTACTGACTACATGGTCACTGTCCTACTGACCCCTGTACACTGCCCTACTAACTCCCTGTCCTCCCTGCTGATTCCTGCACCCCGCCCTACTGACCCCTGTACCCTGCCCTACTAACTCCCTGTCCTCCATCATGCAGACCCCTGTACCCTGCCCTACTAACTCCCTGTCCTTTGTCCTGCTGACCCCTGTACACTGCCCTACTCACTTTCTGTCCTCCATCCTGCTGACCCCTGTACACTGCCCTACTAGCTCCCTGTCCTCCGTCCTGCTGACCCCGGTACCCTGCCCTATGTCCTGCTGATCCCTGTACTCTGCCCTACTGACCCCTGGACACTGCCCTAACTCCCTGTCCTCCCTGCTGATCCATGCACCCTGCCCTACTGATTCCTGTACCCTGTCCCACTAACTCCCTGTCCTCTATCCTGCTGACCCCTGTACTCTGCCCTACTAACCTCCTGTCCTCCATCCTGCTGACCCCTTTAGCCTGCCCTACTAACTCATTGTTCTCCCTGCTAATCCCTGCACCCTGCCCTACTAACTCCCTGTCCTCCATCCTGCTGACCCCTGTACCCACCCTACCCTACTAGCTCTCTGTCCTCCATCCTGCTGACCCCTGTCACCTGCCCTGCTGACCCCTGTACATGCCCTACTAACTCCCTGTCCTGCCGACCCCTGTACCTTGCCCTACTAACTCCCTGTCCTCCATTCTGCTGACCCCTGTAACCTGCACTACTAACTCCCTGTCCTCCGTCCTGCTGACTCCTGTACCCTGCCCTACTGACTCCATGTTCACTGTCCTACTGACCCCTGTACACTGCCCTACTAGCTCCCTGTCCTCCGTCCTACTGACTCCTGTGCCCTGCCCTATGTCCTGCTGATTCCTGTACCCTGCTGTACTGACCTCATGTTCACTGTCCTGCTGACCCCTGTACACTGCCCTACTAACTCCCTGTCCTCCCTGCTGATCCTTGCATCTTGCCCTACTGACCCCTGTGCGCTGCCCTTCTAACTCCCTGTCCTCCATCGTGCTGACCCCTGTACCCTGCCCTACTAACTCCCTGTCTTCTGTCCTGCTCCTCTGTAACCTGCCCTACTGACCCCTGTACCTTGCCCTACTAACTTCCTGTCCTCTGTACTGCTGACCCCTTTACCCTGCCCTACTAACTCCCTGTCCTCCATCCTACTGACCCCTGTACCCTGCCTTACTGACTCCATGTTCACTGTCCTACTGACCCCTGTACACTGCCCTACTAACTCCCTGTCCTCCATCTTGCTGACCCCTGTACCCTGCTGTACTAACTCACTGTCCTCCATCCTGCTGACCCCTGTACCCTGCCCTACTAACTTCCTGTCCTCCATCCTGCTGACCCCTGTACCCTGCCCTACTAACTCCCTGTCCTCCATCCTCCTGACCCCTGTACCCTGCCCTACTAACTCCCTGTCCTCCATACTGCTAACCCCTGTACCCTGCCCCTACTAAGTCCCTGTCCTCCATCCTTCTGACCCCTGTACCTGTCCTACTAACTCCCTGTCTTCTGTCCTGCTCCTCTGTAACCTTCCCTAATGACCCCTGTACACTGCCCTACTGACTCCATGTTCACTGTCCTACTGACACCTGTACTCTGCCCTACTAACTCCCTGTCCTCCATCCTGCTGACCCCTGTACCCTGCCCTACTAGCTCCCTGTCCTCCGTCTTACTGACCCCTGTACCCTGCCCTATGTTCTGCTGATCCCCGTACCCTGTCCTACTGACTCCATGTTCACTGTCCTACTAACCCCTGTAGAAAAACTTTAACCACACTTCTTAAGCCCCTACTATTGTTAAGAGTTTGGCCACACCCACAATTTAGATCACTTCCTCCCTCATTGTGAAGTTCAAAAGTTGAGAGGTATGGTGGTGAGGTATGGTGGCATTTCCCATGCCTCTCATAAGTGTTGGAATTCGGGTCAGAGGATATCTTCCTTTTTCTAAAACATTTTTATTTTAAATAATTTTTGCCGGTGATGTGACTTTGGTGAGCTTTCTATGGCCTTCTATTTTCATGGATGGTCCACTATCAATGGTGACAACAGTGGAATATTCCTGGGCAATGTCAATTAGCACAGAATCTTAACGTTTCCTTTGGGAGGTCATGTGACTGGCGGGGGGGGGGTACAGGCAGGAGATTGTGGGGGGTGGGGCAGAACATTGTCACCCCATAACACAAAGTGCCCAAACAATTAACTATCACTATCACCCGCCATTACCATAAAAATTGGCTTTCCAAGTGATATTATCATGGTGAGGCTTCTGTGAGATTGCAGTGGTCGGGTTTCCATCTAATGGGGGCGCTTTTTCTCAGAGAATAGGTGCAGGTACTCATCCCCCAGTACAGTGCAGTAGTAAAGCAACATGTGCCATGCACAGGACTGAATGGTGGGTGTGACCAAATTGCGCTACCAGTGGGAGGGGCCTAAGGGGTGAGCCTGCTGGCTATATACACAGAAGTCCCAGGCCTTATCCCCACACAATATTCTGCAATTACTCTGCACAAGCCAGAGTCTCCCAGAAGTGTCCTCCAATCAGCACACAGGAAACTCTTCCATCACATATAATTATTAGCCCACCTTAAAAAAGAACTCCATCCAATGCTCAGTAACTGCTTAGCAACTAGCAACTGTTCCCACAATAATCACTTTGCTCAGAAGTATTTGATATAAAATATAGAAGAGTGCAGTGGTCAGGAGTATGAAATGTACAACAATGAGCATACAGGGTGCAGGACTCAAGAGAATGTGTCATACAGGGCGCAAGGCTCAGCAGCATGTGTCATACAGGGTGCAGGGCTCAAGAGTATGTGTCATACAGGGTGCAGGGCTCAACAGTATGTGTCATACAGGGTGCAGGGATCAACAGTATGTGTCATACAGGGTGCAGGGATCAACAGTATGTGTCATACTGGGCGCAGGGCTCAGCAGTAAGTGTCATACTGGGTGCGGGGCTCAGCAGTATGTGTCACACTGGGTGCAGGGCTCAGCAGTATGTGTCACACTGAGTGCAGGGCTCAGCAGTGTGTGTCATACTGGGTGTGGGGCTCAGCAGTGTGTGTCATACAGGCTGTGGGGCTCAGCAGTATGTGTCATTCAGGGTGAAGGGCTCAGTAGTGTGTGTCATACAGGGTGCAGGGCTCAGCAGTGTGTGTCATACAGGGTGAAGGGCTCAGCAGTGTGTGTCATACAGGGCGCAAGGCTCAGCAGCATGTGCCATACAGGGTGCAGGGCTCAAGAGTATGTGTCATACAGGGTGCAGGGCTCAACAGTATGTGTCATACAGGGTGCAGGGATCAACAGTATGTGTCATACTTGGCGCAGGGCTCAGCAGTAAGTGTCACACTGGGTGCGGGGCTCAGCAGTATGTGTCACACTGGGTGCAGGGCTCAGCAGTGTGTGTCATACTGGGTGTGGGGCTCAGCAGTGTGTGTCATACAGGCTGTGAGGCTCAGCAGTGTGTGTCCTACGGGCTGCAGGGCTCAGCAGTATGTGTCCTACAGGCTGCAGGGCTCAGCAGTATGTGTCATTCAGGGTGAAGGACTCAGTAGTGTGTGTCATACAGGGTTCAGGGCTCAGCAGTGTGTCATACAGGGTGCAGGGCTCAGCAGTGTGTCATACAGGGTGCAGGGCTCAGCAGTATGTGTCACACTGGGTGCAGGGCTCAGCAGTGTGTGTCATACTGGGTGTGGGGCTCAGCAGTGTGTGTCATACAGGCTGTGAGGCTCAGCAGTGTGTGTCCTACGGGCTGCAGGGCTCAGCAGTATGTGTCCTACAGGCTGCAGGGCTCAGCAGTGTGTGTCATACAGGGTGAAGAGCTCAGCAGTGCATGTCATACTGGGTGTGGGGCTCAGCAGTGTGTGTCATACGGACTGTGGGGCTCAGCAGTGTGTGTCCTACAGGCTGCAGGACTCAGCAGTATGTGTCCTACAGGGTGCAGGGCTCAGCATTTTGTGTTATTCAGGGTGAAGGGCTCAGTAGTGTGCATCATACAGGGTGAAGAGCTCAGCAGTGTGTGTCATACAAGCTGTGGGGCTCAGCAGTGTGTGTCCTACGGGCTGCAGGGCTCAGCAGTATGTGTCCTACAGGGTACAGGGCTCAGCAGTATGTGTCATTCAGGGTGAAGGGCTCAGTAGTGTGTGTCATACAGAGTGCAGGGCTCAGCAGTGTGTGTCATACAGGGTGCAGGGCTCAGCAGTGTGTGTCATACAGGGTGCAGGGCTCAGCAGTATGTGTCATACAGGCTGCAGGGCTCAGCAATGTGTGTCATACAGGGTGCAGGGCTCAGCAGTGCGTGTCATACAGGGTGAAGAGCTCAGCAGTGCGTGTCATACAGGGTGAAGAGCTCAGCAGTGCGTGTCATACAGGATGAAGAGCTCAGCAGTGTGTCATGCAGGGTGCAGGGTTACATAGTTGGTAAGGTTGAATAAAGACACCAGTCCATTCAGTTCAACCTGTGATGTGGGTGTGTGTATGTGTTTATGTTAATTTCCTATAACCCTGTACGTTGTGATCATTAAGGTGCCCATCTAATAGTTTTTTTTAAACTATCGACATTCCCTGCTGATAATACTGCTTGTGGAGGGGAATTCCACATCCTTACCGCTTAAACAGTAAAGAACCCTCTGTGCAGTTTAGGGTTAAACTGCTTCTCATTCAGTTTCAGTGAATTGCCACGTGTCTTTTTAAACACCCTCCCACTGAAAAGTTTTTTCCCTATGCTAAGGTCACCAGTAGAGATGGGCCAAATGCCCCCCTGTTCAGTTCGTACCAGAACTTTCGATCATAGCAAAAGTTCGGAACCGAACAACGAACCCCATTGAAGTCTATTGGACCGGACCTGTAAAAATCAAAAGTGCCAATTTTGAAGGCTTATATGCAAGTAATTGGGCATACATTGGTTATGGGGGTCCGGGTACTGCCCTGGGTAGGGGGACATGTATGAATGAAAAAAAGTTTGTAAAAAATGTCATTTTAAATGAGCAGTGATTTATTGGTGCTTATAGTGAAAGCATAAAAATGAAAAATTCCTTTAAATATAGTGCCTGGGGGGTCCCCTTAGTATACCTGTAAAGTGGCACATCTGTACTGTGTATAGAAGCTGCTGCAGCAATAATTGCATTTATTAACCACTTAAGCCCCGGAAGGTTTACCCCCTTCCTGACCAGAGCACTTTTTACAATTTGGCACTGCGTCGCTTTAACTGCTAATTGCGCGGTCATGCAATGTTGTACCCAAACTAAATTTGCGTCCTTTTTTCCCCACAAATAGAACTTTCTTTTGATGGTATTTGATCACCTCTGGGATTTTTATTTTTTGAGATATAAACAGAAAAAGACCAAAAATTTTGAAAAAAATGATATTTTCTACTTTTTTATAAGAAAAATCCAATAAACTCAATGTTAGTCATACATTTAGGCCAAAATGTATTCGGCCGCATGTCTTTGGTAAAAAAAATGTCAATAAGTGTATATTTATTGGTTTGCGTAAACGTTATAGCGTCTACAAACTAGGGTACATTTTCTGGAATTTACAAAGCTTTTAGTTTATGACTGCCTATGTCATTTCTTGAGGGGCTAAAATAGCAGAGCAGTACAAACCCCCCCCAAATGACCCCATTTTGGAAAGTAGACACCCCAAGGAAATTGCTGAGAGGCATGTTGAGCCCATTGAATATTCATTTTTTGTCACAAAAAGTTGTCACTAAATTATATATTGCTCACACATGCCATGGTTATATGTGGAATTTCACCCCAAAATACATTTTGCTGCTTCTCCTGAGTACGAGGATACCACATGTGTGGGACTTTTTGGGAGCCCCAAAAAACAATTACCGCCTTCAGGATTTCTAAGGGTGTAAATTTTTGATTTCACTCCTCACTATCTATCACAGTTTTGAAGGCCATAAAATGCCAAGATGGCACAACCCCCCCCCCCCCAAATGACCCCATTTTGGAAAGTATACACCCCATGCTATTTGCTGAGAGGCATGTTGAGTCCATGGAATGTTTTATATTTTGCCACAAGTTGCAGGAAAATTACAAACTTTTTTTTTACACAAAGTTTTCATCAAATGATATATTGCTCGCACGTGCCATGGACATATGTGGAATTACACCCCAAAATACATTCTGCTGATTCTCCTGAGTACGGGGATACCACATGTGTGGGACTTTTTAGGAGCCTAGCCGCGTACAGGGCCCCGAAAACCAAGTACTGCTTTCAGGATTTCTAAGGGCGTAAATTTTGGATTTCACTCCTCACTACCTATCACAGTTTTGAAGGCCATAAAATGCCCAGATGGCACAACCCCCCCCCCCCCCCCAATGACCCCATTTTGGAAAATAGACACCCCAAGCTATTTGCTGAGAGGCATGTTGAGTCCATGGAATATTTTATATTTTTCCACAAGTTGCAGGAAAATGACAAACTTTTTTTTTCTTTTTCTTTTTTTTTTTGCACAAAGTTGTCACTAAATGATATATTGCTCAAACATGCCATGAGCATATGTGGAATTACACCCCAAAATACATTCTGCTGCTTCTCCTGAGTATGGGGATACCACATGTGTGGGACTTTTTGGGAGCCTAGCTGCGTAAACCAAGCACTGTCTTCAGGATTTCTAAGGGCGTAAATTTTTGATTTCACTCCTCACTACCTATCACAGTTTTGAAGGCCATAAATGCCAAGATAGCAGGAACCCCCCCCCCCCAAATGACCCAATTTTGGAAAGTAGACACCCCAAGCTATTTGCGGAGAGGCATGGTGAGTATTTTGCAGCTATCATTTGTTTTTGAAAATGAAAAAAGAAAAGAAATATGTATTTTTTTTTCTTTTTTCAATTTTTAAAACTTTGTGACAAAAAGCGAGGTCTGCAAAATACTCACCATACCTCTCTAACACCATACCAAATAGCTTGGGGTGTCTACTTTCCAAAATGGGGTCATTTGGGGGATTTTGTGCCATCTGGGCATTCCATGGCCTCCGAAATTGTGATAGGCAATGAGGAGTGAAATCAAAAATTTACATCCTTAGAAATCCTGAAGGCGGTGCTTGGTTTTCAGGGTCCCGTGCGCAGCTAGGCTCCCAAAAAGTCTCACACATGTGGTATCCCCGTACTCAGGAGAAGCAGCAAAATGTATTTTGTGGTGTAATTTCACATATGCCCTTGACATGTTAGAGCAATATATCATTTAGTGACAACTTTGTGCAAAAAAAAAAAAAAATGTTTCCCGCAACTTGTGTCACAATATAAAATATTCCATGGACTCGACATGCCTCTCAACAAATAACTTGGGGTGTCTACTTTCCAAAATGGGGTCATTTGGGGGGGTTTGAACTGTCCTGGCATTTTATGCACAACATTCAGAAGCTTAAGTCAAACATCACCCACTCTTCTAACCACTTGAAGACAAAGCCCTTTCTGACACTTTTTGTTTACATGAAAAAAAAAAAAAATTTGCAAGAAAATTACTTTGAACCCCCAAACATTATATATTTTTTTAAAGCAAAGGCCCTACAGATTGAAATGGTGGGTGTTTATTTATTTTTTTTTCACACAGTATTTGCGCAGCGGTTTTTCAAATGCTTTTTTTTGGAAAAAACACTTTTTTTAATTTGAATGCACTAAAACACACTATATTGCCCAAATGTTTGATGAAATAAAAAAAAAGATCTTAGGCCGAGTACATGGATACCAAACACGACATGCTTTCAAATTGCGCACAAACGTGCAGTGGCGACAAACTACATACATTTTTAAAAGACTTTTAAAGCCTTTACAGGTTACCACTTTAGATTTACAGAGGAGGTCTACTGCTAAAATTACTGCCCTCGATCTGACCTGTGCGGTGATACCTCACATGCATGGTGCAATTGCTGTTTACATTTGATGCCAGACCGATGCTTGCGTTTGCCTTTGCGCGAGAGCAGGGGGGACAGGGGTGCTTTTGTTTTGTTTTGGTTTTTTTTCGCTTTTTTTATCTTATTTTAAACTGTTCCTTTCATATTTTTTTATCATTTTTTTTATTATCTCAGGGAATGTAAATATCCCCTATGATAGCAATAGGTAGTGACAGGTACTTTTTTTTGAAAAAAATGGGGTCTTTTAGACCCTAGATCTCTCCTCTGCCCTCAAAGCATCTGACCACACCAAGATCGGTGTGATAAAATGCTTTCCCAATTTCCCAATGGTGCTGTTTACATCCGGCGAAATCTAAGTCATGAAATGCTTGTAGCTTCCGGTTTCTTAGGCCATAGAGATGATTGGAGCCATTCTGGTCTCTGATCAGCTCTATGGTCAGCTGGCCGAATCAACGGCTGCATTCTCAGGTTCCCTGTTTGGACAGGAGAGCCAGAGAAAAACAAGGAAGACGGTGGGGGGGGACATTCCCTCCCACTGCTTGTAAAAGCAGTCTAGAGGCTAATTAGCCGCTAGGATTGCTTTTACATGAAAGCCGACCGCTGGCTGAAAAGAATGATACCAAGATGATACCTAAACCTGCAGGCATCATTCTGGTATAACCACTTAAAGTCCAGCAACATACCAGTACGTTGCTGGTCCCTGTTGGGCATATATTGTAAACTTTCGTTTCATGAAGCCTGTGGGCTGAACGAAAAAAAAAGATTGATCGGTGGGTATGCCCACCATTAGAATACCTCCCTTCATCCACCCACTTCTAATGATGGGCATACATGTACTATTTATATATGCCGAAGCATTGGGGGATCCTCCTGCAAAAGTTAGGAGCATATTGCTCCTCCACCCTCTGCTGCCCCCCATGCTTCCGCATATATGCTCTTTTTTTTAACTGTGGTGGTGAAATCACCTCCGACAGCGCTGGAGTCACAGCTTTATGTATCGTGGGAGCAAATGCTGTTGCTGTCAAGATAAATAAATTTGCACTGCAGCTGAATGGCGTACCTGAAAACAAAAAAATGGTTAACGTTAAAACACAGTAAACAGTAAAGTATAAAAAAATTGCATACCTGAAAAGCAAACATGATAAAACATAATAACAATAAAACATTGCAGAATAGAATACAGTAAAAAAGAGCTGAACAATAGAGAGAGAATAGAGAGAGAGAGAGAGAGAACAATAAAACGACAACTATTTTTGTTTTTTTTAATTTTATATATTTCTTTGTGTTTTTTTTTTTTTTAAACACTTTTTTTGTAACTGTAACTGTTGCAACTGTAACGGTTCCAGTTTCGGTTCTCTCAAAATGCGATGGCATCTTGGGAGACCCTGTGAAAGTGTGCCTAGTCTGTGCAATGCTGTACCCTACGCTAATACTCAACTAGTGAATGGTAGCGTTCAAAACATTCACCAATGCAAAGACCAGGATTGTCAGGACAGGAGGGACAATAATAGCGGGTGTCACGCCTATATCCGCGCTTGCTGCAGACACAACATCTTCTTTGGGGGGCTCATTGGGTAGGGGTACTCGGGAGGACATAAAGAAAATGCCTCTCATGCTCCGGCTTACTGCATTTGGTTGGGGAAGGTGAGGTGGAGCACCGTCTGGAAACAGAAAGGCTCTGACAATCTCTTCCTGGAATTTAAGGAAGGATCCAGTCCATCCTGAAGCTCTGTATAGCACATGAGCGTTCAGCAAAGCCATTTGAAATAAGTATACAGACACTTTTTTATACCAGCGTCTGGCCTTACAGGCAACTAGGTACGGTGCCAACAACTGGTCATTGAGGTCCACCCCTCCCACCCCACACATAGGGGTTTCTCCACAACACCAGTCACCGTAGGAATTTGGACTGTCCTGTCTGCAAGAAGGGAGGTAAGAACAAAAACATTCTTATTATCCCTCCACTTCATAGCTAGCAAGTTATTACACTTTAAGCAGGCTCTCTCCCCCAGCCTAAGAGGGGAATCTACAAGCCGCTGGGGGAAGCCCCAGTGATTAGATCGCATGGTGCCACATGCTCCAATCTGAAGATCAAAGAAGTGACTAAAAAGTGGCACGCACATATAATAATTGTCTACATACAACTGGTACCCCTTTATGAATAAGGGTGACACCAAGTCCCACACAATCTTGCCAGCGCTTCCTACGTAGTCAGGCAAGTTTGTTGGCTCTACGTGACTATCTTTGCCCTCGTAAACCATAAGACTACATGTATAGCCTGTGGCCCTGTCACAGAGCTTATACATCTTGACCCCGTATCTGGCACGCTTGCTTAAAAGATACTGTTTGAATGACAAGCGGCCAGAAAACTTAATCAGGGACTCATCAACGCAGACAACTTGATGGGGAGTAAACAAGTCTGCAAAACGTTGGTTGAAGTGGTTTACGAGGGGCAGAATTTTGTAGAGCCGATCATATCCAGGGTCTCCACGAGGATGACAGATTCATTGTTGTTGAAATGCATGAACCACAAGATCTGCTCGTATCGTGCCCTGGTCATGGAGGCGGAGAACAAGGGCATATGGTGAATTGAGTCAGTGGACCAATATGACCGCAACTCACTCTTTAGTTATGCCCATGTTGAGGGATAGGCCCAGAAAGAGCTTAAATTCGGAAACCGTAATTGGTTTCCAATCTCTGGCAAGAGAGGACTGGGGAATAGTGGCGATGTGTTGACCAGCAAACAAATAGATCTATAGAGATCTTCGGTGAAAAACAGCGAATAAAAATCAAGTGACGTAAAATCAACTGTTTCCACCTGAATGCCGGGTTGGCCAGTGAATGGGGGAAGTACGGGTGCTGCAGAAGTGACCTGTGTTTGTCTTCTTGGTGGCAGTGGGACACTACTTGTGCTTTCCACCTCACCAGCTTGAACTGCACTTATGGGACTCACCACATCACCAAGTGTTACTGCAGTGCTGGTTGACTACGACTGGGGTGTACTAGGCCGCTGGTGCTTGCCAGTTCACCAGAAGGAATAGCGGCGCTAGTACTTCTCAGTTCCATACGAGGAACCTGCGGTTCTTGCACCTCAATGATAGAAGAAGATCAGGGTCTTGTACGCCTGACCTTGGCAGGGACCACAACTCTGTCATCAGAGCTATCTGTCATGGAGCTGCTGTCATCTACAGGATGGTATTCTGAGTCTGAATCTGACAGATGAGTGACTTCCTCTTCACTATCTGTCATGCTCAGAAACGTGTAGGCCCCTTCACTACTGTACCTTCGATTTGACATTTTGGTCTCTAAATTTACTGGTACAGTACTGAAAATCACAGATAAAAAAGCTCCTGATTGTTAGCGATTGTATCAAAACGCTACAAAAAAAACTGTTAGCGATTGCAGGGATCAGGCCTGACTCTGCGAACACTGCAGTTATGTGTTTAGTGTTTTGTAAGTGACAGTGATCGATCGATACTGCACTTGGGGGGGCTGGGCCGGGCG
This sequence comes from Aquarana catesbeiana, assembly GCA_037953035.1. Classification (NCBI taxonomy): domain Eukaryota; kingdom Metazoa; phylum Chordata; class Amphibia; order Anura; family Ranidae; genus Aquarana; species Aquarana catesbeiana. The sequence goes on from JBBHAA010002192.1 coordinate 279,027, forward strand.
GTGGGGCAAAACGCAGGTGCTAGCAGGTATCTGGGCTGATCCCACTAACACTGCGTTTTTGGGAACCCTAAACTGCTGGGGACACTAGTATAGTCTGATCAGATCAGATATTGATCCGTTCAGATACTATACCACTAAAGGAGGTTACGCTGCATGCATGGGTGTTAGCGGTACTGGCGCTAATCTGACACTGCCTGGGGTGACGCAGACCATATCTGACCCTAAAACCTAACTGATATCACCCGCCGGGCGATCAGGGGGTTAAACCTCTATTAGGTAATAAACGGCGGGTGCCCTGACACTATAAACAACCTAACTAACCAGCGTCACCCATAACAGTTATACGGTGATCAGTGTTGAAAGGGTTGACTAAGGGGCAATCAGGGGGTTAAAACTTTTATTAGGTAGTATATGGGGGTACCTGACTCTATAAAAAGCTGACGGTGAACCTAAATACTTACCTGGCTACCTAGCATCACCAGTGACACTAATACGGCGATCAGAAAAAAGATTGCTTAGTGTCACTGGCGACAGGGGTTAACTGGGGGGTGATCAAGGGGTTAAACCTTTATTAGGGGGATTTAGGGGGGTACCCTAGACCTAAAGGGGCCTACCACTAACTGCCCTACCACTTATAACAGTCACAAATGACAACAATGCAGTAATCAGTAAAAAAAATAAAAACTGCTATTGGTGTCACTGTGACAGGGGGGGTGATCGGGGGTGATCGGGGGGTGATTAGTGTGCCTGCGTGTTCTACTGTATGTGTAGTGTTGGTGTACTTACTTGGATGTCTTCTCTCTTCATGCGCCGGACCGAAAAGACCGACACGAGGAGAGATGACATCACTTCCTCTGCTTCTGTTTACAGTTCAGAAGCAGAGGAAGCATTCCATTCGCCAGGAGCGATCGCAAGGGGGTGGCCATGAATCAGTGGCCTCCCCCTCAGCACGGATCACTCCTATAGCGATGCCGACCACCTCGGGCACCGGGGGGTGCGATGTGCCCCCTGCCCACGGGAGGCTAGTAGCGTACCCCTATGTTACTTTGCCTGCCCGTTACATTCTGCTGCAGTATATCTGCTGCAGGAAACTCTTCCATTACATATAATTATTAGCCCACCTTAAAGAAGAACTCCATCCAATGCTCAGTAACTGCTTAGCAACTAGCAACTGTTCCCATAATAATCACTTTGCTCAGAAGTATTTGATATAAAATATAGAAGAGTGCAGTGGTCAGGAGTATGAAATGTACAGGGTGAAGAGCTCAGCAGTGCATGTCATACTGAGTGTGGGGCTCAGCAGTGTGTGTCCTATGGGCTGCAGGGCTCAGCAGTATGTGTCCTACAGGGTACAGGGCTCAGCAGTATGTGTCATTCAGGGTGAAGGGCTCAGTAGTGTGTGTCATACAGAGTGCAGGGCTCAGCAGTGTGTGTCATACAGAGTGCAGGGCTCAGCAGTGTGTGTCATACAGGGTGCAGGGCTCAGCAGTGTGTGTCATACAGGGTGCAGGGCTCAGAAGTGTGTGTCATACAGGGTGCAGGGCTCAGCAGTGTGTGTCATACAGGGTGCAGGGCTCAGCAGTGTGTGTCATACAGGGTGCAGGGCTCAGCAGTGTGTGTCATACAGGGTGCAGGGCTCAGAAGTGTGTGTCATACAGGGTGCAGGGCTCAGCAGTATGTGTCATACAGGCTGCAGGGCTCAGCAATGTGTGTCATACAGGGTGCAGGGCTCAGCAGTGTGTGTCATACAGGGTGCAGGGCTCAGCAGTGTGTGTCATACAGGGTGCAGGGCTCAGAAGTGTGTGTCATACAGGGTGCAGGGCTCAGCAGTATGTGTCATACAGGCTGCAGGGCTCAGCAATGTGTGTCATACAGGCTGCAGGGCTCAGCAGTGCGTGTCATACAGGGTGAAGAGCTCAGCAGTGCGTGTCATACAGGATGAAGAGCTCAGCAGTGTGTCATGCAGGGTGCAGGGTTACATAGTTGGTAAGGTTGAATAAAGACACCAGTCCATCCAGTTCAACCTGTGATGTGGGTGTGTGTATGTGTTTATGTTAATTTCCTATAACCCTGTACGTTGTGATCATTAAGGTACCCATCTAATAGTTTTTTTTAAACTATCGACATTCCCTGCTGATAATACTGCTTGTGGAGGGGAATTCCACATCCTTACCGCTTAAACAGTAAAGAACCCTCTGTGCAGTTTAGGGTTAAACTGCTTCTCATTCAGTTTCAGTGAATTGCCACGTGTCTTTTTAAACACCCTCCCACTGAAAAGTTTTTTCCCTATGCTAAGGTCACCAGTAGGGATGGGCCAAATGCCCCCCTGTTCAGTTGTACCAGAACTTTCGATCATAGCAAAAGTTCAGAACCGAACAACGAACCCCATTGAAGTCTATTGGACCGGACCTGTAAAAATCAAAAGTGCCAATTTTGAAGGCTTATATGCAAGTAATTGGGCATACATTGGTTATGGGGGTCCGGGTACTGCCCTGGGTAGGGGGACATGTATGAATGAAAAAAAGTTTGTAAAAAATGTCATTTTAAATGAGCAGTGATTTATTGGTGCTTATAGTGAAAGCATAAAAATGAAAAATTCCTTTAAATATAGTGCCTGGGGGGTCCCCTTAGTATACCTGTAAAGTGGCACATCTGTACTGTGTATAGAAGCTGCTGCAGCAATAATTGCATTTATTAACCACTTAAGCCCCGGAAGGTTTACCCCCTTCCTGACCAGAGCACTTTTTACAATTTGGCACTGCGTCGCTTTAACTGCTAATTGCGCGGTCATGCAATGTTGTACCCAAACTAAATTTGCGTCCTTTTTTCCCCACAAATAGAGCTTTCTTTTGATGGTATTTGATCACCTCTGGGATTTTTATTTTTTGCGATATAAACAGAAAAAGACCAAAAATTTTGAAAAAAATGATATTTTCTACTTTTTATAAGAAAAATCCAATAAACTCAATGTTAGTCATACATTTAGGCCAAAATGTATTCAGCCGCATGTCTTTGGTAAAAAAAATGTCAATAAGTGTATATTTATTGGTTTGCGTAAACGTTATAGCGTCTACAAACTAGGGTACATTTTCTGGAATTTACACAGCTTTTAGTTTATGACTGCCTATGTCATTTCTTGAGGTGCTAAAATAGCAGAGCAGTACAAACCCCCCCAAATGACCCCATTTTGGAAAGTAGACACCCCAAGGAAATTGCTGAGAGGCATGTTGAGCCCATTGAATATTCCTTTTTTGTCCCAAGTGATTGAATAATGACAAAAAAAAAATTTTACAAAAAGTTGTCACTAAATGATATATTGCTCACACATGCCATGGTTATATGTGGAATTACACCCCAAAATACATTTTGCTGCTTCTCCTGAGTTCGGGGATACCACATGTGTGGGATTTTTTGGGAGCCTAGCCGTGTACGGGGCCCCAAAAACCAATTACCGCCTTCAGGATTTCTAAGGGTGTAAATTTTTGATTTCACTCCTCACTACCTATCAGAGTTTTGAAGGCCATACAATGCCAAGATGGCACAACCCCCCCAAATGACCCCATTTTGGAAAGTATACACCCCATGCTATTTGCTGAGAGGCATGTTGAGTCCATGGAATATTTTATATTTTGCCACAAGTTGCGGGAAAATTACAAACTTTTTTTTTTTACACAAAGTTTTCATCAAATGATATATTGCTCGCACGTGCCATGGACATATGTGGAATTGCACCCCAAAATACATTCTGCTGATTCTCCTGAGTACGGGGATACCACATGTGTGGGACTTTTTGGGAGCCTAGCCGCGTACGGGGCCCCGAAAACCAATCACCGCCTTCAGGATTTCTAAGGGCGTAAATTTTGGATTTCACTCCTCACTACCTATCACAGTTTTGAAGGCCATAAAATGCCCAGATGGCACAACCCCCCCCCAATGACCCCATTTTGGAAAATAGACACCCCAAGCTATTTGCTGAGAGGCATGTTGAGTCCATAGAATATTTTATATTTTTCCACAAGTTGCAGGAAAATGACAAACTTTTTTTTTTCTTTTTCTTTTTTTTTTTGCACAAAGTTGTCACTAAATGATATATTGCTCAAACATGCCATGAGCATATGTGGAATTACACCCCAAAATACATTCTGCTGCTTCTCCTGAGTATGGGGATACCACATGTGTGGGAATTTTTGGGAGCCTAGCTGCGTAAACCAAGCACTGTCTTCAGGATTTCTAAGGGCGTAAATTTTTGATTTCACTCCTCACTACCTATCACAGTTTTGAAGGCCATAAATGCCAAGATAGCAGGAACCCCCCCCCCCCCCAAATGACCCCATTTTGGAAAGTAGACACCCCAAGCTATTTGCGGAGAGGCATGGTGAGTATTTTGCAGCTATCATTTGTTTTTGAAAATGAAAAAAGAAAAGAAATATGTATTTTTTTTTCTTTTTTCAATTTTTAAAACTTTGTGACAAAAAGCGAGGTCTGCAAAATACTCACCACACCTCTCTAACACCATACCAAATAGCTTGGGGTGTCTACTTTCCAAAATGGGGTCATTTGGGGGATTTTGTGCCATCTGGGCATTCCATGGCCTCCGAAATTGTGATAGGCAATGAGGAGTGAAATCAAAAATTTACATCCTTAGAAATCCTGAAGGCGGTGCTTGGTTTTCAGGGTCCCGTGCGCAGCTAGGCTCCCAAAAAGTCTCACACATGTGGTATCCCCGTACTCAGGAGAAGCAACAGAATGTATTTTGTTGTGTAATTTCACATATGCCCTTGACATGTTAGAGCAATATATCATTTAGTGACAACTTTGTGCAAAAAAAAAAAAAAATGTTTCCCGCAACTTGTGTCACAATATAAAATATTCCATGGACTCGACATGCCTCTCAACAAATAACTTGGGGTGTCTACTTTCCAAAATGGGGTCATTTGGGGGGGTTTGAACTGTCCTGGCATTTTATGAACAACATTCAGAAGCTTAAGTCACACATCACCCACTCTTCTAACCACTTGAAGACAAAGCCCTTTCTGACACGTTTTGTTTACATGAAAAAAAAAAAAATTTTGCAAGAAAATTACTTTGAACCCCCAAACATTATATATTTTTTTAAAGCAAAGGCCCTACAGATTGAAATGGTGGGTGTTTATTTATTTTTTTTTCACACAGTATTTGCGCAGCGGTTTTTCAAATGCTTTTTTTTGGAAAAAACACTTTTTTTAATTTGAATGCACTAAAACACACTATATTGCCCAAATGTTTGATGAAATAAAAAAAAAGATCTTAGGCCGAGTACATGGATACCAAACACGACATGTTTTCAAATTGCGCACAAACGTGCAGTGGCGACAAACTACATACATTTTTAAAAGACTTTTAAAGCCTTTACAGGTTACCACTTTAGATTTACAGAGGAGGTCTACTGCTAAAATTACTGCCCTCGATCTGACCTTTGCGGTGATACCTCACATGCATGGTGCAATTGCTGTTTACATTTGATGCCAGACCGATGCTTGCGTTTGCCTTTGCGCAAGAGCAGGGGGGACAGGGGTGCTTTTGTTTTGTTTTGTTTTTTTTTCGCTTTTTTTATCTTATTTTAAACTGTTCCTTTCATATTTTTTTATCATTTTTTTTATTATCTCAGGGAATGTAAATATCCCCTATGATAGCAATAGGTAGTGACAGGTACTTTTTTTTTGAAAAAAATGGGGTCTTTTAGACCCTAGATCTCTCCTCTGCCCTCAAAGCATCTGACCACACCAAGATCGGTGTGATAAAATGCTTTCCCAATTTCCCAATGGCGCTGTTTACATCCGGCGAAATCTAAGTCATGAAATGCTTGTAGCTTCCGGTTTCTTAGGCCATAGAGATGATTGGAGCCATTCTGGTCTCTGATCAGCTCTATGGTCAGCTGGCCGAATCAACGGCTGCATTCTCAGGTTCCCTGTTTGGACAGGAGAGCCAGAGAAAAACAAGGAAGACGGTGGGGGGGGACATTCCCTCCCACTGCTTGTAAAAGCAGTCTAGAGGCTAATTAGCCGCTAGGATTGCTTTTACATGAAAGCCGACCGCTGGCTGAAAAGAATGATACCAAGATGATACCTAAACCTGCAGGCATCATTCTGGTATAACCACTTAAAGTCCAGCAACATACCAGTACGTTGCTGGTCCCTGTTGGGCATATATTGTAAACTTTCGTTTCATGAAGCCTGTGGGCTGAACGAAAAAAAAAGATTGATCGGTGGGTATGCCCACCATTAGAATACCTCCCTTCATCCACCCACTTCTAATGATGGGCATACATGTACTATTTATATATGCCGAAGCATTGGGGGATCCTCCTGCAAAAGTTAGGAGCATATTGCTCCTCCACCCTCTGCTGCCCCCCACGCTTCCGCATATATGCTCTTTTTTTTAACTGTGGTGGTGAAATCACCTCCGACAGCGCTGGAGTCACAGCTTTATGTATCGTGGGAGCAAATGCTGTTGCTGTCAAGATAAATAAATTTGCACTGCAGCTGAATGGCGTACCTGAAAACAAAAAAATGGTTAACGTTAAAACACAGTAAACAGTAAAGTATAAAAAAATTGCATACCTGAAAAGCAAACATGATAAAACATAATAACAATAAAACATTGCAGAATAGAATACAGTAAAAAAGAGCTGAACAATAGAGAGAGAATAGAGAGAGAGAGAGAACAATAAAACGACAACTATTTTTGTTTTTTTTAATTTTATATATTTCTTTGTGTTTTTTTTTTTTTTTAAACACTTTTTTTGTAACTGTAACTGTTGCAACTGTAACGGTTCCAGTTTCGGTTCTCTCAAAATGCGATGGCATCTTGGGAGACTCTGTGAAAGTGTGCCTAGTCTGTGCAATGCTGTACCCTACGCTAATACTCAACTAGTGAATGGTAGCGTTCAAAACATTCACCAATGCAAAGACCAGGATTGTCAGGACAGGAGGGACAATAATAGCGGGTGTCACGCCTATATCCGCGCTTGCTGCAGACACAACATCTTCTTTGGGGGGCTCATTGGGTAGGGGTACTCGGGAGGACATAAAGAAAATGCCTCTCATGCTCCGGCTTACTGCATTTGGTTGGGGAAGGTGAGGTGGAGCACCGTCTGGAAACAGAAGGGCTCTGACAATCTCTTCCTGGAATTTAAGGAAGGATCCAGTCCATCCTGAAGCTCTGTATAGCACATGAGCGTTCAGCAAAGCCATTTGAAATAAGTATACAGACACTTTTTTATACCAGCGTCTGGCCTTACAGGCAACTAGGTACGGTGCCAACAACTGGTCATTGAGGTCCACCCCTCCCACCCCACACATAGGGGTTTCTCCACAACACCAGTCACCGTAGGAATTTGGACTGTCCTGTCTGCAAGAAGGGAGGTAAGAACAAAAACATTCTTATTATCCCTCCACTTCATAGCTAGCAAGTTATTACACTTTAAGCAGGCTCTCTCCCCCAGCCTAAGAGGGGAATCTACAAGCCGCTGGGGGAAGCCCCAGTGATTAGATCGCATGGTGCCACATGCTCCAATCTGAAGATCAAAGAAGTGACTAAAAAGTGGCACGCACATATAATAATTGTCTACATACAACTGGTACCCCTTTATGAATAAGGGTGACACCAAGTCCCACACAATCTTGCCAGCGCTTCCTACGTAGTCAGGCAAGTTTGTTGGCTCTACGTGACTATCTTTGCCCTCGTAAACCATAAGACTACATGTATAGCCTGTGGCCCTGTCACAGAGCTTATACATCTTGACCCCGTATCTGGCACGCTTGCTTAAAAGATACTGTTTGAATGACAAGCGGCCAGAAAACTTAATCAGGGACTCATCAACGCAGACAACTTGATGGGGAGTAAACAAGTCTGCAAAACGTTGGTTGAAGTGGTTTACGAGGGGCAGAATTTTGTAGAGCCGATCGTATCCAGGGTCTCCACGAGGATGACAGATTCATTGTTGTTGAAATGCATGAACCACAAGATCTGCTCGTATCGTGCCCTGGTCATGGAGGCGGAGAACAAGGGCATATGGTGAATTGAGTCAGTGGACCAATATGACCGCAACTCACTCTTTAGTTATGCCCATGTTGAGGGATAGGCCCAGAAAGAGCTTAAATTCGGAAACCGTAATTGGTTTCCAATCTCTGGCAAGAGAGGACTGGGGAATAGTGGCGATGTGTTGACCAGCAAACAAATAGATCTATAGAGATCTTCGGTGAAAAACAGCGAATAAAAATCAAGTGACGTAAAATCAACTGTTTCCACCTGAATGCCGGGTTGGCCAGTGAATGGGGGAAGTACGGGTGCTGCAGAAGTGACCTGTGTTTGTCTTCTTGGTGGCAGCGGGACACTACTTGTGCTTTCCACCTCACCAGCTTGAACTGCACTTATGGGACTCACCACATCACCAAGTGTTACTGCAGTGCTGGTTGACTACGACTGGGGTGTACTAGGCCGCTGGTGCTTGCCAGTTCACCAGAAGAAATAGCAGCGCTAGTACTTCTCAGTTCCATACGAGGAACCTGCGGTTCTTGCACCTCAATGACAGAAGAAGATCAGGGTCTTGTACGCCTGACCTTGGCAGGGACCACAACTCTGTCATCAGAGCTATCTGTCATGGAGCTGCTGTCATCTACAGGATGGTATTCTGAGTCTGAATCTGACAGATGAGTGACTTCCTCTTCACTATCTGTCATGCTCAGAAACGTGTAGGCCCCTTCACTACTGTACCTTCGATTTGACATTTTGGTCTCTAAATTTACTGGTACAGTACTGAAAATCACAGATAAAAAAGCTCCTGATTGTTAGCGACTGTATCAAAACGCTACAAAAAAAACTGTTAGCGATTGCAGGGATCAGGCCTGACTCTGCGAACGCTGCAGTTATGTGTGTTTAGTGTTTTGTAAGTGACAGTGATCGATCGATACTGCACTTGGGGGGGCTGGGCCGGGCGGTGGGGCAAAACGCAGGTGCTAGCAGGTATCTGGGCTGATCCCACTAACACTGCGTTTTTGGGAACCCTAAACTGCTGGGGACACTAGTATAGTCTGATCAGATCAGATATTGATCCGTTCAGATACTATACCACTAAGGGAGGTTACGCTGCATGCATGGGTGTTAGCGGTACTGGCGCTAATCTGACACTGCCTGGGGTGACGCAGACCATATCTGACCCTAAAACCTAACTGATATCACCCGCCGGGCGATCAGGGGGTTAAACCTCTATTAGGTAATAAACGGCGGGTGCCCTGACACTATAAACAACCTAACTAACCAGCGTCACCCATAACAGTTATACGGTGATCAGTGTTGAAAGGGTTGACTAAGGGGCAATCAGGGGGTTAAAACTTTTATTAGGTAGTATATGGGGGTACCTGACTCTATAAAAAGCTGACGGTGAACCTAAATACTTACCTGGCTACCTAGCATCACCAGTGACACTAATACGGCGATCAGAAAAAAGATTGCTTAGTGTCACTGGCGACAGGGGTTAACTGGGGGGTGATCAAGGGGTTAAACCTTTATTAGGGGGATTTAGGGGGGTACCCTAGACCTAAAGGGGCCTACCACTAACTGCCCTACCACTTATAACAGTCACAAATGACAACAATGCAGTAATCAGTAAAAAAAATAAAAACTGCTATTGGTGTCACTGTGACAGGGGGGGTGATCGGGGGTGATCGGGGGGTGATTAGTGTGCCTGCGTGTTCTACTGTATGTGTAGTGTTGGTGTACTTACTTGGATGTCTTCTCTCTTCATGCGCCGGACCGAAAAGACCGACACGAGGAGAGATGACATCACTTCCTCTGCTTCTGTTTACAGTTCAGAAGCAGAGGAAGCATTCCATTCGCCAGGAGCGATCGCAAGGGGGTGGCCATGAATCAGTGGCCTCCCCCTCAGCACGGATCACTCCTATAGCGATGCCGACCACCTCGGGCACCGGGGGGTGCGATGTGCCCCCTGCCCACGGGAGGCTAGTAGCGTACCCCTATGTTACTTTGCCTGCCCGTTACATTCTGCTGCAGTATATCTGCTGCAGGAAACTCTTCCATTACATATAATTATTAGCCCACCTTAAAGAAGAACTCCATCCAATGCTCAGTAACTGCTTAGCAACTAGCAACTGTTCCCATAATAATCACTTTGCTCAGAAGTATTTGATATAAAATATAGAAGAGTGCAGTGGTCAGGAGTATGAAATGTACAGGGTGAAGAGCTCAGCAGTGCATGTCATACTGAGTGTGGGGCTCAGCAGTGTGTGTCCTATGGGCTGCAGGGCTCAGCAGTATGTGTCCTACAGGGTACAGGGCTCAGCAGTATGTGTCATTCAGGGTGAAGGGCTCAGTAGTGTGTGTCATACAGAGTGCAGGGCTCAGCAGTGTGTGTCATACAGAGTGCAGGGCTCAGCAGTGTGTGTCATACAGGGTGCAGGGCTCAGCAGTGTGTGTCATACAGGGTGCAGGGCTCAGAAGTGTGTGTCATACAGGGTGCAGGGCTCAGCAGTGTGTGTCATACAGGGTGCAGGGCTCAGCAGTGTGTGTCATACAGGGTGCAGGGCTCAGCAGTGTGTGTCATACAGGGTGCAGGGCTCAGAAGTGTGTGTCATACAGGGTGCAGGGCTCAGCAGTATGTGTCATACAGGCTGCAGGGCTCAGCAATGTGTGTCATACAGGGTGCAGGGCTCAGCAGTGTGTGTCATACAGGGTGCAGGGCTCAGCAGTGTGTGTCATACAGGGTGCAGGGCTCAGAAGTGTGTGTCATACAGGGTGCAGGGCTCAGCAGTATGTGTCATACAGGCTGCAGGGCTCAGCAATGTGTGTCATACAGGGTGCAGGGCTCAGCAGTGTGTGTCATACAGGGTGCAGGGCTCAGCAGTGTGTGTCATACAGGGTGCAGGGCTCAGAAGTGTGTGTCATACAGGGTGCAGGGCTCAGCAGTATGTGTCATACAGGCTGCAGGGCTCAGCAATGTGTGTCATACAGGGTGCAGGGCTCAGCAGTGCGTGTCATACAGGGTGAAGAGCTCAGCAGTGCGTGTCATACAGGGTGAAGAGCTCAGCAGTGCGTGTCATACAGGATGAAGAGCTCAGCAGTGTGTCATGCAGGGTGCAGGGTTACATAGTTGGTAAGGTTGAATAAAGACACCAGTCCATCCAGTTCAACCTGTGATGTGGGTGTGTGTATGTGTTTATGTTAATTTCCTATAACCCTGTACGTTGTGATCATTAAGGTACCCATCTAATAGTTTTTTTTAAACTATCGACATTCCCTGCTGATAATACTGCTTGTGGAGGGGAATTCCACATCCTTACCGCTTAAACAGTAAAGAACCCTCTGTGCAGTTTAGGGTTAAACTGCTTCTCATTCAGTTTCAGTGAATTGCCACGTGTCTTTTTAAACACCCTCCCACTGAAAAGTTTTTTCCCTATGCTAAGGTCACCAGTAGGGATGGGCCAAATGCCCCCCTGTTCAGTTGTACCAGAACTTTCGATCATAGCAAAAGTTCGGAACCGAACAACGAACCCCATTGAAGTCTATTGGACCGGACCTGTAAAAATCAAAAGTGCCAATTTTGAAGGCTTATATGCAAGTAATTGGGCATACATTGGTTATGGGGGTCCGGGTACTGCCCTGGGTAGGGGGACATGTATGAATGAAAAAAAGTTTGTAAAAAATGTCATTTTAAATGAGCAGTGATTTATTGGTGCTTATAGTGAAAGCATAAAAATGAAAAATTCCTTTAAATATAGTGCCTGGGGGGTCCCCTTAGTATACCTGTAAAGTGGCACATCTGTACTGTGTATAGAAGCTGCTGCAGCAATAATTGCATTTATTAACCACTTAAGCCCCGGAAGGTTTACCCCCTTCCTGACCAGAGCACTTTTTACAATTTGGCACTGCGTCGCTTTAACTGCTAATTGCGCGGTCATGCAATGTTGTACCCAAACTAAATTTGCGTCCTTTTTTCCCCACAAATAGAGCTTTCTTTTGATGGTATTTGATCACCTCTGGGATTTTTATTTTTTGCGATATAAACAGAAAAAGACCAAAAATTTTGAAAAAAATGATATTTTCTACTTTTTATAAGAAAAATCCAATAAACTCAATGTTAGTCATACATTTAGGCCAAAATGTATTCAGCCGCATGTCTTTGGTAAAAAAAATGTCAATAAGTGTATATTTATTGGTTTGCGTAAACGTTATAGCGTCTACAAACTAGGGTACATTTTCTGGAATTTACACAGCTTTTAGTTTATGACTGCCTATGTCATTTCTTGAGGTGCTAAAATAGCAGAGCAGTACAAACCCCCCCAAATGACCCCATTTTGGAAAGTAGACACCCCAAGGAAATTGCTGAGAGGCATGTTGAGCCCATTGAATATTCCTTTTTTGTCCCAAGTGATTGAATAATGACAAAAAAAAAATTTTACAAAAAGTTGTCACTAAATGATATATTGCTCACACATGCCATGGTTATATGTGGAATTACACCCCAAAATACATTTTGCTGCTTCTCCTGTGCTTCTCCTGACCACATGTGTGGGATTTTTTGGGAGCCTAGCCGTGTACGGGGCCCCAAAAACCAATTACCGCCTTCAGGATTTCTAAGGGTGTAAATTTTTGATTTCACTCCTCACTACCTATCAGAGTTTTGAAGGCCATACAATGCCAAGATGGCACAACCCCCCCAAATGACCCCATTTTGGAAAGTATACACCCCATGCTATTTGCTGAGAGGCATGTTGAGTCCATGGAATATTTTATATTTTGCCACAAGTTGCGGGAAAATTACAAACTTTTTTTTTTTACACAAAGTTTTCATCAAATGATATATTGCTCGCACGTGCCATGGACATATGTGGAATTGCACCCCAAAATACATTCTGCTGATTCTCCTGAGTACGGGGATACCACATGTGTGGGACTTTTTGGGAGCCTAGCCGCGTACGGGGCCCCGAAAACCAATCACCGCCTTCAGGATTTCTAAGGGCGTAAATTTTGGATTTCACTCCTCACTACCTATCACAGTTTTGAAGGCCATAAAATGCCCAGATGGCACAACCCCCCCCCCAATGACCCCATTTTGGAAAATAGACACCCCAAGCTATTTGCTGAGAGGCATGTTGAGTCCATAGAATATTTTATATTTTTCCACAAGTTGCAGGAAAATGACAAACTTTTTTTTTTCTTTTTCTTTTTTTTTTTGCACAAAGTTGTCACTAAATGATATATTGCTCAAACATGCCATGAGCATATGTGGAATTACACCCCAAAATACATTCTGCTGCTTCTCCTGAGTATGGGGATACCACATGTGTGGGAATTTTTGGGAGCCTAGCTGCGTAAACCAAGCACTGTCTTCAGGATTTCTAAGGGCGTAAATTTTTGATTTCACTCCTCACTACCTATCACAGTTTTGAAGGCCATAAATGCCAAGATAGCAGGAACCCCCCCCCCCCCCAAATGACCCCATTTTGGAAAGTAGACACCCCAAGCTATTTGCGGAGAGGCATGGTGAGTATTTTGCAGCTATCATTTGTTTTTGAAAATGAAAAAAGAAAAGAAATATGTATTTTTTTTTCTTTTTTCAATTTTTAAAACTTTGTGACAAAAAGCGAGGTCTGCAAAATACTCACCACACCTCTCTAACACCATACCAAATAGCTTGGGGTGTCTACTTTCCAAAATGGGGTCATTTGGGGGATTTTGTGCCATCTGGGCATTCCATGGCCTCCGAAATTGTGATAGGCAATGAGGAGTGAAATCAAAAATTTACATCCTTAGAAATCCTGAAGGCGGTGCTTGGTTTTCAGGGTCCCGTGCGCAGCTAGGCTCCCAAAAAGTCTCACACATGTGGTATCCCCGTACTCAGGAGAAGCAACAGAATGTATTTTGTTGTGTAATTTCACATATGCCCTTGACATGTTAGAGCAATATATCATTTAGTGACAACTTTGTGCAAAAAAAAAAAAAAATGTTTCCCGCAACTTGTGTCACAATATAAAATATTCCATGGACTCGACATGCCTCTCAACAAATAACTTGGGGTGTCTACTTTCCAAAATGGGGTCATTTGGGGGGGTTTGAACTGTCCTGGCATTTTATGAACAACATTCAGAAGCTTAAGTCACACATCACCCACTCTTCTAACCACTTGAAGACAAAGCCCTTTCTGACACGTTTTGTTTACATGAAAAAAAAAAAAATTTTGCAAGAAAATTACTTTGAACCCCCAAACATTATATATTTTTTTAAAGCAAAGGCCCTACAGATTGAAATGGTGGGTGTTTATTTTTTTTTTTTTCACACAGTATTTGCGCAGCGGTTTTTCAAATGCTTTTTTTTGGAAAAAACACTTTTTTTAATTTGAATGCACTAAAACACACTATATTGCCCAAATGTTTGATGAAATAAAAAAAAAGATCTTAGGCCGAGTACATGGATACCAAACACGACATGTTTTCAAATTGCGCACAAACGTGCAGTGGCGACAAACTACATACATTTTTAAAAGACTTTTAAAGCCTTTACAGGTTACCACTTTAGATTTACAGAGGAGGTCTACTGCTAAAATTACTGCCCTCGATCTGACCTTTGCGGTGATACCTCACATGCATGGTGCAATTGCTGTTTACATTTGATGCCAGACCGATGCTTGCGTTTGCCTTTGCGCGAGAGCAGGGGGGACAGGGGTGCTTTTGTTTTGTTTTGTTTTTTTTTCGCTTTTTTTATCTTATTTTAAACTGTTCCTTTCATATTTTTTTATCATTTTTTTATTATCTCAGGGAATGTAAATATCCCCTATGATAGCAATAGGTAGTGACAGGTACTTTTTTTTTGAAAAAAATGGGGTCTTTTAGACCCTAGATCTCTCCTCTGCCCTCAAAGCATCTGACCACACCAAGATCGGTGTGATAAAATGCTTTCCCAATTTCCCAGTGGCGCTGTTTACATCCGGCGAAATCTAAGTCATGAAATGCTTGTAGCTTCCGGTTTCTTAGGCCATAGAGATGATTGGAGCCATTCTGGTCTCTGATCAGCTCTATGGTCAGCTGGCCGAATCAACGGCTGCATTCTCAGGTTCCCTGTTTGGACAGGAGAGCCAGAGAAAAACAAGGAAGACGGTGGGGGGGGACATTCCCTCCCACTGCTTGTAAAAGCAGTCTAGAGGCTAATTAGCCGCTAGGATTGCTTTTACATGAAAGCCGACCGCTGGCTGAAAAGAATGATACCAAGATGATACCTAAACCTGCAGGCATCATTCTGGTATAACCACTTAAAGTCCAGCAACATACCAGTACGTTGCTGGTCCCTGTTGGGCATATATTGTAAACTTTCGTTTCATGAAGCCTGTGGGCTGAACGAAAAAAAAAGATTGATCGGTGGGTATGCCCACCATTAGAATACCTCCCTTCATCCACCCACTTCTAATGATGGGCATACATGTACTATTTATATATGCCGAAGCATTGGGGGATCCTCCTGCAAAAGTTAGGAGCATATTGCTCCTCCACCCTCTGCTGCCCCCCACGCTTCCGCATATATGCTCTTTTTTTTAACTGTGGTGGTGAAATCACCTCCGACAGCGCTGGAGTCACAGCTTTATGTATCGTGGGAGCAAATGCTGTTGCTGTCAAGATAAATAAATTTGCACTGCAGCTGAATGGCGTACCTGAAAACAAAAAAATGGTTAACGTTAAAACACAGTAAACAGTAAAGTATAAAAAAATTGCATACCTGAAAAGCAAACATGATAAAACATAATAACAATAAAACATTGCAGAATAGAATACAGTAAAAAAGAGCTGAACAATAGAGAGAGAATAGAGAGAGAGAGAGAACAATAAAACGACAACTATTTTTGTTTTTTTTAATTTTATATATTTCTTTGTGTTTTTTTTTTTTTTTAAACACTTTTTTTGTAACTGTAACTGTTGCAACTGTAACGGTTCCAGTTTCGGTTCTCTCAAAATGCGATGGCATCTTGGGAGACTCTGTGAAAGTGTGCCTAGTCTGTGCAATGCTGTACCCTACGCTAATACTCAACTAGTGAATGGTAGCGTTCAAAACATTCACCAATGCAAAGACCAGGATTGTCAGGACAGGAGGGACAATAATAGCGGGTGTCACGCCTATATCCGCGCTTGCTGCAGACACAACATCTTCTTTGGGGGGCTCATTGGGTAGGGGTACTCGGGAGGACATAAAGAAAATGCCTCTCATGCTCCGGCTTACTGCATTTGGTTGGGGAAGGTGAGGTGGAGCACCGTCTGGAAACAGAAGGGCTCTGACAATCTCTTCCTGGAATTTAAGGAAGGATCCAGTCCATCCTGAAGCTCTGTATAGCACATGAGCGTTCAGCAAAGCCATTTGAAATAAGTATACAGACACTTTTTTATACCAGCGTCTGGCCTTACAGGCAACTAGGTACGGTGCCAACAACTGGTCATTGAGGTCCACCCCTCCCACCCCACACATAGGGGTTTCTCCACAACACCAGTCACCGTAGGAATTTGGACTGTCCTGTCTGCAAGAAGGGAGGTAAGAACAAAAACATTCTTATTATCCCTCCACTTCATAGCTAGCAAGTTATTACACTTTAAGCAGGCTCTCTCCCCCAGCCTAAGAGGGGAATCTACAAGCCGCTGGGGGAAGCCCCAGTGATTAGATCGCATGGTGCCACATGCTCCAATCTGAAGATCAAAGAAGTGACTAAAAAGTGGCACGCACATATAATAATTGTCTACATACAACTGGTACCCCTTTATGAATAAGGGTGACACCAAGTCCCACACAATCTTGCCAGCGCTTCCTACGTAGTCAGGCAAGTTTGTTGGCTCTACGTGACTATCTTTGCCCTCGTAAACCATAAGACTACATGTATAGCCTGTGGCCCTGTCACAGAGCTTATACATCTTGACCCCGTATCTGGCACGCTTGCTTAAAAGATACTGTTTGAATGACAAGCGGCCAGAAAACTTAATCAGGGACTCATCAACGCAGACAACTTGATGGGGAGTAAACAAGTCTGCAAAACGTTGGTTGAAGTGGTTTACGAGGGGCAGAATTTTGTAGAGCCGATCATATCCAGGGTCTCCACGAGGATGACAGATTCATTGTTGTTGAAATGCATGAACCACAAGATCTGCTCGTATCGTGCCCTGGTCATGGAGGCGGAGAACAAGGGCATATGGTGAATTGAGTCAGTGGACCAATATGACCGCAACTCACTCTTTAGTTATGCCCATGTTGAGGGATAGGCCCAGAAAGAGCTTAAATTCGGAAACCGTAATTGGTTTCCAATCTCTGGCAAGAGAGGACTGGGGAATAGTGGCGATGTGTTGACCAGCAAACAAATAGATCTATAGAGATCTTCGGTGAAAAACAGCGAATAAAAATCAAGTGACGTAAAATCAACTGTTTCCACCTGAATGCCGGGTTGGCCAGTGAATGGGGGAAGTACGGGTGCTGCAGAAGTGACCTGTGTTTGTCTTCTTGGTGGCAGTGGGACACTACTTGTGCTTTCCACCTCACCAGCTTGAACTGCACTTATGGGACTCACCACATCACCAAGTGTTACTGCAGTGCTGGTTGACTACGACTGGGGTGTACTAGGCCGCTGGTGCTTGCCAGTTCACCAGAAGGAATAGCGGCGCTAGTACTTCTCAGTTCCATACGAGGAACCTGCGGTTCTTGCACCTCAATGATAGAAGAAGATCAGGGTCTTGTACGCCTGACCTTGGCAGGGACCACAACTCTGTCATCAGAGCTATCTGTCATGGAGCTGCTGTCATCTACAGGATGGTATTCTGAGTCTGAATCTGACAGATGAGTGACTTCCTCTTCACTATCTGTCATGCTCAGAAACGTGTAGGCCCCTTCACTACTGTACCTTCGATTTGACATTTTGGTCTCTAAATTTACTGGTACAGTACTGAAAATCACAGATAAAAAAGCTCCTGATTGTTAGCGATTGTATCAAAACGCTACAAAAAAAACTGTTAGCGATTGCAGGGATCAGGCCTGACTCTGCGAACACTGCAGTTATGTGTTTAGTGTTTTGTAAGTGACAGTGATCGATCGATACTGCACTTGGGGGGGCTGGGCCGGGCGGTGGGGCAAAACGCAGGTGCTAGCAGGTATCTGGGCTGATCCCACTAACACTGCGTTTTTGGGAACCCTAAACTGCTGGGGACACTAGTATAGTCTGATCAGATCAGATATTGATCCGTTCAGATACTATACCACTAAAGGAGGTTACGCTGCATGCATGGGTGTTAGCGGTACTGGCGCTAATCTGACACTGCCTGGGGTGACGCAGACCATATCTGACCCTAAAACCTAACTGATATCACCCGCCGGGCGATCAGGGGGTTAAACCTCTATTAGGTAATAAACGGCGGGTGCCCTGACACTATAAACAACCTAACTAACCAGCGTCACCCATAACAGTTATACGGTGATCAGTGTTGAAAGGGTTGACTAAGGGGCAATCAGGGGTTAAAACTTTTATTAGGTAGTATATGGGGGTACCTGACTCTATAAAAAGCTGACGGTGAACCTAAATACTTACCTGGCTACCTAGCATCACCAGTGACACTAATACGGCGATCAGAAAAAAGATTGCTTAGTGTCACTGGCGACAGGGGTTAACTGGGGGGTGATCAAGGGGTTAAACCTTTATTAGGGGGATTTAGGGGGGTACCCTAGACCTAAAGGGGCCTACCACTAACTGCCCTACCACTTATAACAGTCACAAATGACAACAATGCAGTAATCAGTAAAAAAAATAAAAACTGCTATTGGTGTCACTGTGACAGGGGGGGTGATCGGGGGTGATCGGGGGGTGATTAGTGTGCCTGCGTGTTCTACTGTATGTGTAGTGTTGGTGTACTTACTTGGATGTCTTCTCTCTTCATGCGCCGGACCGAAAAGACCGACACGAGGAGAGATGACATCACTTCCTCTGCTTCTGTTTACAGTTCAGAAGCAGAGGAAGCATTCCATTCGCCAGGAGCGATCGCAAGGGGGTGGCCATGAATCAGTGGCCTCCCCCTCAGCACGGATCACTCCTATAGCGATGCCGACCACCTCGGGCACCGGGGGGTGCGATGTGCCCCCTGCCCACGGGAGGCTAGTAGCGTACCCCTATGTTACTTTGCCTGCCCGTTACATTCTGCTGCAGTATATCTGCTGCAGGAAACTCTTCCATTACATATAATTATTAGCCCACCTTAAAGAAGAACTCCATCCAATGCTCAGTAACTGCTTAGCAACTAGCAACTGTTCCCATAATAATCACTTTGCTCAGAAGTATTTGATATAAAATATAGAAGAGTGCAGTGGTCAGGAGTATGAAATGTACAGGGTGAAGAGCTCAGCAGTGCATGTCATACTGAGTGTGGGGCTCAGCAGTGTGTGTCCTATGGGCTGCAGGGCTCAGCAGTATGTGTCCTACAGGGTACAGGGCTCAGCAGTATGTGTCATTCAGGGTGAAGGGCTCAGTAGTGTGTGTCATACAGAGTGCAGGGCTCAGCAGTGTGTGTCATACAGAGTGCAGGGCTCAGCAGTGTGTGTCATACAGGGTGCAGGGCTCAGCAGTGTGTGTCATACAGGGTGCAGGGCTCAGAAGTGTGTGTCATACAGGGTGCAGGGCTCAGCAGTGTGTGTCATACAGGGTGCAGGGCTCAGCAGTGTGTGTCATACAGGGTGCAGGGCTCAGCAGTGTGTGTCATACAGGGTGCAGGGCTCAGAAGTGTGTGTCATACAGGGTGCAGGGCTCAGCAGTATGTGTCATACAGGCTGCAGGGCTCAGCAATGTGTGTCATACAGGGTGCAGGGCTCAGCAGTGTGTGTCATACAGGGTGCAGGGCTCAGCAGTGTGTGTCATACAGGGTGCAGGGCTCAGAAGTGTGTGTCATACAGGGTGCAGGGCTCAGCAGTATGTGTCATACAGGCTGCAGGGCTCAGCAATGTGTGTCATACAGGGTGCAGGGCTCAGCAGTGTGTGTCATACAGGGTGCAGGGCTCAGCAGTGTGTGTCATACAGGGTGCAGGGCTCAGAAGTGTGTGTCATACAGGGTGCAGGGCTCAGCAGTATGTGTCATACAGGCTGCAGGGCTCAGCAATGTGTGTCATACAGGCTGCAGGGCTCAGCAGTGCGTGTCATACAGGGTGAAGAGCTCAGCAGTGCGTGTCATACAGGATGAAGAGCTCAGCAGTGTGTCATGCAGGGTGCAGGGTTACATAGTTGGTAAGGTTGAATAAAGACACCAGTCCATCCAGTTCAACCTGTGATGTGGGTGTGTGTATGTGTTTATGTTAATTTCCTATAACCCTGTACGTTGTGATCATTAAGGTACCCATCTAATAGTTTTTTTTAAACTATCGACATTCCCTGCTGATAATACTGCTTGTGGAGGGGAATTCCACATCCTTACCGCTTAAACAGTAAAGAACCCTCTGTGCAGTTTAGGGTTAAACTGCTTCTCATTCAGTTTCAGTGAATTGCCACGTGTCTTTTTTAAACACCCTCCCACTGAAAAGTTTTTTCCCTATGCTAAGGTCACCAGTAGGGATGGGCCAAATGCCCCCCTGTTCAGTTGTACCAGAACTTTCGATCATAGCAAAAGTTCAGAACCGAACAACGAACCCCATTGAAGTCTATTGGACCGGACCTGTAAAAATCAAAAGTGCCAATTTTGAAGGCTTATATGCAAGTAATTGGGCATACATTGGTTATGGGGGTCCGGGTACTGCCCTGGGTAGGGGGACATGTATGAATGAAAAAAAGTTTGTAAAAAATGTCATTTTAAATGAGCAGTGATTTATTGGTGCTTATAGTGAAAGCATAAAAATGAAAAATTCCTTTAAATATAGTGCCTGGGGGGTCCCCTTAGTATACCTGTAAAGTGGCACATCTGTACTGTGTATAGAAGCTGCTGCAGCAATAATTGCATTTATTAACCACTTAAGCCCCGGAAGGTTTACCCCCTTCCTGACCAGAGCACTTTTTACAATTTGGCACTGCGTCGCTTTAACTGCTAATTGCGCGGTCATGCAATGTTGTACCCAAACTAAATTTGCGTCCTTTTTTCCCCACAAATAGAGCTTTCTTTTGATGGTATTTGATCACCTCTGGGATTTTTATTTTTTGCGATATAAACAGAAAAAGACCAAAAATTTTGAAAAAAATGATATTTTCTACTTTTTATAAGAAAAATCCAATAAACTCAATGTTAGTCATACATTTAGGCCAAAATGTATTCAGCCGCATGTCTTTGGTAAAAAAAATCAATAAGTGTATATTTATTGGTTTGCGTAAACGTTATAGCGTCTACAAACTAGGGTACATTTTCTGGAATTTACACAGCTTTTAGTTTATGACTGCCTATGTCATTTCTTGAGGTGCTAAAATAGCAGAGCAGTACAAACCCCCCCAAATGACCCCATTTTGGAAAGTAGACACCCCAAGGAAATTGCTGAGAGGCATGTTGAGCCCATTGAATATTCCTTTTTTGTCCCAAGTGATTGAATAATGACAAAAAAAAAATTTTACAAAAAGTTGTCACTAAATGATATATTGCTCACACATGCCATGGTTATATGTGGAATTACACCCCAAAATACATTTTGCTGCTTCTCCTGAGTTCGGGGATACCACATGTGTGGGATTTTTTGGGAGCCTAGCCGTGTACGGGGCCCCAAAAACCAATTACCGCCTTCAGGATTTCTAAGGGTGTAAATTTTTGATTTCACTCCTCACTACCTATCAGAGTTTTGAAGGCCATACAATGCCAAGATGGCACAACCCCCCCAAATGACCCCATTTTGGAAAGTATACACCCCATGCTATTTGCTGAGAGGCATGTTGAGTCCATGGAATATTTTATATTTTGCCACAAGTTGCGGGAAAATTACAAACTTTTTTTTTTTACACAAAGTTTTCATCAAATGATATATTGCTCGCACGTGCCATGGACATATGTGGAATTGCACCCCAAAATACATTCTGCTGATTCTCCTGAGTACGGGGATACCACATGTGTGGGACTTTTTGGGAGCCTAGCCGCGTACGGGGCCCCGAAAACCAATCACCGCCTTCAGGATTTCTAAGGGCGTAAATTTTGGATTTCACTCCTCACTACCTATCACAGTTTTGAAGGCCATAAAATGCCCAGATGGCACAACCCCCCCCCCAATGACCCCATTTTGGAAAATAGACACCCCAAGCTATTTGCTGAGAGGCATGTTGAGTCCATAGAATATTTTATATTTTTCCACAAGTTGCAGGAAAATGACAAACTTTTTTTTTTCTTTTTCTTTTTTTTTTTGCACAAAGTTGTCACTAAATGATATATTGCTCAAACATGCCATGAGCATATGTGGAATTACACCCCAAAATACATTCTGCTGCTTCTCCTGAGTATGGGGATACCACATGTGTGGGAATTTTTGGGAGCCTAGCTGCGTAAACCAAGCACTGTCTTCAGGATTTCTAAGGGCGTAAATTTTTGATTTCACTCCTCACTACCTATCACAGTTTTGAAGGCCATAAATGCCAAGATAGCAGGAACCCCCCCCCCCCCCAAATGACCCCATTTTGGAAAGTAGACACCCCAAGCTATTTGCGGAGAGGCATGGTGAGTATTTTGCAGCTATCATTTGTTTTTGAAAATGAAAAAAGAAAAGAAATATGTATTTTTTTTTCTTTTTTCAATTTTTAAAACTTTGTGACAAAAAGCGAGGTCTGCAAAATACTCACCACACCTCTCTAACACCATACCAAATAGCTTGGGGTGTCTACTTTCCAAAATGGGGTCATTTGGGGGATTTTGTGCCATCTGGGCATTCCATGGCCTCCGAAATTGTGATAGGCAATGAGGAGTGAAATCAAAAATTTACATCCTTAGAAATCCTGAAGGCGGTGCTTGGTTTTCAGGGTCCCGTGCGCAGCTAGGCTCCCAAAAAGTCTCACACATGTGGTATCCCCGTACTCAGGAGAAGCAACAGAATGTATTTTGTTGTGTAATTTCACATATGCCCTTGACATGTTAGAGCAATATATCATTTAGTGACAACTTTGTGCAAAAAAAAAAAAAAATGTTTCCCGCAACTTGTGTCACAATATAAAATATTCCATGGACTCGACATGCCTCTCAACAAATAACTTGGGGTGTCTACTTTCCAAAATGGGGTCATTTGGGGGGGTTTGAACTGTCCTGGCATTTTATGAACAACATTCAGAAGCTTAAGTCACACATCACCCACTCTTCTAACCACTTGAAGACAAAGCCCTTTCTGACACGTTTTGTTTACATGAAAAAAAAAAAAATTTTGCAAGAAAATTACTTTGAACCCCCAAACATTATATATTTTTTTAAAGCAAAGGCCCTACAGATTGAAATGGTGGGTGTTTATTTATTTTTTTTTCACACAGTATTTGCGCAGCGGTTTTTCAAATGCTTTTTTTTGGAAAAAACACTTTTTTTAATTTGAATGCACTAAAACACACTATATTGCCCAAATGTTTGATGAAATAAAAAAAAAGATCTTAGGCCGAGTACATGGATACCAAACACGACATGTTTTCAAATTGCGCACAAACGTGCAGTGGCGACAAACTACATACATTTTTAAAAGACTTTTAAAGCCTTTACAGGTTACCACTTTAGATTTACAGAGGAGGTCTACTGCTAAAATTACTGCCCTCGATCTGACCTTTGCGGTGATACCTCACATGCATGGTGCAATTGCTGTTTACATTTGATGCCAGACCGATGCTTGCGTTTGCCTTTGCGCGAGAGCAGGGGGGACAGGGGTGCTTTTGTTTTGTTTTGTTTTTTTTTCGCTTTTTTTATCTTATTTTAAACTGTTCCTTTCATATTTTTTTATCATTTTTTTTATTATCTCAGGGAATGTAAATATCCCCTATGATAGCAATAGGTAGTGACAGGTACTTTTTTTTTGAAAAAAATGGGGTCTTTTAGACCCTAGATCTCTCCTCTGCCCTCAAAGCATCTGACCACACCAAGATCGGTGTGATAAAATGCTTTCCCAATTTCCCAATGGCGCTGTTTACATCCGGCGAAATCTAAGTCATGAAATGCTTGTAGCTTCCGGTTTCTTAGGCCATAGAGATGATTGGAGCCATTCTGGTCTCTGATCAGCTCTATGGTCAGCTGGCCGAATCAACGGCTGCATTCTCAGGTTCCCTGTTTGGACAGGAGAGCCAGAGAAAAACAAGGAAGACGGTGGGGGGGGACATTCCCTCCCACTGCTTGTAAAAGCAGTCTAGAGGCTAATTAGCCGCTAGGATTGCTTTTACATGAAAGCCGACCGCTGGCTGAAAAGAATGATACCAAGATGATACCTAAACCTGCAGGCATCATTCTGGTATAACCACTTAAAGTCCAGCAACATACCAGTACGTTGCTGGTCCCTGTTGGGCATATATTGTAAACTTTCGTTTCATGAAGCCTGTGGGCTGAACGAAAAAAAAAGATTGATCGGTGGGTATGCCCACCATTAGAATACCTCCCTTCATCCACCCACTTCTAATGATGGGCATACATGTACTATTTATATATGCCGAAGCATTGGGGGATCCTCCTGCAAAAGTTAGGAGCATATTGCTCCTCCACCCTCTGCTGCCCCCCACGCTTCCGCATATATGCTCTTTTTTTTAACTGTGGTGGTGAAATCACCTCCGACAGCGCTGGAGTCACAGCTTTATGTATCGTGGGAGCAAATGCTGTTGCTGTCAAGATAAATAAATTTGCACTGCAGCTGAATGGCGTACCTGAAAACAAAAAAATGGTTAACGTTAAAACACAGTAAACAGTAAAGTATAAAAAAATTGCATACCTGAAAAGCAAACATGATAAAACATAATAACAATAAAACATTGCAGAATAGAATACAGTAAAAAAGAGCTGAACAATAGAGAGAGAATAGAGAGAGAGAGAGAACAATAAAACGACAACTATTTTTGTTTTTTTTAATTTTATATATTTCTTTGTGTTTTTTTTTTTTTTTAAACACTTTTTTTGTAACTGTAACTGTTGCAACTGTAACGGTTCCAGTTTCGGTTCTCTCAAAATGCGATGGCATCTTGGGAGACTCTGTGAAAGTGTGCCTAGTCTGTGCAATGCTGTACCCTACGCTAATACTCAACTAGTGAATGGTAGCGTTCAAAACATTCACCAATGCAAAGACCAGGATTGTCAGGACAGGAGGGACAATAATAGCGGGTGTCACGCCTATATCCGCGCTTGCTGCAGACACAACATCTTCTTTGGGGGGCTCATTGGGTAGGGGTACTCGGGAGGACATAAAGAAAATGCCTCTCATGCTCCGGCTTACTGCATTTGGTTGGGGAAGGTGAGGTGGAGCACCGTCTGGAAACAGAAGGGCTCTGACAATCTCTTCCTGGAATTTAAGGAAGGATCCAGTCCATCCTGAAGCTCTGTATAGCACATGAGCGTTCAGCAAAGCCATTTGAAATAAGTATACAGACACTTTTTTATACCAGCGTCTGGCCTTACAGGCAACTAGGTACGGTGCCAACAACTGGTCATTGAGGTCCACCCCTCCCACCCCACACATAGGGGTTTCTCCACAACACCAGTCACCGTAGGAATTTGGACTGTCCTGTCTGCAAGAAGGGAGGTAAGAACAAAAACATTCTTATTATCCCTCCACTTCATAGCTAGCAAGTTATTACACTTTAAGCAGGCTCTCTCCCCCAGCCTAAGAGGGGAATCTACAAGCCGCTGGGGGAAGCCCCAGTGATTAGATCGCATGGTGCCACATGCTCCAATCTGAAGATCAAAGAAGTGACTAAAAAGTGGCACGCACATATAATAATTGTCTACATACAACTGGTACCCCTTTATGAATAAGGGTGACACCAAGTCCCACACAATCTTGCCAGCGCTTCCTACGTAGTCAGGCAAGTTTGTTGGCTCTACGTGACTATCTTTGCCCTCGTAAACCATAAGACTACATGTATAGCCTGTGGCCCTGTCACAGAGCTTATACATCTTGACCCCGTATCTGGCACGCTTGCTTAAAAGATACTGTTTGAATGACAAGCGGCCAGAAAACTTAATCAGGGACTCATCAACGCAGACAACTTGATGGGGAGTAAACAAGTCTGCAAAACGTTGGTTGAAGTGGTTTACGAGGGGCAGAATTTTGTAGAGCCGATCGTATCCAGGGTCTCCACGAGGATGACAGATTCATTGTTGTTGAAATGCATGAACCACAAGATCTGCTCGTATCGTGCCCTGGTCATGGAGGCGGAGAACAAGGGCATATGGTGAATTGAGTCAGTGGACCAATATGACCGCAACTCACTCTTTAGTTATGCCCATGTTGAGGGATAGGCCCAGAAAGAGCTTAAATTCGGAAACCGTAATTGGTTTCCAATCTCTGGCAAGAGAGGACTGGGGAATAGTGGCGATGTGTTGACCAGCAAACAAATAGATCTATAGAGATCTTCGGTGAAAAACAGCGAATAAAAATCAAGTGACGTAAAATCAACTGTTTCCACCTGAATGCCGGGTTGGCCAGTGAATGGGGGAAGTACGGGTGCTGCAGAAGTGACCTGTGTTTGTCTTCTTGGTGGCAGCGGGACACTACTTGTGCTTTCCACCTCACCAGCTTGAACTGCACTTATGGGACTCACCACATCACCAAGTGTTACTGCAGTGCTGGTTGACTACGACTGGGGTGTACTAGGCCGCTGGTGCTTGCCAGTTCACCAGAAGAAATAGCAGCGCTAGTACTTCTCAGTTCCATACGAGGAACCTGCGGTTCTTGCACCTCAATGACAGAAGAAGATCAGGGTCTTGTACGCCTGACCTTGGCAGGGACCACAACTCTGTCATCAGAGCTATCTGTCATGGAGCTGCTGTCATCTACAGGATGGTATTCTGAGTCTGAATCTGACAGATGAGTGACTTCCTCTTCACTATCTGTCATGCTCAGAAACGTGTAGGCCCCTTCACTACTGTACCTTCGATTTGACATTTTGGTCTCTAAATTTACTGGTACAGTACTGAAAATCACAGATAAAAAAGCTCCTGATTGTTAGCGACTGTATCAAAACGCTACAAAAAAAACTGTTAGCGATTGCAGGGATCAGGCCTGACTCTGCGAACGCTGCAGTTATGTGTGTTTAGTGTTTTGTAAGTGACAGTGATCGATCGATACTGCACTTGGGGGGGCTGGGCCGGGCGGTGGGGCAAAACGCAGGTGCTAGCAGGTATCTGGGCTGATCCCACTAACACTGCGTTTTTGGGAACCCTAAACTGCTGGGGACACTAGTATAGTCTGATCAGATCAGATATTGATCCGTTCAGATACTATACCACTAAGGGAGGTTACGCTGCATGCATGGGTGTTAGCGGTACTGGCGCTAATCTGACACTGCCTGGGGTGACGCAGACCATATCTGACCCTAAAACCTAACTGATATCACCCGCCGGGCGATCAGGGGGTTAAACCTCTATTAGGTAATAAACGGCGGGTGCCCTGACACTATAAACAACCTAACTAACCAGCGTCACCCATAACAGTTATACGGTGATCAGTGTTGAAAGGGTTGACTAAGGGGCAATCAGGGGGTTAAAACTTTTATTAGGTAGTATATGGGGGTACCTGACTCTATAAAAAGCTGACGGTGAACCTAAATACTTACCTGGCTACCTAGCATCACCAGTGACACTAATACGGCGATCAGAAAAAAGATTGCTTAGTGTCACTGGCGACAGGGGTTAACTGGGGGGTGATCAAGGGGTTAAACCTTTATTAGGGGGATTTAGGGGGGTACCCTAGACCTAAAGGGGCCTACCACTAACTGCCCTACCACTTATAACAGTCACAAATGACAACAATGCAGTAATCAGTAAAAAAAATAAAAACTGCTATTGGTGTCACTGTGACAGGGGGGGTGATCGGGGGTGATCGGGGGGTGATTAGTGTGCCTGCGTGTTCTACTGTATGTGTAGTGTTGGTGTACTTACTTGGATGTCTTCTCTCTTCATGCGCCGGACCGAAAAGACCGACACGAGGAGAGATGACATCACTTCCTCTGCTTCTGTTTACAGTTCAGAAGCAGAGGAAGCATTCCATTCGCCAGGAGCGATCGCAAGGGGGTGGCCATGAATCAGTGGCCTCCCCCTCAGCACGGATCACTCCTATAGCGATGCCGACCACCTCGGGCACCGGGGGGTGCGATGTGCCCCCTGCCCACGGGAGGCTAGTAGCGTACCCCTATGTTACTTTGCCTGCCCGTTACATTCTGCTGCAGTATATCTGCTGCAGGAAACTCTTCCATTACATATAATTATTAGCCCACCTTAAAGAAGAACTCCATCCAATGCTCAGTAACTGCTTAGCAACTAGCAACTGTTCCCATAATAATCACTTTGCTCAGAAGTATTTGATATAAAATATAGAAGAGTGCAGTGGTCAGGAGTATGAAATGTACAGGGTGAAGAGCTCAGCAGTGCATGTCATACTGAGTGTGGGGCTCAGCAGTGTGTGTCCTATGGGCTGCAGGGCTCAGCAGTATGTGTCCTACAGGGTACAGGGCTCAGCAGTATGTGTCATTCAGGGTGAAGGGCTCAGTAGTGTGTGTCATACAGAGTGCAGGGCTCAGCAGTGTGTGTCATACAGGGTGCAGGGCTCAGCAGTGTGTGTCATACAGGGTGCAGGGCTCAGCAGTGTGTGTCATACAGGGTGCAGGGCTCAGAAGTGTGTGTCATACAGGGTGCAGGGCTCAGCAGTGTGTGTCATACAGGGTGCAGGGCTCAGCAGTGTGTGTCATACAGGGTGCAGGGCTCAGCAGTGTGTGTCATACAGGGTGCAGGGCTCAGAAGTGTGTGTCATACAGGGTGCAGGGCTCAGCAGTATGTG
This sequence comes from Aquarana catesbeiana, assembly GCA_037953035.1. Classification (NCBI taxonomy): domain Eukaryota; kingdom Metazoa; phylum Chordata; class Amphibia; order Anura; family Ranidae; genus Aquarana; species Aquarana catesbeiana. The sequence continues at coordinate 307,977 of JBBHAA010002192.1, forward strand.
TCATACAGGCTGCAGGGCTCAGCAATGTGTGTCATACAGGGTGCAGGGCTCAGCAGTGTGTGTCATACAGGGTGCAGGGCTCAGCAGTGTGTGTCATACAGGGTGCAGGGCTCAGAAGTGTGTGTCATACAGGGTGCAGGGCTCAGCAGTATGTGTCATACAGGCTGCAGGGCTCAGCAATGTGTGTCATACAGGGTGCAGGGCTCAGCAGTGTGTGTCATACAGGGTGCAGGGCTCAGCAGTGTGTGTCATACAGGGTGCAGGGCTCAGAAGTGTGTGTCATACAGGGTGCAGGGCTCAGAAGTGTGTGTCATACAGGGTGCAGGGCTCAGCAGTATGTGTCATACAGGCTGCAGGGCTCAGCAATGTGTGTCATACAGGGTGCAGGGCTCAGCAGTGCGTGTCATACAGGGTGAAGAGCTCAGCAGTGCGTGTCATACAGGGTGAAGAGCTCAGCAGTGCGTGTCATACAGGATGAAGAGCTCAGCAGTGTGTCATGCAGGGTGCAGGGTTACATAGTTGGTAAGGTTGAATAAAGACACCAGTCCATCCAGTTCAACCTGTGATGTGGGTGTGTGTATGTGTTTATGTTAATTTCCTATAACCCTGTACGTTGTGATCATTAAGGTACCCATCTAATAGTTTTTTTTAAACTATCGACATTCCCTGCTGATAATACTGCTTGTGGAGGGGAATTCCACATCCTTACCGCTTAAACAGTAAAGAACCCTCTGTGCAGTTTAGGGTTAAACTGCTTCTCATTCAGTTTCAGTGAATTGCCACGTGTCTTTTTAAACACCCTCCCACTGAAAAGTTTTTTCCCTATGCTAAGGTCACCAGTAGGGATGGGCCAAATGCCCCCCTGTTCAGTTGTACCAGAACTTTCGATCATAGCAAAAGTTCGGAACCGAACAACGAACCCCATTGAAGTCTATTGGACCGGACCTGTAAAAATCAAAAGTGCCAATTTTGAAGGCTTATATGCAAGTAATTGGGCATACATTGGTTATGGGGGTCCGGGTACTGCCCTGGGTAGGGGGACATGTATGAATGAAAAAAAGTTTGTAAAAAATGTCATTTTAAATGAGCAGTGATTTATTGGTGCTTATAGTGAAAGCATAAAAATGAAAAATTCCTTTAAATATAGTGCCTGGGGGGTCCCCTTAGTATACCTGTAAAGTGGCACATCTGTACTGTGTATAGAAGCTAGGCATGTGCATTTCGTTTCGTTCCGAATCGAAATTCGGACGAATTTTTTATTATTCGGAAATTCGGATGCATCCGAATTTCCGAATGACAAAAGTAAAGAATTTAAACGAATCCGAAAAAAAACGAACGAATTCGAATCGAATTCGAAAACATATTCGAATCGAATTCGAAAACATATTCGAATCGAATTCGAAAACATAATCGAATCGAATTCGAAAACATATTCGAATCGAATTCGAAAACATATTCGAAAACATATTCGAATCGAATTCGAAAACATAATCAAATTAAAAAAAAATAGAAAACGTTTTTCTAAAAAAAACAATAAGGTAGAATATAAAATAATAAAGCAATAGAATATGTATATATATATATATATATATATATATATATATATATATATATATATATATATATATATATATAAAACTTTTTTTTTATTATTCTCTTCTATTGTTTTTTTATGCTTTTCTTTTCTATTATTTTATATTCTATAATAGTATTTTCAATTCAAATTCAAATTCATTCTATATATTATATTTTCTTCTATTCTGTTCTATTGTTTTTCTAGTCTATTCTTTTCTATTATTTTCTATTCTTTTCTAATCTTTTACATTCAAATTTGATTTCGGTCTATATGAAATTCGAATTTTGGAAGATGTTATATATATATATATATATATATATATATATATATATATATATAATTTTCTATTCTGTTTCATTGTTTTTCTATGCTATTCTTTTCTATTCTATTCTAAACTTTTCTATTCGAATTTGAATTAATTCTATACGAAATTCGAATTTCGGAAGAT
>JBBHAA010002192.1:315000-363410 GCA_037953035.1 Aquarana catesbeiana
TCATCAAATGATATATTGCTCGCACGTGCCATGGACATATGTGGAATTGCACCCCAAAATACATTCTGCTGATTCTCCTGAGTACGGGGATACCACATGTGTGGGACTTTTTGGGAGCCTAGCCGCGTACGGGGCCCCGAAAACCAATCACCGCCTTCAGGATTTCTAAGGGCGTAAATTTTGGATTTCACTCCTCACTACCTATCACAGTTTTGAAGGCCATAAAATGCCCAGATGGCACAACCCCCCCCCCAATGACCCCATTTTGGAAAATAGACACCCCAAGCTATTTGCTGAGAGGCATGTTGAGTCCATAGAATATTTTATATTTTTCCACAAGTTGCAGGAAAATGACAAACTTTTTTTTTTCTTTTTCTTTTTTTTTTTGCACAAAGTTGTCACTAAATGATATATTGCTCAAACATGCCATGAGCATATGTGGAATTACACCCCAAAATACATTCTGCTGCTTCTCCTGAGTATGGGGATACCACATGTGTGGGAATTTTTGGGAGCCTAGCTGCGTAAACCAAGCACTGTCTTCAGGATTTCTAAGGGCGTAAATTTTTGATTTCACTCCTCACTACCTATCACAGTTTTGAAGGCCATAAATGCCAAGATAGCAGGAACCCCCCCCCCCCCCAAATGACCCCATTTTGGAAAGTAGACACCCCAAGCTATTTGCGGAGAGGCATGGTGAGTATTTTGCAGCTATCATTTGTTTTTGAAAATGAAAAAAGAAAAGAAATATGTATTTTTTTTTCTTTTTTCAATTTTTAAAACTTTGTGACAAAAAGCGAGGTCTGCAAAATACTCACCACACCTCTCTAACACCATACCAAATAGCTTGGGGTGTCTACTTTCCAAAATGGGGTCATTTGGGGGATTTTGTGCCATCTGGGCATTCCATGGCCTCCGAAATTGTGATAGGCAATGAGGAGTGAAATCAAAAATTTACATCCTTAGAAATCCTGAAGGCGGTGCTTGGTTTTCAGGGTCCCGTGCGCAGCTAGGCTCCCAAAAAGTCTCACACATGTGGTATCCCCGTACTCAGGAGAAGCAACAGAATGTATTTTGTTGTGTAATTTCACATATGCCCTTGACATGTTAGAGCAATATATCATTTAGTGACAACTTTGTGCAAAAAAAAAAAAAAATGTTTCCCGCAACTTGTGTCACAATATAAAATATTCCATGGACTCGACATGCCTCTCAACAAATAACTTGGGGTGTCTACTTTCCAAAATGGGGTCATTTGGGGGGGTTTGAACTGTCCTGGCATTTTATGAACAACATTCAGAAGCTTAAGTCACACATCACCCACTCTTCTAACCACTTGAAGACAAAGCCCTTTCTGACACGTTTTGTTTACATGAAAAAAAAAAAAATTTTGCAAGAAAATTACTTTGAACCCCCAAACATTATATATTTTTTTAAAGCAAAGGCCCTACAGATTGAAATGGTGGGTGTTTATTTATTTTTTTTTCACACAGTATTTGCGCAGCGGTTTTTCAAATGCTTTTTTTTGGAAAAAACACTTTTTTTAATTTGAATGCACTAAAACACACTATATTGCCCAAATGTTTGATGAAATAAAAAAAAAGATCTTAGGCCGAGTACATGGATACCAAACACGACATGTTTTCAAATTGCGCACAAACGTGCAGTGGCGACAAACTACATACATTTTTAAAAGACTTTTAAAGCCTTTACAGGTTACCACTTTAGATTTACAGAGGAGGTCTACTGCTAAAATTACTGCCCTCGATCTGACCTTTGCGGTGATACCTCACATGCATGGTGCAATTGCTGTTTACATTTGATGCCAGACCGATGCTTGCGTTTGCCTTTGCGCGAGAGCAGGGGGGACAGGGGTGCTTTTGTTTTGTTTTGTTTTTTTTTCGCTTTTTTTATCTTATTTTAAACTGTTCCTTTCATATTTTTTTATCATTTTTTTTATTATCTCAGGGAATGTAAATATCCCCTATGATAGCAATAGGTAGTGACAGGTACTTTTTTTTTGAAAAAAATGGGGTCTTTTAGACCCTAGATCTCTCCTCTGCCCTCAAAGCATCTGACCACACCAAGATCGGTGTGATAAAATGCTTTCCCAATTTCCCAATGGCGCTGTTTACATCCGGCGAAATCTAAGTCATGAAATGCTTGTAGCTTCCGGTTTCTTAGGCCATAGAGATGATTGGAGCCATTCTGGTCTCTGATCAGCTCTATGGTCAGCTGGCCGAATCAACGGCTGCATTCTCAGGTTCCCTGTTTGGACAGGAGAGCCAGAGAAAAACAAGGAAGACGGTGGGGGGGGACATTCCCTCCCACTGCTTGTAAAAGCAGTCTAGAGGCTAATTAGCCGCTAGGATTGCTTTTACATGAAAGCCGACCGCTGGCTGAAAAGAATGATACCAAGATGATACCTAAACCTGCAGGCATCATTCTGGTATAACCACTTAAAGTCCAGCAACATACCAGTACGTTGCTGGTCCCTGTTGGGCATATATTGTAAACTTTCGTTTCATGAAGCCTGTGGGCTGAACGAAAAAAAAAGATTGATCGGTGGGTATGCCCACCATTAGAATACCTCCCTTCATCCACCCACTTCTAATGATGGGCATACATGTACTATTTATATATGCCGAAGCATTGGGGGATCCTCCTGCAAAAGTTAGGAGCATATTGCTCCTCCACCCTCTGCTGCCCCCCACGCTTCCGCATATATGCTCTTTTTTTTAACTGTGGTGGTGAAATCACCTCCGACAGCGCTGGAGTCACAGCTTTATGTATCGTGGGAGCAAATGCTGTTGCTGTCAAGATAAATAAATTTGCACTGCAGCTGAATGGCGTACCTGAAAACAAAAAAATGGTTAACGTTAAAACACAGTAAACAGTAAAGTATAAAAAAATTGCATACCTGAAAAGCAAACATGATAAAACATAATAACAATAAAACATTGCAGAATAGAATACAGTAAAAAAGAGCTGAACAATAGAGAGAGAATAGAGAGAGAGAGAGAACAATAAAACGACAACTATTTTTGTTTTTTTTAATTTTATATATTTCTTTGTGTTTTTTTTTTTTTTTAAACACTTTTTTTGTAACTGTAACTGTTGCAACTGTAACGGTTCCAGTTTCGGTTCTCTCAAAATGCGATGGCATCTTGGGAGACTCTGTGAAAGTGTGCCTAGTCTGTGCAATGCTGTACCCTACGCTAATACTCAACTAGTGAATGGTAGCGTTCAAAACATTCACCAATGCAAAGACCAGGATTGTCAGGACAGGAGGGACAATAATAGCGGGTGTCACGCCTATATCCGCGCTTGCTGCAGACACAACATCTTCTTTGGGGGGCTCATTGGGTAGGGGTACTCGGGAGGACATAAAGAAAATGCCTCTCATGCTCCGGCTTACTGCATTTGGTTGGGGAAGGTGAGGTGGAGCACCGTCTGGAAACAGAAGGGCTCTGACAATCTCTTCCTGGAATTTAAGGAAGGATCCAGTCCATCCTGAAGCTCTGTATAGCACATGAGCGTTCAGCAAAGCCATTTGAAATAAGTATACAGACACTTTTTTATACCAGCGTCTGGCCTTACAGGCAACTAGGTACGGTGCCAACAACTGGTCATTGAGGTCCACCCCTCCCACCCCACACATAGGGGTTTCTCCACAACACCAGTCACCGTAGGAATTTGGACTGTCCTGTCTGCAAGAAGGGAGGTAAGAACAAAAACATTCTTATTATCCCTCCACTTCATAGCTAGCAAGTTATTACACTTTAAGCAGGCTCTCTCCCCCAGCCTAAGAGGGGAATCTACAAGCCGCTGGGGGAAGCCCCAGTGATTAGATCGCATGGTGCCACATGCTCCAATCTGAAGATCAAAGAAGTGACTAAAAAGTGGCACGCACATATAATAATTGTCTACATACAACTGGTACCCCTTTATGAATAAGGGTGACACCAAGTCCCACACAATCTTGCCAGCGCTTCCTACGTAGTCAGGCAAGTTTGTTGGCTCTACGTGACTATCTTTGCCCTCGTAAACCATAAGACTACATGTATAGCCTGTGGCCCTGTCACAGAGCTTATACATCTTGACCCCGTATCTGGCACGCTTGCTTAAAAGATACTGTTTGAATGACAAGCGGCCAGAAAACTTAATCAGGGACTCATCAACGCAGACAACTTGATGGGGAGTAAACAAGTCTGCAAAACGTTGGTTGAAGTGGTTTACGAGGGGCAGAATTTTGTAGAGCCGATCGTATCCAGGGTCTCCACGAGGATGACAGATTCATTGTTGTTGAAATGCATGAACCACAAGATCTGCTCGTATCGTGCCCTGGTCATGGAGGCGGAGAACAAGGGCATATGGTGAATTGAGTCAGTGGACCAATATGACCGCAACTCACTCTTTAGTTATGCCCATGTTGAGGGATAGGCCCAGAAAGAGCTTAAATTCGGAAACCGTAATTGGTTTCCAATCTCTGGCAAGAGAGGACTGGGGAATAGTGGCGATGTGTTGACCAGCAAACAAATAGATCTATAGAGATCTTCGGTGAAAAACAGCGAATAAAAATCAAGTGACGTAAAATCAACTGTTTCCACCTGAATGCCGGGTTGGCCAGTGAATGGGGGAAGTACGGGTGCTGCAGAAGTGACCTGTGTTTGTCTTCTTGGTGGCAGCGGGACACTACTTGTGCTTTCCACCTCACCAGCTTGAACTGCACTTATGGGACTCACCACATCACCAAGTGTTACTGCAGTGCTGGTTGACTACGACTGGGGTGTACTAGGCCGCTGGTGCTTGCCAGTTCACCAGAAGAAATAGCAGCGCTAGTACTTCTCAGTTCCATACGAGGAACCTGCGGTTCTTGCACCTCAATGACAGAAGAAGATCAGGGTCTTGTACGCCTGACCTTGGCAGGGACCACAACTCTGTCATCAGAGCTATCTGTCATGGAGCTGCTGTCATCTACAGGATGGTATTCTGAGTCTGAATCTGACAGATGAGTGACTTCCTCTTCACTATCTGTCATGCTCAGAAACGTGTAGGCCCCTTCACTACTGTACCTTCGATTTGACATTTTGGTCTCTAAATTTACTGGTACAGTACTGAAAATCACAGATAAAAAAGCTCCTGATTGTTAGCGACTGTATCAAAACGCTACAAAAAAAACTGTTAGCGATTGCAGGGATCAGGCCTGACTCTGCGAACGCTGCAGTTATGTGTGTTTAGTGTTTTGTAAGTGACAGTGATCGATCGATACTGCACTTGGGGGGGCTGGGCCGGGCGGTGGGGCAAAACGCAGGTGCTAGCAGGTATCTGGGCTGATCCCACTAACACTGCGTTTTTGGGAACCCTAAACTGCTGGGGACACTAGTATAGTCTGATCAGATCAGATATTGATCCGTTCAGATACTATACCACTAAGGGAGGTTACGCTGCATGCATGGGTGTTAGCGGTACTGGCGCTAATCTGACACTGCCTGGGGTGACGCAGACCATATCTGACCCTAAAACCTAACTGATATCACCCGCCGGGCGATCAGGGGGTTAAACCTCTATTAGGTAATAAACGGCGGGTGCCCTGACACTATAAACAACCTAACTAACCAGCGTCACCCATAACAGTTATACGGTGATCAGTGTTGAAAGGGTTGACTAAGGGGCAATCAGGGGGTTAAAACTTTTATTAGGTAGTATATGGGGGTACCTGACTCTATAAAAAGCTGACGGTGAACCTAAATACTTACCTGGCTACCTAGCATCACCAGTGACACTAATACGGCGATCAGAAAAAAGATTGCTTAGTGTCACTGGCGACAGGGGTTAACTGGGGGGTGATCAAGGGGTTAAACCTTTATTAGGGGGATTTAGGGGGGTACCCTAGACCTAAAGGGGCCTACCACTAACTGCCCTACCACTTATAACAGTCACAAATGACAACAATGCAGTAATCAGTAAAAAAAATAAAAACTGCTATTGGTGTCACTGTGACAGGGGGGGTGATCGGGGGTGATCGGGGGGTGATTAGTGTGCCTGCGTGTTCTACTGTATGTGTAGTGTTGGTGTACTTACTTGGATGTCTTCTCTCTTCATGCGCCGGACCGAAAAGACCGACACGAGGAGAGATGACATCACTTCCTCTGCTTCTGTTTACAGTTCAGAAGCAGAGGAAGCATTCCATTCGCCAGGAGCGATCGCAAGGGGGTGGCCATGAATCAGTGGCCTCCCCCTCAGCACGGATCACTCCTATAGCGATGCCGACCACCTCGGGCACCGGGGGGTGCGATGTGCCCCCTGCCCACGGGAGGCTAGTAGCGTACCCCTATGTTACTTTGCCTGCCCGTTACATTCTGCTGCAGTATATCTGCTGCAGGAAACTCTTCCATTACATATAATTATTAGCCCACCTTAAAGAAGAACTCCATCCAATGCTCAGTAACTGCTTAGCAACTAGCAACTGTTCCCATAATAATCACTTTGCTCAGAAGTATTTGATATAAAATATAGAAGAGTGCAGTGGTCAGGAGTATGAAATGTACAGGGTGAAGAGCTCAGCAGTGCATGTCATACTGAGTGTGGGGCTCAGCAGTGTGTGTCCTATGGGCTGCAGGGCTCAGCAGTATGTGTCCTACAGGGTACAGGGCTCAGCAGTATGTGTCATTCAGGGTGAAGGGCTCAGTAGTGTGTGTCATACAGAGTGCAGGGCTCAGCAGTGTGTGTCATACAGAGTGCAGGGCTCAGCAGTGTGTGTCATACAGGGTGCAGGGCTCAGCAGTGTGTGTCATACAGGGTGCAGGGCTCAGAAGTGTGTGTCATACAGGGTGCAGGGCTCAGCAGTGTGTGTCATACAGGGTGCAGGGCTCAGCAGTGTGTGTCATACAGGGTGCAGGGCTCAGCAGTGTGTGTCATACAGGGTGCAGGGCTCAGAAGTGTGTGTCATACAGGGTGCAGGGCTCAGCAGTATGTGTCATACAGGCTGCAGGGCTCAGCAATGTGTGTCATACAGGGTGCAGGGCTCAGCAGTGTGTGTCATACAGGGTGCAGGGCTCAGCAGTGTGTGTCATACAGGGTGCAGGGCTCAGAAGTGTGTGTCATACAGGGTGCAGGGCTCAGCAGTATGTGTCATACAGGCTGCAGGGCTCAGCAATGTGTGTCATACAGGGTGCAGGGCTCAGCAGTGTGTGTCATACAGGGTGCAGGGCTCAGCAGTGTGTGTCATACAGGGTGCAGGGCTCAGAAGTGTGTGTCATACAGGGTGCAGGGCTCAGCAGTATGTGTCATACAGGCTGCAGGGCTCAGCAATGTGTGTCATACAGGGTGCAGGGCTCAGCAGTGCGTGTCATACAGGGTGAAGAGCTCAGCAGTGCGTGTCATACAGGGTGAAGAGCTCAGCAGTGCGTGTCATACAGGATGAAGAGCTCAGCAGTGTGTCATGCAGGGTGCAGGGTTACATAGTTGGTAAGGTTGAATAAAGACACCAGTCCATCCAGTTCAACCTGTGATGTGGGTGTGTGTATGTGTTTATGTTAATTTCCTATAACCCTGTACGTTGTGATCATTAAGGTACCCATCTAATAGTTTTTTTTAAACTATCGACATTCCCTGCTGATAATACTGCTTGTGGAGGGGAATTCCACATCCTTACCGCTTAAACAGTAAAGAACCCTCTGTGCAGTTTAGGGTTAAACTGCTTCTCATTCAGTTTCAGTGAATTGCCACGTGTCTTTTTAAACACCCTCCCACTGAAAAGTTTTTTCCCTATGCTAAGGTCACCAGTAGGGATGGGCCAAATGCCCCCCTGTTCAGTTGTACCAGAACTTTCGATCATAGCAAAAGTTCGGAACCGAACAACGAACCCCATTGAAGTCTATTGGACCGGACCTGTAAAAATCAAAAGTGCCAATTTTGAAGGCTTATATGCAAGTAATTGGGCATACATTGGTTATGGGGGTCCGGGTACTGCCCTGGGTAGGGGGACATGTATGAATGAAAAAAAGTTTGTAAAAAATGTCATTTTAAATGAGCAGTGATTTATTGGTGCTTATAGTGAAAGCATAAAAATGAAAAATTCCTTTAAATATAGTGCCTGGGGGGTCCCCTTAGTATACCTGTAAAGTGGCACATCTGTACTGTGTATAGAAGCTGCTGCAGCAATAATTGCATTTATTAACCACTTAAGCCCCGGAAGGTTTACCCCCTTCCTGACCAGAGCACTTTTTACAATTTGGCACTGCGTCGCTTTAACTGCTAATTGCGCGGTCATGCAATGTTGTACCCAAACTAAATTTGCGTCCTTTTTTCCCCACAAATAGAGCTTTCTTTTGATGGTATTTGATCACCTCTGGGATTTTTATTTTTTGCGATATAAACAGAAAAAGACCAAAAATTTTGAAAAAAATGATATTTTCTACTTTTTATAAGAAAAATCCAATAAACTCAATGTTAGTCATACATTTAGGCCAAAATGTATTCAGCCGCATGTCTTTGGTAAAAAAAATGTCAATAAGTGTATATTTATTGGTTTGCGTAAACGTTATAGCGTCTACAAACTAGGGTACATTTTCTGGAATTTACACAGCTTTTAGTTTATGACTGCCTATGTCATTTCTTGAGGTGCTAAAATAGCAGAGCAGTACAAACCCCCCCAAATGACCCCATTTTGGAAAGTAGACACCCCAAGGAAATTGCTGAGAGGCATGTTGAGCCCATTGAATATTCCTTTTTTGTCCCAAGTGATTGAATAATGACAAAAAAAAAATTTTACAAAAAGTTGTCACTAAATGATATATTGCTCACACATGCCATGGTTATATGTGGAATTACACCCCAAAATACATTTTGCTGCTTCTCCTGAGTTCGGGGATACCACATGTGTGGGATTTTTTGGGAGCCTAGCCGTGTACGGGGCCCCAAAAACCAATTACCGCCTTCAGGATTTCTAAGGGTGTAAATTTTTGATTTCACTCCTCACTACCTATCAGAGTTTTGAAGGCCATACAATGCCAAGATGGCACAACCCCCCCAAATGACCCCATTTTGGAAAGTATACACCCCATGCTATTTGCTGAGAGGCATGTTGAGTCCATGGAATATTTTATATTTTGCCACAAGTTGCGGGAAAATTACAAACTTTTTTTTTTTACACAAAGTTTTCATCAAATGATATATTGCTCGCACGTGCCATGGACATATGTGGAATTGCACCCCAAAATACATTCTGCTGATTCTCCTGAGTACGGGGATACCACATGTGTGGGACTTTTTGGGAGCCTAGCCGCGTACGGGGCCCCGAAAACCAATCACCGCCTTCAGGATTTCTAAGGGCGTAAATTTTGGATTTCACTCCTCACTACCTATCACAGTTTTGAAGGCCATAAAATGCCCAGATGGCACAACCCCCCCCCCAATGACCCCATTTTGGAAAATAGACACCCCAAGCTATTTGCTGAGAGGCATGTTGAGTCCATAGAATATTTTATATTTTTCCACAAGTTGCAGGAAAATGACAAACTTTTTTTTTTCTTTTTCTTTTTTTTTTTGCACAAAGTTGTCACTAAATGATATATTGCTCAAACATGCCATGAGCATATGTGGAATTACACCCCAAAATACATTCTGCTGCTTCTCCTGAGTATGGGGATACCACATGTGTGGGAATTTTTGGGAGCCTAGCTGCGTAAACCAAGCACTGTCTTCAGGATTTCTAAGGGCGTAAATTTTTGATTTCACTCCTCACTACCTATCACAGTTTTGAAGGCCATAAATGCCAAGATAGCAGGAACCCCCCCCCCCCCCCCAAATGACCCCATTTTGGAAAGTAGACACCCCAAGCTATTTGCGGAGAGGCATGGTGAGTATTTTGCAGCTATCATTTGTTTTTGAAAAAGAAAAAAGAAAAGAAAAATGTATTTTTTTTTCTTTTTTCAATTTTCAAAACTTTGTGACAAAAAGCGAGGTCTGCAAAATACTCACCATACCTCTCTAACACCATACCAAATAGCTTGGGGTGTCTACTTTCCAAAATGGGGTCATTTGGGGGATTTTGTGCCATCTGGGCATTCCATGGCCTCCGAAATTGTGATAGGCAGTGAGGAGTGAAATCAAAAATTTACATCCTTAGAAATCCTGAAGGCGGTGCTTGGATTTCGGGGTCCCGTGCGCAGCTAGGCTCCCAAAAAGTCCCACACATGTGGTATCCCCGTACTCAGGAGAAGCAACAGAATGTATTTTGGGGTGTAATTTCACATATTCCCATGGCATGTTTGAGCAATATATCATTTAGTGACAACTTTGTGCAAAAAAAAAAAAAAAGTTTCCCGCAACTTGTGTCACAATATAAAATATTCCATGGACTCTACATGCCTCTCAACAAATAGCTTGGGGTGTCTACTTTCCAAAATGGGGTCATTTGAGGGGTTTTGAACTGTCCTGGCATTTTATGCACAACATTTAGAAGTTTATGTCACACATCACCCACTCTTCTAACCACTTGAAGACTAAGCCCTTTCTGACACTTTTTGTTTACATGAAAAAAAAAATTTTTTGCAAGAAAATTACTTTGAACCCCCAAACATTATATATTTTTTTAAAGCAAAGGCCCTACAGATTAAAATGGTGGGTGTTTATTTTTTTTTTTTCACACACAGTATTTGCGCAGCGGTTTTTCAAATGCTTTTTTTTGGAAAAAACACTTTTTTAATTTGAATGCACTAAAACACACTATATTGCCCAAATGTTTGATGAAATAAAAAAAAAGATCTTAGGCCGAGTACATAGATACCAAACACGACATGCTTTCAAATTGCGCACAAACGTGCAGTGGCGACAAACTACATACATTTTTAAAAGACTTTTAAAGCCTTTACAGGTTACCACTTTAGATTTACAGAGGAGGTCTACTGCTAAAATTACTGCCCTCGATCTGACCTTTGCGGTGATACCTCACATGCATGGTGCAATTGCTGTTTACATTTGATGCCAGACCGATGCTTGCGTTTGCCTTTGCGCGAGAGCAGGGGGGACAGGGGTGCTTTTTTTTTGTTTTGTTTTTTTTTTGCTTTTTTTTATCTTATTTTTAAACTGTTCCTTTCATATTTTTTTTATCATTTTTTTTGTTATCTCAGGGAATGTAAATATCCCCTATGATAGCAATAGGTAGTGACAGGTACTCTTTTTTGAAAAAAATGGGGTCTTTTAGACCATAGATCTCTCCTCTGCCCTCAAAGCATCTGACCACACCAAGATTGGTGTGATAAAATGCTTTCCCAATTTCCCAATGGCGCTGTTTACATCCGGCGAAATCTAAGTCATGAAATGCTTGTAGCTTCCAGTTTCTTAGGCCATAGAGATGATTGGAGCCATTCTGGTCTCTGATCAGCTCTATGGTCAGCTGGCCGAATCAACGGCTGCATTCTCAGGTTCCCTGTTGGGCCAGGAGAGCCAGAGAAAAACAAGGAAGACGGTGGGGGGGGACATTCCCTCCCACTGCTTGTAAAAGCAGTCTAGAGGCTAATTAGCCGCTAGGATTGCTTTTACATGAAAGCCGACCGCTGGCTGAAAAGAATGATACCAAGATGATACCTAAACCTGCAGGCATCATTCTGGTATAACCACTTAAAGTCCAGCAACATACCAGTATGTTGCTGGTCCCTGTTGGGCATATATTGTAAACTTTCGTTTCATGAAGCCTGTGGGCTGAACGAAAAAAAAAGATTGATCGGTGGGTATGCCCACCATTAGAATACCTCCCTTCATCCACCCACTTCTAATGATGGGCATACATGCACTATTTATATATGCCGAAGCATTGGGGGATCCTCCCGCAAAAGTTAGGAGCATATTGCTCCTCCACCCTCTGCTGCCCCCCATGCTTCCGCATATATGCTCTTTTTTTTAACTGTGGTGGTGAAATCACCTCCGACAGCGCTGGAGTCACAGCTTTATGTATCGTGGGAGCAAACGCTGTTGCTGTCAAGATAAATAAATCCGCACTGCAGCTGAATGGCGTACCTGAAAACAAAAAAATGGTTAACGTTAAAACACAGTAAACAGTAAAGTATAAAAAATTGCATACCTGAAAAGCAAACATGATAAAACATAATAACAATAAAACATTGCAGAATAGAATACAGTAAAAAAGAGCTGAACAATAGAGAGAGAATAGAGAGAGAGAGAACAATAAAACGACAACTATTTTTGTTTTTTTTAATTTTATATATTTCTTTGTGTTTTTTTTTTTAAACACTTTTTTTTGTAACTGTAACTGTTGCAACTGTAACGGTTCCAGTTTCGGTTCTCTCAAAATGCGATGGCATCTTGGGAGACCCTGTGAAAGTGTGTCCTAGTCTGTGCAATGCTGTACCCTACGCTAATACTCAACTAGTGTATGGTAGCGTTCAAAACATTCACCAATGCAAAGACCAGGATTGTCAGGACAGGAGGGACAATAATAGCGGGTGTCACACCTATATCCACGTTTGCTGCAGACACGACATCTTCTTTGGGGGGCTCATTGAGTAGGGGTACTCGGGAGGACATAAGGAAATGCCTCTCATGCTCTAGCTTACTGCATTTGGATTGGGAAGGTGAGGTGGAGCACCGTCTGGAAACAGAAGGGCTCTGACGATCTCTTCCTGGAATTTAAGGAAGGATCCAGTCCATCCTGAAGCTCTGTATAGCACATGAGCGTTCAGCAAAGCCATTTGAAATAAGTATACAGACACTTTTTTATACCAGCTTCTGGCCTTACAGGCAACTAGGTACGGTGCCAACAACTGGTCATTGAGGTCCACCCCTCCTACCCCACACATAGGGGTTTCTCCACAACACCAGTCACCGTAGGAATTTGAACCGTCCTGTCTGCATGAAGGGAGGTAAGAACAAAAACATTCTTATTATCCCTCCACTTCATAGCTAGCAAGTTATTACACTTGAAGCAGGCTCTCTCCCCCAGCCTAAGAAGGGATTCTACAAGCCGCTGGGGGAAGCCCCAGTGATTAGATCGCATGGTGCCACATGCTCCAATCTGATAATCAAAGAAGTGACTAAAAAGTGGCACGCACATATAATAATTGTCTACATACAACTGGTACCCCTTTATGAATAAGGGTGACACCAAGTCCCACACAATCTTGCCAGCGCTTCCTATGTAGTCAGGGCAGTTTATCGGCTCTACATGACTATCTTTGCCCTCGTAAACCATAAAACTACATATATAGCCTGTGGCCCTGTCACAGAGCTTATACATCTTGACCCCGTATCTGGCACGCTTGCTTAAAAGATACTGTTTGAATGACAAGCGGCCAGAAAACTTAATCAGGGACTCATCAACGCAGACAACTTGATGGGGAGTAAACAAGTCTGCAAAACGTTGGTTGAAGTGGTTTACGAGGGGCAGAATTTTGTAGAGCCGATCGTATCCAGGGTCTCCACGAGGATGACAGATTCATTGTTGTTGAAATGCATGAACCACAAGATCTGCTCGTATCGTGCCCTGGTCATGGAGGCAGAGAACAAGGGCATATGGTGAATTGAGTCAGTGGACCAATATGACTGCAACTCACTCTTTAGTTATGCCCATGTTGAGGGATAGGCCCAGAAAGAGCTTAAATTCGGAAACCGTAATTGGTTTCCAATCTCTGGCAAGAGAGGACTGGGGAATAGTGGCGATGTATTGATCAGCAAACAAATAGATCTATAGAGATCTTCGGTGAAAAACAGCGAATAAAAATCAAGTGACGTAAAGTCAACTGTTTCCACCTGAATGCCGGGTTGGCCAGTGAATGGGGGAAGTACGGGTGCTGCAGAAGTGGCCTGTGTTTGTCTTCTTTTTGGTGGCAGTGGGACACTACTTGTGCTTTCCACCTCACCAGCTTGAACTGCACTTATGGGACTCACCACATCACCAAGTGTTACTGCAGTGCTGTTTGACTACGACCAGGGTGTACTTGGCGCTGGTGCTTGCCAGTTCACCAGAAGGAATAGCGGCGCTAGTACTTCTCAGTTCCATACGAGGGACCTGCGGTTCTTGCACCTCAATGACAGAAGAGGATCAGGGTCTGGTACGCCTGACCTTGGCAGGGACCACAACTCTGTCATCAGAGCTATCTGTCATGGAGCTGCTGTCGTCTACAGGATGGTATTCTGAGTCTGAATCTGACAGATGAGTGACTTCCTCTTCACTATCTGTCATGCTCAGAAACGTGTAGGCCCCTTCACTACTGTACCTTCGATTTGAGATTTTGGTCTCTAAATTTACTGGTACAGTACTGAGAATCACAGGTAAAAAAGCTCCTGACTGTTAGCGACTGTATCAAAACGCTACAAAAAAACCTGTTAGCGATTGCAGGGATCAGGCCTGACTCTGCGAACACTGCAGTTATGTGTGTTTAGTGTTTTGTAAGTGACAGTGATCGATCGATACTGCACTTGGGGGGGCTGGGCCGGGCGGTGGGGCAAAACGCAGGTTGCTCTTTAACGTTAGCTCTTTAACAAACAAAACGGTTTCTCCTAACCCTGACATAGCACTTCTTAATCACGGTATCCCTAACCTACATAAGCACGCTCAGGTTCTCTCTTTTTTTCATTCTGGTGCAAAAATTGTGATAACAAAGGCCTGGAAAAGGCCCGCTGTCTCTTTTCAGGGCTTCAGGAGGAAAGTCTCCTGGATTATGGCCCAGGAACAAATTGTAGCAAAACTCAATGACAAAACTGAGAAATTTAATGCCACCTGGGAACCTTGGGCCAGATTATGTGATATACCTCTACTTCCTGGAATGGAATCCAGAACCAAGAACGCTCCCCCCCTTCATTAACCCCTTCGTCTTTCTATCACCTTTCCTTTCACATGTTTTCTCTTCCTCCTTTCGGGGACGTCCTAGTCCCTCACTCTCCTACTCGGCAGAAAGACCTGTTGTCACCATTACGGGGGATGTCCTAGTAGTTTCAGGTCCGGCTGTCAGGAGGGACTCATTCTCATGATTATACATTTGGTAGTCAAATGCCATGGTCTTGCATTTGGAATGGGAGGGCTCCGCTTCTATTTGAGCAAGATTGACCTCCGTTTAGGTGGTCGTGGGCCCCCGGGGGGGCTCTGTACATACCCACCGAGAGTTCCCAAAGGGGTGGTGTGTATGGTTCTCTCGGACCGGCTGGTGCCCGCTCCGGGGGTCTAGCTATTTTCATCGCTGTTATTCTCTTCGTTATAGACCCCCTGACAGCCGTGACTTTATATTTTGATGACAGCAATGAAGGCTTTCCTTTTTATGTAATACCTGTTTTGTTTTCCTGAACATCCTTTTTTTGAGCCACTTTCAATAGCCTCCTTTGTATATGGTTAAACTGGACTGTTTCAGGATTGAATGTAACATGCTCTGTTAAGTATAACTATCTTTACAATGTATGTAAGCTTTGTCCAATAAAAATTCTTTTAAAAGAGAAAAATGTGTTCAATAATTGAAATTACATGCTCCAGTCAAAAAGGGGCAGAAAATTTGGGCCTTGGGTGTTAGTGGTGCCCTAAACCAAAAATATTGTAGGAAGCTAGCATCATCAAGATTCAGGATGGAATAGGATAGGCAGCATAGGCAGTATCCTAGATGCCCAGAAAATTCAATCAGTTACATTAGCATCAGGGGCTTGATAGTTTCTGATCCAGGACTGATTCATTTTTATAAATGTGAGCCTATCATGGAGTCTGTGGACAGGTGCATCACTGAATGTGTGTTCAGAAAGCATGCTGGATGCAGGACAGGCCGGTAGCCCAATTGCATATTGAACAAGTTCTGTCCAGTGGTTCATACTCAAGACTCAGTAACCCAGTAGATGCTCAGTTGGAAAGGTCTTCAAGTCTACTCTTGCTCCTAGATATTCCTGCACCATATAATGCAGATGCTGCTGATGGTTGTTTGAACCTATCAGCCCTGGGCGCTGAGGACTGAAAAATTGTTTAAAGGCATTGGTCAGCAGTCTACCTTCTCCATCACTCTTCCTCTGACTGAACAAAGCCTTGAAAAAAATTGTCCAGCACTAGGAAATGGTAGCCTTCCTGAGTCTGGAAAGACATTACACAAACTTTTCTTAATGGCATCTTCAAGATGTTCCATCCTCTGCTCCCTCTGCAAAGGCAGGATGAGCTCTGCAACTTTACCCTTGTAACGTGGATCAAGAAGGGTTGCCAGCCAGTAATGATCCCTCTTCTTGATACCACAAATCCTAGGGTTCTTTCGCAGGCTTTGCAGAATCAGGGAGCCCATGCAGCTTAAGTTTGCAGAGGCAAGAGATTCTGAGTTCTCTGGGTCACTAAGGTTGACATTGTCAAGAACTACCTCCTCCCAGCCACGTATAACTCCTTGGGTTTCTGGGGACTGAAAACCATCCCTTGAAAACTGCTGCGTGTTATTCTCTACATCCATACTGACACAAGCCTCCTCCTCTTTTTTCTGTGTGTTTGGCAGCCCTGCAGGAATGCTATCTGCATAAAGGGGGCCTTGAGAGGAAAAGAAGTCCTCTTCCTCTCACTGTTCTGCCTCAAGTGCCCTGTCCATGAATCCACAAAACATTTGCTCCAGCAGGAAGACTAGAGGGACAGTGTTACTGAAGCATGCATTGTCGCTGCTCACCATCCTTGTGGCCTCTTCAGATTGTAACAGAACAGTGCATGCATCCTTAATCAGTAGCCACTGGCATGGCGAAAAGAAGCCAAGCTCCCCTGAGCCTGTCCTGGTGCCATACTCACACAGGTACTCATTGATGGCTCTCTTCTGAGTGTGCAGCCGCTGCAGCATTTCCAATGTTGAGTTCCACCTGGTGGGGATGTCACAAATGAGGCTGGTGGTGGGCAGGTTGAATTCCCATTGAATATCAGCCAGCCGAGCACTGGCATTGTATGACCACCAGAAATAACTAGACTTTTCTAGGCTGCCTCAGGAGATCTTAGAGGCCTGGGTACCTGGTCAAGAAACGCTGCACCACCAAATTCAGGACGTGTGCCAAGTATGGAATATGTGTCAAGTGTCCCTGTCGGAGGGCAGAGAGAAGGTTGGTGTCATTATTGCATACAACCATTCCTGGCTCAAGCTTCTGTGGCGTCAACCACCTCTGAGCCTGCCCCTGCAGAGCTGACAGAATCCCTGCCCTAGTGTGACTCCTGCCCCCTAGACAGACCAACTGAAGTACTGCATGACATCTTTTAGCCTGACTGCTTGTGAAGCCTCTTGAACGCTTAAGGTGCACTGCTGGTTCACAAGACAATTTTACAGAAGAGGCCATAGAGGAAGAAGAAGAGGGGGTGGAGCAGACAGATGTGGCGGCAGAATCACCACCAGCTTTTTGGAGGCATGGTGGCGGAACAAGCTCCAACACTGGACCCTGTCCTGCATCCTTCCCTGCTACCAGCAGAGTTACCCAGTGTGCCATGACGGAAAGGTAACGTCCCTGAACATGTCTGCTGGACCATGAGTCAGCGGTAATATGAACCTTGCTGCTGACCGCCCTGTCCAACAAGGCCAAAACATTGCCTTCCACATGACGGTAGAGAGCTGGAATGGCCTTACGTGAAAAGAAATGTCTATTTGGAACCTGCCACTGTGGTACAGCACATTCCATAAATTCACGAAAGGAGGTAGAGTCTACAAGCTGAAAAAGCAGCAGTTGCAGTGCTAGCAATTTGGCCAAGCTAGCATTTAGACGCAGAGCATGTGGATGCCTGGGACAGTATTTTTATTTTTTTTTTCAGCAAATGGGGTAGCAAAATTTGCCTGCTGAAATCAACTGGTGTGAACTTCCGGTTCCGGCGCCGCATGGAGTAGCTGAGCCTCCTCACAGCTCCCACACCACGATCCAAAAATCAGCCTACAAATACCTGCCCAATCCCCACTTGACGCCGGCACACCTCCGCGGGTGTTCCCCGCTCTCTTGCCGACCTCCAGAGCTCCAGAAACCGGCTTCTTACCAGGCCTCGACGACCTCATCCGGCCCGGCCGTAAATCGAGGCCCTAAAGTCTCGGCCTACGCGGCATCCACGTCAGGAACAGGGGCTTGAAAACAACCGCCCGACCCCCCCTCCTGCCGCCTGCAACCTAATCGGGGACCCCTCACTCCCCTAGGATCTCCAGATCGCCAGGTACCGACCTCCGACTAGGCCGCGACGACCTCACCCGACCCGGCCGCAAATCGAGGCCCCGGTCTCGGCCTACGCGGCATCCACGTCAGGATCAGGGGCTTGAAAACGACCGCCCGACCCCCCCTCCTGCCGCCTGCAACCTAATCGGGGACCCCTCACCCCCCTAGGATCTCCAGATCGCCGGATACCGGCCTCCGACTAGGCCGCGACGAACTCACCCGGCCCGGCCGCAAATCGAGGCCCCGGTCTCGGCCTACGCGGCATCCACGTCACGAACGGGGGCTTGAAAACAACCGCCCGACCCCCCCTCCTGCCGCCTGCAACCTAATCGGGGACCCCTCACTCCCCTAGGATCTCCAGATCGCCAGGTACCAGCCTCCGACTAGGCCGCAACGACCTCACCCGGCCCGGCCGCAAATCGAGGCCCCGGTCTCGGCCTACGCGGCATCCACGTCAGGAACAGGGGCCTTAAAACAACCGCCCGACCCCCCTCCTACCGCCTGCAACCTAACCGGGGACCCCTTACTCCCCTAGGACCTCCAGATCGCCAAGGTACCGGCCTCCTACTAGGCCGCAACGATCTCACCCGGCCCGGCCGCAAATCGAGGCCCTGGTCTCGGCCTACGCTGCCTTCACGTCACGACCCTGGGAACTAAAACAACTGCCCGACCCCCCTCCTGCTCCTCATCAGGGTCCCCTCATTCACTAACCAAGGGAACGGCTCGGATCCACGCCAGATTCGCCTGGCCCAGCAAATATCTAGGCCTACGCAGCCCTAGCAAGACAAGAAAAGGCCCAAATACAGCCGCCTGCCCCGATCTAGGCCTTCAACAACAGGACTTCAATATCGAGCGCACACCCCCCTCCTCCTGCCAGAAGTCACACCACAGCCCCCACAAGTTACCCTATGGACCGATTTGTGGAGAAGACTGGCGCGCGCTCTTACGCGGCCGCAACAATGCAACCGGCCCGGACGCAACCCGAGACCCCGGTCCTCCCGAATTCCACGCCCGACGAACCAGGCATGGAGGTGAGCGATCCCACAGTACCCCCCTCCTCACTCCACTCTCCTCTCTCCCTGCATCCTACCTCCCCCTCCCCATACCAGGGGGATAATGATACGGATCGTATAGCTCAAGCCGTCGCAGCCCTCCTATCCCCTATGATAACTTCCTCAGTGGAAAAGGCAGTGGATGCGGGAATGAGGCAAGTCAAGGCACAACTAGGAGAACATTCAACTAGACTTCACGAGGTAGAACACCACCTTTCAAACCTGGAAGAAGAAGTTTATCAGGCACAAGCTACCGAACGAGCACAGGAGAAAACCAATCAGTACATACTACAAAAACTGGACGATCTAGAAAACAGATCTAGAAGGAGCAATCTGCGATTCGTGGGGGTCCCAGAATCACTACAGTCCTCAGCTATTGCAGAATTCTGCGCCAGACGCGTCCCGGAGGCATTAGGCCTCCCCGGCCCTTTTACGGTAGAACGGGCCCACCGAGTGGGAACATTCGCTCCTGATCGCAAATCCCCTCGCCCAATCATAGCGAAGTACCTAAACTACAACGACAAGACTGTCATCCTACAAAAGTTTCGGCAAAACAGATCTCTGGAAGTTGATGGGATCAAAATCCTGATCTTCGCGGACTATTCCATAGAAGTCTCAAAAAAGAGGAAAGCATTCCAACACATCTGCACAGAGCTACATCAGCGACAGATGAAGTTCACATTGGCCTTCCCTGCAACTCTCCGCATCAAAGCCCCCAACGGAGACCAGCTTTCCTTTCAGGAAACCCCTGAGGCGGAAGCCTTCTTGCGTTCATTGCGCACCGTATCTCACTCCGATTCCCCGCTCAGGGCCTCTCCAAATAATCGCCCTCTGGACCAGCGAAGCCCGAGGAAAGATTCCCCGAAACGCTTCAGATCTTCCGGACCTACCCACCATAACTCCCCCCGCTGATGAGAAGATTTGCTACCTCACCATGTTTTCTTTAGGAGCTTATGTTCTGCCTGCTCCTCGGTATTAATGACTCCAATGTCTGGACACTCAGGTATATGGCTTGTTTAAGTTTGTCTGTTCTCTTTTATTATGGCACAGATTTCTTTTCCTTTTATACTACTTCACCTCCTATAGCCTCACTTTGAATGGCCTCCCCCTGATCCTGCACCTATGAGAGGTCCTCCGTCGCAGCCATTGACACTGAGCCATTCAGGGCGCGCACTCAGTACAGCGACTGGATCGTTAGGGGAGCTGGCCTGCACAGTGACTCTATGCGGAAAAAAGAGAAGTTCCTCTATTGTTATGAGATGTTTTTATTCCTTGCTCCTACCCCTCCTTATCCCTCCTCATTATTTGCCCCCAGCAACATCCATCTGCCACTAGACTGTCAGCCACAACTCCTTCCTCAGAGCCAGTCCACCCAAGTTAGCACTACCAGTTCAACTCCTCTCCTCAGGTCTACATATATTGTTAACAATTTACCGGCACACAACCTACCTTCGACCTTACTCACATGAAAGTCACCTCTTGGAACGTGAAAGGGCTTAGGTCCCCCGTTAAGAGACTTAAAATTCTTCGTCACCTCAAGAGACTAAAAACAGATATCGCCCTGCTCCAGGAAACCCACTTAACCACCTCTGACCTCCACCGAATGAAAAAACTTTGGGTGGGTACTGTCCTAGGCTCAAGTGCACTCAATCGCAAAGCAGGGGTCATCATATTAATCCACAAAAACCTTCCCTGCGAGATACTATCTGTGGAAACAGACAACCAGGGTCGTTTCCTCTCCACACACATAAAACTGGGTAACAGCACTCTAGTGATCTCTAACATATATGCCCCAAATAATCTCGGCAAAAAATTTCTTAATGAATTGTCCTCCTGGATTCTACACTCTCCACACCTCCCACATATAGTTGGGGGAGATTTTAACACCATCATACACCCAATCGACGACAGATCCTCTTCCAAACGAACGCGTCCATCTCCCATTCTGTCTGATCTCACACACTTCGCATCCACTATGGAATCTCTCCACCTACATGACATCTGGCGGCTTTTCCACCCAGCAGATAGAGAATACACCTTTTACTCCAACCCTCACAACATTTTCACTAGAATCGATTACCTCTTCTGCACTGACAGTCTTATCCCCATGATCTCAAATTCTGATATCCATGACATAGCCATATCAGATCACGCCCCCATCTCAATCTCGCTAGATACCCCTGACCTACATCCTACTCCTAAACTTTGGCGTTTCCCCGCTTATCTCCAAAATAACTCAGACTTTCAACACTACATGGAGAAAGCTTGGTCTGAATTCTCCGAGACTAATTCCCCACATACGGACAACCCGAACCTTTTCTGGGAAGCTGGTAAGGCCTTCCTCAGAGGCCGAATCATATCGTACGCTGCCTCTCACAAGAGAAACACTTTGGCAAACTATAAGAGGGCCAGTGCCAACCTGCGCTCGGCGCAACGCTCTCTCTACACTAGGGACTCCCCTGATAACAGGCTACACTGGCAGGTAGCAAAAAGGGATTTTGATACCTGGGCAGATACCCTTGAGCGGACATACAGGGCACATATGACAGCCACCCTTCATAAATTTGGCAACAAAGCTGGCAAACTGTTAGCAAGACTCTGCAAAGGCCCTTTCCGCCCGACACACATCACCTCCCTTCGGGACACCGTAGGTGACATAAAAACCTCACAACAGGACATTAACAAAATAATGTTACAATACTACTCCTCGCTATATGCCACCGACCCTATCGACACAAACACAGCCAAACACTTCCTAGACAGGCTGTCTCTACCCACGATCTCTCCCTCCCAACTTGAAGTCCTCAACGCACCTATCTCCTTACAAGAAATATCTAATGTCATCCGGAACCTAGCTCCCTCTAAAGCCCCAGGCCCAGATGGGTTTACAGGAGAATTCTATAAGGCCCTACAAACTATTACCGAACCCACTCTCTTCGCCGTCTATAATGGTATATGGACTGGCGGCCCCTACTTACCGACTGGGAATCAGGCCATAGTCAAACTACTTTCAAAAAAAGGCAAAGACCCCCAAGAACCGGGTTCGTACCGACCCATCTCACTCCTAAATTTAGATGTTAAAATTCTCTCAAAGATAGTAGCTTCCAGACTTGCCACCATCATTCCCTCTCTGATTCACCCAGCCCAATCAGGCTTTGTGAAGGGGAGAACAGCCACTATGAACATCCGTAAGGTAATGATGGCTCTGGAACAAGCCAAAATCAGCCCAGGGGGGGACCATGCCATCATCACTTTGGACGCGGAAAAAGCCTTCGATAATGTTAGCTTCGAATGGCTATCACTGACCCTATCAAAAATGGGTTTTACGGGCCCTTTCCAACACCTTATACATGCCATGTATGCCTCCCCCGCGGCCAGATTGGTGGCGGCAGGCCTTCTCTCGGATGAATTCCGCCTTTACAAGGGCACGAGACAAGGTTGCCCCCTATCCCCACTCCTCTTTAACATAGCCTTAGAACCCCTCTCTAGATACCTTACTCTAGAGGCCCCATTACACGGCATCAAAATAGGATCCCAAGAACTCCGCACGTCACTCTTCGCCGATGACATCCTAATTTTCTCAACCAACCCCTCCTCTGACATGTCCACCATCAAAACAATCTTTGATGAATTTAAACTCTGCTCGGGTCTCCGCATAAATTACAGCAAAAGCAAAATTCTCCCCATAGGCACTTTATCTGTCCCTCGCTGGGCACAACACTCACCCTTTCCAGTAGCCAAATCACACATAACATATCTAGGCATTAAAATAGGAAGACTGCCCCATTCAATATACCATCTAAATTATCCCCCACTATTGAAAAAAATTTCTCAAGAATTGGATAACTGGATGGATCTGCCCCTTTTGCTCCTGGGAAGATGTCACCTAATAAAAATGGTCAGTTTCGCTCGACTACTTTACCCTCTCCAAACGATACCATTACTTCTTAAACATGCAGATATCAAAAACTTAAACAAAGCCATCTCCAAATTTCTCTGGCGGAACAAAAGACCACGTATAGCCCTTGCTAAACTGTATCTTCCCAGACGCGAAGGAGGGATTAGTCTCCCAAATATCAGAACCTATAACCTCTCTTGCCTACTCAGGATAAGCCTAGACTGGATATCGCAACTTTCTCGCTGCTCTAATTACTCCATGGAAGCTTCAATGGCCCAACCGTACTCCCTGGTGGCATTACTTCATTGCAGGTGGAAATCAACTCCCCCACCTATACAACACAATCTTCTCCTTAGAGACACAGCCATAGCTTGGAGGGAAGTACGGAAAGCACTGAAACTTTCACCCTTTATGTCCAGACATCTTCCGATTCAAGGAAATCCCAGCTTCCCACCGGGTTTGGAATACAAACCCTTCACTATTTGGCAACAAAAAGGCCTCACACATTTTTCCACCCTATGTGATCTGGAAACAGGACGCCCTCATAACTTCTCTGTCATCGCAGAAACTTTCTCTCTCCCTACATCTCATACTTTACACTACGCACAATGCGTCAGCTTTATAAAAGACTCATGCAGAGAGGAAAGTAAGAGATTTCAGACATCCATCACAGACTTACTACTCCACAGTGACTCTTATAAAATCTCGGATATCTATAAACCTTTCTTGATAAGGTCTACTCCCCCACTTGCCTCCTCATCGGTAGCAAACTGGGGTAAGGACTTCCCTGACTCAGACATAGTGGAAAAGGTTCTTCAGGGGTACCAGAAAACGCTTCAGCTGACCCCCAATGAGATATGGAGAGAAACTCAATTAAAGATTATGCACCGCGCCTACATACCCTTCATCTCGGACAAGACTGTCCAAGGTGCAGCAAATTGCCCCATGTGTCGACAGCCAAAACCATCACTTTCCCACCGTTTCTGGTCATGCCCCTCCATTTCCGCTTTCTGGGACCAAATCATCTCCTACATCTTCAAAATAACGCTGTTAAAAATACCGAAAGACCCCCTACTCCTCATCTTCGGATACTGGGATGACCAACTGCTCCCGTGGTCCCCAATCACCCACCCTACATATAAGGACTGGGCCTTGATCAGTCTCTTACTGGCTAGAAGACTAATTCTACAAAACTGGACCTCCTCTCTTTGCCCACAGATCTCGCAACTTAAAAGGGAGCTTCTAACCTTGCTTCACAGAGACAAACTCAATACCGACTTCAAAAAAGAACTCCCCCACACACGATTTTACTCAAGATGGTGGGCCTTCATGCAATCAACTCTGTCCCAAGAGGAACTACAAAACTTCGAAAATACTTAATTCGCTTATTATGATACTTTCATTAACACTCCTGAGGAGGAAGACACTCCCGTTCTCTCTTCTTCCTGTAACGCCATAGCTACTTAATACTTTAACCGACTGATGTATGCTTCCACTCTCCCCCCCCTTCTACCCATCTTCCCCCCCTCCCCCCTTCTTTTCTTTTTGTTTTTGATACCAGTAGCTCCCACAGGACCCACCCTGTTGATTCATCCAGTTATATCGTCATGATATGTCCATCTAAAAGCCACACCATATATCCCACCCTGGTTATTTTGGTTCTACACCTATATATAAATATGCATAGACTACTGGTATTTGTATATATTTATATATATATATATTTATATATGTGTATATATATATATATATATATATATATAGGTAAATATCTATGTGTACAATGTTCAAAATTATATATGTAAAATGTTCAAAAATGTTGTATACCAACTAATGTGATACCCTGTATTGCAATTTCTTTCAATAAAATCTATTGGAAATCAACTGGTGTTGTACTGCTAGCAGATTGGCTGTGAGTACTTGTGGCACCTATTACTATACCTTCATTCCTCTCAGTGCATGTTTTTGAGAGGACTTGGGGGATAGTTACATAGTAGGTGAGGTAAAAAAAAACAGACAAGTCCATCAAGTCCAACCTATGTGTGCGATTATATATCAGTATTACCTTGTATATCCTTGTATGTTGTGGTTGTTCAGGTGCTTATCTAATAGTTTCTTGAAACCATCGATGCCCCCCGCTGAGACCACCACCTGTGGAAGGGAATTCCACATCCTTGCCGCTCTTACAGTAAAGAACCCTCTATGTAGTTTAAGGTTAAACCTCTTTTCTTCTAATTTTAACGAGTGGCCACGTGTCTTGTTAAACTCTTTTTCGTGAAAAAGGTTTATCCCTATTGTGGGGTCACCAGTATGGTATTTGTAAATTGAAATCATATCCCCTCTCAAGCGTCTCTTCTCCAGAGAGAATAAGTTCAGTGCTTGCAACCTTTCCTCATAACTAGGGATGAGCCGAACACCCCCCTGTTCAGTTCGCACCAGAACATGCGAACTGGAAAAAAGTTCGTTCGAACACGCGAACACCGTTAATGTCTATGGGACACGAACATGAATAATCAAAAGTGCTAATTTTAAAGGCTTATGTGCAAGTTATTGTCATAAAAAGTGTTTGGGGACCCAGGTCCTGCCCCAGGGGACATGGATTAATGCAAAAAAAGTTTTAAAAACAGCCGTTTTTTCAGGAGCAGTGATTTTAATAATGCTTAAAGTCAAACAATAAAAGTGTAATATCCCTTTAAATTTCGTACCTGGGGGGTGTCTATAGTATGCCTGTAAAGGGGCGCATGTTTCCCGTGTTTAGAACGCCCCCAAAACACCTTGTCCCCATGTTGATGAGAGCAAGGGCCTCATCCCCACAACCCTGGCCGGTGGTTGTGGGGGTCTGCAGGCGGGGGGCTAATCGGAATCTAGAAGCCCCTTTTAACAAGGGGACCCACAGATCCCGCCCCCCCCTGTGTGAAATGGTAAGGGGGTACAAAAGTACCCCTACCATTTCACTAAAAAACTGTCAAAAATGTTAAAAATGACAAGAGACAGTTTTTGACAATTCCTTCTTTGGCCAGGGTTCCCCTTAATATCCATACCAGACCTAAAGGGCCTGGTATGGAATTTAGGGGGGGAGGGGCAGGAGGCGGAGCCTAGCAGAGCAGACATGCATTGTTAGAGCTCCACACCGCTGAGGAGAGAAGAGAAGGACAAAGCGGAGCCTGCAGGCTCAAAGGTATCCATTTGAACCTTTTTGCCCCAGGGAACAAACTGTGAAAGTTTGGGCAGGAAATATGGTACTGGGAGGAAACCATGGTAGAAATAAAAATCACCTCACAAAGAGCTCACAGGCACTCACTGCAGCTGAAGCAGCTCCAGTCACCTCACAAGATACAGCATCAGGGCGCTCCCACAGACAGAAAATGTCACAGCAAGACTCTCCATTTGAGTCAGATACAGAACAAATCCTCTCACAAACTTCTCCACAAGCCTCCTCAGTATCCCCAGTAATATTATTACAATTTGAAAAGATGCTTCATAAGGCTTTAAAACAAACCTCAGACCAAATAACAAAAAGCCTAACCAAAGAAATAAGAGAGCTGGGAAACCGCACCGCAGCCTTAGAAATAAAAATGGATGAAATTGAAATTACAACCCAAGAAAATATAACAGAATTGGAACAATTAAAAAAAGAGAATTTAATACTTCAAACTAAGCTCGAAGATTACGAAAATAGAGCCAGACGTTCAAACTTGCGCATAAGGGGAATACCTGAAACTGTGACAGACCTGCAATCTACTATTACTGCTCTATTACAAGAACTAAAGCCAGATATCCCTATTGAACGTTTAGAACTGGACAGAGTACACAGAGCCCTCACAGCCAAAAAGAAAGATGGACCCCCACGTGATATAATCACAAAATTTCATTATTACAGAACGAAAGAACAAATACTAATTGCTGCAAGAGAAAAAAAGGAACTTAATTTTCAAGGACACAATTATCAAATTTTTGCTGACCTGTCCCAACTTACTATTACTAAAAGACGATCCATGAAACCCCAACTAATGGAACTGCAACGCCACAACATTATGTATCAATGGGGCTTCCCCTTTTCAGTCAGATTTAACTACCAAGGTACAATTTACAGAAGCAGATCAGCAGATGAACTACAACAAACCCTTTTAAAATTAAATCTGACAGAACCCACAAGCAGCAACACTCCCACACGCAGAAGAATGGCATCATCTTCACCTTCAGGCAGCACCCAGAAAATTTCAGAACAAAATGGGAATCATCATTCTCACAAAAGAGGCCGTTATGCCACATCATCCATGGACCAAGAAGATTCAATGGACTGACATCCTAATTCCTGATATCTCTTCATTTATTATACTAAGAGATGGTTCTCTATAAAAAAACCTGTATTTATCACTGAATGTAACTGCATTCTGATAGTCACACACTGTGTGGGATCATGTTACATTCCAGTTATATTTCTTATTACTTCTGATTCATATAGCCTTAGAATATATAAGTGAAATAAGGAAATTCTTTTTCAGTTATATATTATCAGGTAATAACAATAGATTTATTACTTTTTAGGACAAATATGTTCAATAATCCAGAAGTAATGGAAGCTTTTTCTTTCTTTTCTTAAAACAAATATATTATTACCTAACTAGTTCCTAGAATTATGTTTTTGTTTATTCTAATCTGAAGCAATACAACCTCAATTTTATGAGTTAACATATCTAAACAGTTACATATGAATAAAATATGTAATTGTTTACTCTAAAAGGGTTAAAATCCCAAAATAATTCAAACTATCTTCATCAATACCAAAGTTATTAACAGTACCTTTCTAACTGAATTATTTAGCCTAGGGCAAGACTAACCATATACAACCACCCTGGAATAAATAATTTCAACAAAAACTATATTCTGCACTCCAATTAATGAAACATCATTTTGATGTCTTTTGACATAGCACTTCTCTCCTGTAAGCGGAAGATCCGTGTACCCCCATTAGCCCTCCTCATTCTCCCAACCATATTATGTGGGAGTGTGACGAAGACACTTATTCCCCTGAGAGAGATATTTATTCTCTTTCACGGGTAAATTGTGATTACTTGCAAAAAATAATTTATACAATGTATCATCTAATCTCATATGTTTTTTGTTTACTCTTTACTCCAGAATTCACTGGTTTCTTTTCTATCTATTCATCTCTTCAGTCCACACAGGTTGATCTGCGCAGTCAGCTCTGCATAAAAAAAAGTAAGTCAAAACTATTTGATCTATTGCCATGGCACCACTGAATATACTTTCCCTGAATGTTCAGGGAATAAATGTCCCTCAAAAAAGGACCAAAGCCTTCCGTACTTTCCATAACAAGAAGGCTCACATAGTATGCCTCCAAGAAACACACTTCACCAAAGATTCTACTCCAAAATATATTTCTCCTTTTTATCAACAAATTTACACGGCTTCTGCCTGTACCAAGCAAAGGGGAACTCTAATTGCATTTCCCCGATCCACACCATTCACCTTATCATCAGAAATTAAAGACCCAGAAGGTAGATACCTGATACTCATGGGTTATATAATGGATACAGCAATCACGGTGATTTCCTACTACGCTCCTAACAAACAACCTACACCATTCCTCTCACATATATTACAAGTGATTAATACACACAAAATAGGAACAGTGATAATGTGTGAGGATTCGAACCAGGTCCTCCTCCCATTTCTAGATAAATCACCTTTTACACCATCCAAAATAACCTCTAGATTACCTTTTTCTCAACTTCTTTCCAAATACAATCTGGTAGATTCATGGAGAGAAAGTAACCCAATGAAAAAGAAATTCACTTATTTCTCGCACCCTCATCAAACCTTCACCAGAATAGATCATATTTTTTTAACAATAGGAATGATACCAGAAATTATTGCATCAGATATAATTCCGATTCCGTGGTCTGACCATAATGCAGTATACACTACTATAGCCTCAGCCATACCAAAAGCGCATGACCCAACGTGGTACTTACCGGACATAATGCTCAAACACCCACTACATCAGATGGCCATTGAACAAGCTTTAAAGGAATACATATCAATTAATAATACAACAGACATCTCCCCAATAACACTGTGGGAAGCTCATAAGCCTGTCTTGCGTGGTACAATACAAAGACAAATGGCACTATTTAAACGGGAACGCAAAAATCTAGCAAAAAAACTAGAACTCAATTTTAATGCAGCCTACATATCATTTCAAGATAATCCATCTCAGAGTACAAAATCTCATCTGGAAAAATCTAGATTGGAATACGATCTATTTCTCACTGAGTCAGTTGATAAATCCCTCAAACGCTCCAAACACAATTTCTACATGAATACAAACAAACCAGGTACATATTTGGCTCGGGCATTAAATTCAACTAACAAATCTTTCAAACCAATAAGTTTGAAATTATCAAAAAATGTTTACACTTGTAATCCAGTTAAAATAGTCCATAAATTTCACTCACATCTCGCAACTTTATACAAGACAAACAATGAATTTAATCCTACAGAAGCGGAATCCTTCTTCTCAAAAATAACCCTACCTGAGTTATCTCAGAATCAAAAAAGCAGTTTGGATGAGCCTATAACTATAGATGAAGTTGCTAACGCCATAAAAGACCTAAAACTTAACAAAAGACCAGGCCCAGACGGCTACTTGGCTTTATACTATAAAACATTCTCAGAAATACTCTCTCCCATTCTCACTGAAACTTTTAACAAACTTCTAGATGGACATTCTTTTCGGCAAGAAACACTAATGGCAATTGTTTGTATGATCCCAAAACCCCTTTCTGATGATACTTCCTGTGTGAATTATAGGCCTATCTCTCTGTTAAACCTCGATATTAAATTATTAGCAAAAATAATAGCAAAACGCCTCAATAGCATTATAGGAAAATTAATACATAGAGATCAAGTAGGCTTCATGCCAAATAGACAGGCAGGCGATAATATACGCAGGGCAGTGTTATTGGCACATATTGCTAAAAAACGGAAAATCCCTTTATGTTTTCTATCTCTGGATATTAAGAGGGCATTTGACACAGTATCCTGGATATATATGCAATATTCATTACAAAAATGGGGTTTTGGACCCCACTTTTTAACATGGATCAAAGCATTATATAATAAACCCAAAGCCTATATAAAATATGCTGGATACAAATCTGAAGCCTTTAATATCGAAAGAGGTACCCGACAGGGTTGCCCATTATCTCCCTTATTATTTGCCCTTATACTCGAACCCATGGCCCAATGCATCAGAACAAACCAAACTATAACTGGCATTGAAGTAGGAGGTATTACACACAAATTATGTATATTTGCAGACGATATATTACTTTTTCTATCATCACCACAGGTCTCTGGTCCTAACTTAATACCAGCTCTTGATGGATTTGCAGCCCTATCCGGCTTTATGATTAATCCTAAAAAATGCCTAGTGCTTAATATTTCACTCACAAACATGGAATTGATCCCGGCTAGGGCTGCACTCCCATTCACATGGGCAGAAAAATCAATCCCATATCTTGGAATTCATTTAACAGCATCTCATTCTGACTTATTCTCAACCAATTATCCTCCTATATTAAGACAGATCACAAATCTAATAAAACAATGGTCGCAACTTCCTTTATCCTGGATAGGGAAGATTAATGCAATCAAAATGACTATTCTACCCAAATTGCTTTATCTATTCAGAGTCCTCCCTATTCCAATTCCTTCCTATTTTTTGAGAATAGTACAAAAAAGAGCAACTTCGTTTATATGGGGCTCTTCTAAACCACGTATACCTATACACACGCTACATCTTCCCAAAAATAAAGGAGGCCTGGGATACCCTAATTTTACTAACTACTACAGAGCAGCACATTTGGCCAGTCTGTCCAAATACCATGCAAAACAGGAAATCCCATTATGGGTATTTATAGAGGCTTCAGAAAATGACCCTCTATTAATATCAAATTTATTATGGCTTGATCCTAAAGACCGCTTTAAAATTCATAATCCCATAACTAAACACTTCTTATCTCTCTGGGATAAACTAAAAACCAATTATCAGTTACAATCTCCACACAATCCTCTCCTTTCTTTTATCAGAAATCCGGCCTTTTATCAGGCATGGATCTACCCAAATTCTTTTAAAGCTTGGACAACATCAGGCATTCAAACACTAAATGACTTAATAGCATCTAAATCATTCCTTTCATTCCCATCGCTTAGAGAAAAATATGATCTACCAAACTCTGAGATATTTAGATATCTCCAAATCAAAAATTTCTATACACCATTCCTAAAGGGGGATACACCATTATCCCAATTATCCATTTTTGAATCAATCTGTACAAAAGATCCATTTGCTAAAGGTACAATTTCATCACTTTATAATCAATTATATGGAGTAGCAAATCTTAATAGACCCTCTTACGTTCAGAGGTGGGAGGAGGACCTGGGACGAACTTTAGAAGACACGGACTGGTCTAACATATGGCTCACATCTAAGTCATCTTCACCCAACATCTTAGCACTGGAGACAAATTATAAAGTCCTAACTCGCTGGTACCTTGTACCCGCTAGAGTGGCAAAATATTCACCTAATACCTCAACTCTTTGTTTTCGAGGATGCCCAGAAATAGGCACATATTTACACATATGGTGGACGTGCCCAGTAATCCAAACCTTCTGGAAGGAAGTCTTCGTGATTGCATCTAAAATATTTAAAAAAATAATACAACCAGATCCATATTTAACTTTACTTAATCTAAAACCGGAATGGTTAACACTCTCTCAATTCAAACTTATGATCCAACTAATAATGGCTGCAAAACAAACAGTGGCCAAGGCATGGAAATCTCCTACATTGGTACTAGCAGAAACAATTCACAGAATGAATAATACAATGTCCCATGCTAAGATGGTAGCCATCGATCAAAATCAAATTCCAAAATTTGAAAAACTTTGGCATCCTTGGATTAAACAACAGTTCCTGTCAAACTTCAATGACTCTGTCCTGTTGCCATGGTAACAGATTAAATGACTTACAGAGACACCCATTCTAAGGCTTCAAAGAGAACTAAAAAGAATAATAAACTGACGAGCGGGACAACCTTGTGGACCATACCTCTAACTTTCAACCCTTTTTCTTCTTTCTCTTTCCTTTTCTCCACCTTACGATTAAAGCTCATTATTAGAATTTATTTGACCTATATACACTCTACTTGTAAACAATATGTATAGTAGGTATAAATCATTTAAATACCTACAAAAGTAACTAAGGAAATGATATATATCTTTAATTTAGGTTTACGTGAACCCAATGTTTAATATTTGAAATTTCATGATATTTACCTATATAAACCCTACTGTAAAACAATGAGCTTACTTTATAGATCCTTGTAAACTTACTTTATGTATCTTTATAACATTGTATACTCAATAAACTTCTTTTGACAAGGAATTTAGGGGGACCCCCATGTAATTTTTGTTTTAATTTTGGTCCAGGGTTCCCCTGTGGGGAATTCCCATGCCGTTTTTATCAATGAACTTTTATGTGTATTGTCGGACCGGCAATGCAATAGCCGCGAGTAGTTTTAAATGACTTTTTTTCTTTGAAATGTAATTTTGCTGTCAGACTGTTCTAAACATGGGAAACATGTGCCCCTTTACAGGCATACTATAGACACCCCCAAACTACAAAATTTAAAGGGATATTACACTTTTATTTTTTTACTTTAAGCATTATTAAAATCACTGCTCCCGAAAAAACTTTTTTTTTAATTGATCCATGTCCCCTGGGGCAGGACCCAGGTCCCCAAACACTTTTTATGACAATAACTTGCATATAAGCCTTTAAAATTAGCACTTTTGATTTCTCCCATAGACTTTTAAAGGGTGTTCCGCGGCATTCGAATTTGCCGCAAACACCCCAAATTGTTTGCTGTTCGGCGAACTTGCGAACAGCCGATGTTCGAGTCGAACATGAGTTTGACTCGAACTCGAAGCTCACCCCTACTCATAACTAATATCCTCCAAACCCTTTATTAGCTTTGTTTCCCTTCTTTGTACTCACTCCATTTCCAGTACATCCTTTCTGAGGACTGGAGACTTGTAGACAGGCCCGGATTTACTCCCTTTGCCGCCCCAAGGCCGGGTCCTTCAATGCCGCCCCCCCTCCCTCCCATACACACACACACCACCATTCTCGTCCTTTATCGATGACTGCTACAACAGATCAATTAAAAACATATCTCCACATACGAGAACACTAAAAATAACTGGCTTTAATTGTACAAACTGAAAATACTCTGTAATGCAGAAAATGCCTTTTAAAGATTACAGCAGTAAGAAACTCCCTACAATTTTTTAGTTCTAACTTTTCTTTTGGCAAACTCATCGATAATATCTTCGTAGGACAAAGTATTTAAAAGTTCTGACTCAATGGCAAGTAAAGCTAAACTCTTCAGTCTTTCTTGACCCAAAGATGATGGTAAATAGTTCTTTACTCGTTTCAGACATGAAAAAGATCGTTCTGCTGAACAGTTAGTAACCAGAGTGCAAAGATAATTACGCATTGCTATATCAATATTAGGGTAAATAACCTGCGATTTTTCTGCTTTGAATGTTTTGTAGAGCTCTGAAATTGAAGCTTCACCTTTATCAATATTTTGTAGACGCTATAACTTTTGTGCAAACGAATCAATAAATGCTTATTGGGATTTTTTTTTACCAAAAATATGTAGAAGAATACTTATCGGCCTAAACTGAGTAAAAAAAATGTTTTTTTCTATATCTTTTGGGGATATTTATTATAGCAAAAAGTAAAAAATAATGCGTTTTTTTCAAAGTTGTTGCTCTATTTTTGTATATAGCGCAAAAAATAAAAACCGCAGAGGTGATCAAATACCACCAAAAGAAATCTCTATTTGTGGGAAAAAAAGGACGTCAATTTTGTTTGGGAGCCACGTCGCATGACCGCGCAATTGTCAGTTAAAGCGACGCAGTGCTGAATCGCAAAATGTGCTCTGGTCTTTCGCCAGCAAAATCATCCGGGGCTTAATTGGTTAATAATTATATAGTGACTAAACAAGAATTTGCTAGCAAGTTGCTGTATCACTGTCATGAATGATATTTGCTGCCACATGAACAAACACTAACCTGGTCTTCGAAGTTTGGCGCAGTGGCGGCTCAAAACTCGCGGCCCTCGTGGGCGGGAGGAGGCTCAGGAGGAGAACTGGACTGGAGAAGTCGGGCTGCTGGCAATGTGCTCCCCTGTAGTGGCTACAGGACTCGGGAGTAGTCAACGGCGGCGGAGGCCCTGGAACTCACTGGCACTGACTGGGCAGTGGGCACAGGCTGGATCCTGGTGACTCGTCGCTCTGGTGTGCCTGGCTGGTCTCTCTCTCTCTCTGCTGCTGGCCGGAGGTGGAGAAGGAGAGAGGAGGTGGGTGGACTCGTCTCAGAGTCGGAGGTGTGCTGCTCATCCATAGGGTGCACTGCCCACATGTCAGCCGATGTCACTGGTTGCTAGACGCGGGGTGGCCCTAGCCTAGCAACCAGTTCTGCAGATGCAACTTGCAGATGAGTGTAACTATATCAGAGTGGCAGAGGCGGACCATTTTTTTTTCTTTTCATTCCGGGGCATTGTATTGTCCCGGAATGAAGGTGCCCGGGACAAAGTTCATAATTAAGGGACAATCCCGGGCAATCCAGGAAGTTGCCGCAGGAGCGGCGCCACCCCTGCACCACTGCCGCCCCGAATCCTGGCCTTGGTGGCCTTGTGGGAAATCCGGCCCTGCTTGCAGAGCGGGAGTATTAACGTTTTATCTCTGGAATTAATCTCCTTTTTAATGCATGCCAATATTGTTTGCTTTGTTAGCAGCAGCTTGGCATTGCATGGCATTGCTGAGCCTATCATCTACTAGGACCCCCAGGTCCTTTTTCATCCTAGATTCCCTGAGAGGTTCTCCCCCCAGTGTATAGATTGCATTCAGATTTTTGCCACCCAAATGCATTATTTTACATTTTTCTACATTGAACCTCATTTGTCATGTAGTTGCCCACCCCAATAATTTGTTCAGATCTTTTTGCAAGGTTTCCACATCCAAGTTATTGCCCTGCTTAGCTTAGTATCGTCTGCAATTACAGAGATTGAACCCCATCCTTCAGGTCGTTTATGAACAAATTAAATAGGATTGGTCCCAGCACAGAACCCTGGGGGACCCCACTACCCACCCCTGACCATTCCGAGTACTCCCTATTTATCACCACCCTCTGAACTCGCCCTTGTAGCCAGTTTTCAATCCATGTACTCACCCTATGGTACATTCCAATGGACCTTATTTTGTACAGTAAACGTTTATGGAGAACTGTGTCAAATGCTTTTGCAAAATCCAGATACATCATGTCTGCGGGCCTTCCTTTATCTAGATGGCAACTCACCTCCTCACAGAAGGTTAATAGATTGGTTTGGCAAGAACGATTCTTCATGAATCCATGCTGATTACTGCTAATGATACCGTTCTCATTACTAAAATCTTGTATATAGTCCCTTATCATCCCCTCCAAGAGTTTACATACTATTGATGTTAGGCTAACTGGTCTAATTCCCAGGGATGTATTTTGGGCCCTTTTTAAATATTGGTGCTAGGTTGGCTTTTCTCCAATCAGCTGGCACCATTCCAGTCAGTAGACTGTCCCTGACATTCCTCAAAACCCACAATAACTAAACCCTCTGTAACCCTTACTTTCACGTTCTTACTAAAATACAACACCCGCGACACGTAAGAGGGCTGTCGTGGTAGGTTCAAACATATTCTTGTTACTACATACAATGAGAAGACTAAAACATGAGACAAACATTTAGATACAAATGTGGGGGAGATATTTCAAAGTTCACAAAATAAAAATGAAAAAAAATAAAACAACCAGATGGAATGCTACCTTCACTCTTTTAGCGATAGAAAAAAACACGAGAGCAGCTCGACATCTTTGCATGGACCAGCCACACAAAGTCCAAAAACAGGCATGATAATTTTTAAACACACAAAAGTGTATTACACATCCATCAACTGTCTCATCATTACAGATTTCTGAAGCCATAGCTGAACTACTTCCAAGGTATTTTTATTCTGGTGTCTCGAACCTCCAGACATCAAAAGTACCTTCCAAAAGAATAGACCTTACTGTACCCTCCGACCATATCTGACAATATTTAAGGGGTCTAATGCTCTTAGCCCCATACCCAGATTTCATGTATTGTGCAGCTGTCTGACTGGGGTGCATGGAAGACCCATAGCCCATGACGATTCAAATCGCTTTTTTGGCGAACTTTGCATCCAGAGAACATTGCGCTTTACTTTTGGAGCGGTTATTGTTTGCGCCTTTATCACAATACCGGCCCCTGCTTCCTGATTATTGTACATGGCCTGAGCGGGGCTGCTAGCGTACTACTCCTCATGTTTATGCTAATACAATCACGCACTGGAATTCCAATTATCATACACAGCCCGATCGGTCTCAGAAATATACAGCCTTCTAAACGTGTTTGTCCGACAACTACAAAACACCTTGAAAATCCTCTACTATTCAAAACAATCTTATGGCTTCTATCTGTATCTAGATATTACAACAATAACTTGGATGCCTCCTGTTTGCTCTCTACTCAAAACTGTATTACAGTATAAACCTTAAATTTTAAAATCAAAATGATCTTGTCTTTCCAAATACAAGTCAAAAGACCCCAAGCTCCTCCCACCAAATTCCTGTTGCACAACTGAACAGGAAGAGGGAGGGGGAGGGAAGCCTTGAATAGCTTCATATTAAGTCTATCAAGATATTAAAAACTGCAGGCTATACAATACAAACCTCAGCTCTAAAAACCCAAAACAATAGGTGGGCGGTAGGGATGAGCTGAACACCCCCCCGGTTCGGTTTGCACCAGAACCTGCGTACGGACCAAAAGTTTGTGCGAAAGTTAGAACCCCATTAAAGTCTATGGGACTCTAACGTTTGAAATCAAAAGTGCTAATTTTAAAGGCTAATATGCAAGTTATTGTTCTAAAAAGGGTTTGGGGACCCGGGTCCTGCCCCAGGGGACAAGGATCAATGCAAAAAAAGTTTTAAAAACGGCCGTTTTTTTGAGAGCAGTGATTTAATTGATGCTTAAAGTGAAAAAAAGTGAAATATTCCTTTAAATATGGTACCTGGGGGGTGTCTATAGTATGCCTGTAAAGGGGCGCATGTTTCCCGTGCTTAGAACAGTCCCTGCACAAAATGACATTTTTAAAGGAATAAAAGTCATTTAAAACTGCTTGCGGCTTTAATGTAATGTCGGTTCCTGGCAATATGGATGAAAATCAGTGAGACAAACGGCATGGGTACCCCCCAGTCCATTACCAGGCCCTTTGGGTCTTGTATGGATATTAAGGTGAACCCCGCACCTAAATTAAAAAAAGGAAAGGAATGGGGCCCCCAGGCCATATATACTCTGAACAGCAGTATACAGGTGGTGCAAACAAGACAGGGACTGTAGGTTTGTTGTTAAGTAGAATCTGTTTGTAATTTTGAACTGGTACATTTTTAAAGTGTAGCTCCAGCCAAAAAAAATCTATTTTTAAGCTTTTTGGAAAACATAGGGAAGGGTTATCACCCCTGTGACATTTGTTTTGCTGTCTGTGCCCCTCTTCAGAAGATTTTTACCTCACTTTCTGTCCCAATGACAAATGTTTTTTGAAAATTTGGGGTTTTTAGTGAAACAAGGATTTGTGATAAAGTATCAGTGAAGAAGAGACATGTTTTTCCCATATTAACTCTTACAGGAGAGAATTTCCATTCCTCGGGGTAGATTTCATCTCACTTCCTGTTGTCTCCTTCCTTTTGCAAGTAGGAGTCGTTTGTAAGTTGGATGTTTGAAAGTAGGGGCCTGCCCTATATACTCAGCAGAAATTGGGGCCTTAGATGTTGGTGTTGCCACAACACTGTAAGCCCTCACAGTTACTCTTGGTGGGCGCTGGAATTGGCCCTGTTGTGAAATATTATATCAAGAATTGTAATTACATACACTTGTTGAACAGGGGCAGAAAAACTGGGCCTTTGGTGGTGGTGGTGGTTTTGCCACAACACTGTAAGCCCTCACAGTTACTCTTGGTGGGCCCAGGAATGGGCCCTGCTGTGAAATATTAGATCAAGATTTGTAATTACATGTTCCTATTGAACAGGGGCAGAAAAATTAGGCACTGGTGCCACAACACTGCAACCCCTCACAGATACTATAGTTGGAGCGCAGGAATGAGCCCCGCTGCAAAGTATTGCATCAAAAATTGTAATTGTACGCCCCTGTTAAACAGTGGCAGAAAAATTGGGCCTTGGCCACTGGTGGCGGTGCCCAGAACCAAAAATTTTCTTACAAGCCATCAGTATGAAAATTGAGGAGGAAGAGGATTGTGACTCAGCATAACAGGAAAGTCACTCAGCATCAGCATAGACAGTCTTGAAGGGATCTCACATTAAAAATAAAAAATCAAATCGGTTACATCAGCATCAAGTGCTTGGTAGCTGGTGATCCAAGACTGATTCATTTTAATGAAGGTCAACTGATGGACCGAGTCGGTGGACAGGCGCATCCTGTGATCGGTTACAAAGCCTCCAGCAGCAATGAATGTGCATTCCCAAAGAACGCTGGATGCAGGACAGGCCAGTAGCTCAATTGCATACTGTGCAAGCTCTGGCCAGTGATCCATCCTCAAGACCCAGTAGCCCAGAGGATTTTCGTTGGGAAAGGTGTCCAAGTCTGATCTTGCCCCTAGGTAATCCTGCACCATGTGAATCAGACGCTGGCGATGGTTGCTGGAACCGATCATACCTTGGGGCTGCGGACTAAAAAATTGTCTGAACGCATCGGTCAGATGGCCACCTTCACCTCTCCTTCTGTGACTGACCGAAGCCTCAGCAACACGTTGTCCAGGAGGACCAGGAAATTGTAACCTCCCAGGCTCTGGAAACGCATTGCACAAACCTTTCTGCAAGGCCTCCCAAAGATGTTTCATCCTCTGATCCCTCTGCGACGGCAAGATAAGGTCCTCAACCTTACCCTTGTAACGTGGATCAAGGAGGGTTGCTAGCCAGTAATCATCCCTCCCCTTGATACCACGAATACAAGGATCCTTGAGGAAAACATAAATGGTAATACTAAGTATTACCAGGAGGGTGGACTTTAAAGGCTAAGAAACCATGGAGTAGAGACAGTATAAAATGTTCAAATTTATTAAGGTTTAACAATTACATAGAAAAAATCATAGATAAAATGTGTAGCATTAATGCATCCATGTATAATGTGCAGTGAGCCCTTGTATGTCTACGCGTTTTGCCGCTAG
The DNA here is from genome assembly GCA_037953035.1 of Aquarana catesbeiana. Lineage (NCBI taxonomy): Eukaryota > Metazoa > Chordata > Amphibia > Anura > Ranidae > Aquarana > Aquarana catesbeiana. Next base: position 354,471 of record JBBHAA010002192.1, read on the forward strand.
GCTTCCTCAGGACACAGCCAAGGTTCACAAGCGCAACAGATAAGAGAATATGTTTCTCTATCTAAAATGAGATACAAATGCAATTAGAAACACATAATTAAGCAAACACATAAACAAACTGTTCAAGATAAAAATCATGCGCTGGGCACATATAAATATAGGAGTGAAAACTCAGATCGGTACCTTAGTTTTGAAGTTCAATGTCACATATAGTCACGATAAGGTAAATGATGCATTTAGAAGCTAAAAAACTAAAAAAAGAGTAAAAAAGTAAAAAGAGGGCAGATGCAATCAGTCTATGTGCAAAAATATGTGTTGCAGCGGAATACATACGTTTTTAGAAAATAAACTTACTGGATTGAATATGGCTGAATATATAGGCAGGGGCACATGAATAATGAGTTGCTATTCCTGAAACGCCAAGGAAAAAGAGGGGCCCAGAGGTTTCCAAAAAGGAGTCCTTCATAGGAATTCAGCTGTGCTGATGGCTAAATATAGCCTAGCAGTATGTCACTGTATCTATAAATAAGGAATAGGATTGGTGAATTAAATAAGACAGATATAAAAGCTTTCTAGTAAGTAATGCCCAACTAGGTACTTACATTCACAGTTCAAATATACCAGTATGCCCCTGGGAGACAGCAATCCACTGCACACAAGGCTGTTGACGAGAGGAAGTCTATTTAGAGTCTAAATTGATTACAGCTGGTCGTAGAGTTAACATCATGTGATACAATGATATGAAAGGCTGCCAGGGCTTATGGGTATTGTAGTTTGTGTCCTTCACGCCCGCGCAGAAGATTATCTGATCAGGAACGAAAGACATGACAAGAAAACCTGTGTCTGGGAGGGGAACACTGCGCATGCGCCGGCACTCGTGAAGCCATCTAGGTGCATTATGGGCATTGTAGGAGCTTATAGGCAGTTCGTAGCTGGTATAATAAAGAAAACTGTGTTTGCACAGCGCAGCATCTGAAAGGAGAACATTGGCTTCCTTTCACCTCTGCCCCGAGTACAGTGGGGACGGAAAGTATTCAGACCCCCTTACATTTTTCACTCTTTGTTATATTGCAGCCATTTGCTAAAATCATTTAAGTTCATTTTTTTTCCTCATTAATGTACACACAGCACCCCATATTGTACACACAGCACCCCATATTGTACACACAGCACCCCATATTGTACACAGCACCCCATATTGTACACACAGCACCCCATATTGTACACACAGCCCCCCATATTGTACACACAGCCCCCCATATTGTATACACAGCACCCCATATTGTACACACAGCACCCCATATTGTACACACAGCACCCCATATTGATAGAAAAACACAGAATTGTTGACATTTTTGCAGATTTATTAAAAAAGAAAAAATGAAATATCACATGGTCCTAAGTATTCAGACCCTTTGCTCAGTATTTAGTAGAAGCACCCTTTTGATGAGTCTTTTTGGGAAAGATGCAACAAGTTTTTCACACCTGGATTTGGGGATCCTCTGCCATTCCTCCTTGCAGATCCTCTCCAGTTCTGTCAGGTTGGATGGTAAACGTTGGTGGACGGCCATTTTTAGGTCTCTCCAGAGATGCTCAATTGGGTTTAAGTCAGGGCTCTGGCTGGGCCATTCAAGAACAGTCACGGAGTTGTTGTGAAGCCACTCCTCCGTTATTTTAGCTGTGTGCTTAGGGTCATTGTCTTGTTGGAAGGTAAACCTTCGGCCCAGTCTGAGGTCCTGAGCACTCTGGAGAAGGTTTTCGCCCAGGATATCCCTGTACTTGGCCACATTCGTCTTTCCCTTGATTGCAACCAGTCATCAACAAAATGTCAACAATTCTGTGTTTTTCTGTCAATATAGGGTGCTGTGTGTACATTAATGAGGAAAAAAATGTTAGCAAATGGCTGCAATATAACAAAGAGTGAAAAATTTAAGGGGGTCTGAATACTTTCCGTCCCCACTGTGTGTATGTGTGTGTGCGTGTGTGTATATGTGTGTATATATATATATATATATATATATATATATATATATATATATTAATATATATATATATATTTCTCTATAGCACTCAAATTCCACTTTGTGAGTGGATTTTTAGGGCTGGCGAGGAAGGGCAAAATTATGGAAATGTGGCGCTCGCAAATGTTATTAGACATGTGTGACCAAGTGTAGATGAGTGTAGATGAGTGTAGATGTGAATATACAAAGCAAACAACATGTAAATAAAGTCCAAATAAATGTGCTGAATGTTTTGATCAGCAATGGGAAAACATTTTTGAAGTGCAATGGACCACACACGCTCCAGGACTTTTCAGGTGCAGAAATGCAACCCCCACATGTGTCCCCACTCACCAAATGGCAATGACCCCCAGCTTTGCAGTCTGGGGGTCACTTCAGGCTTATGTGATGGTATCCAGAGAAGCTCAGGAGTGGTGTTGTGCACATCAGATCAAAGGATTTCTTGTTGGAATTTCTCAGCAGAATCACCAGGCACCAAAAAAGGGAAAAAATGGAACTAATAGTGGAAAGTACCGTTTGAAAAGGGATTTATTCCCTTGGTACATACAAAATAGTTGATAAAAACAGGAATGTAAAGGGATTAGAGATGGATCCGGACGCTGCTCACAGCGTTCGTTCCAGAAACCAGGAAGTTTGTTCCAAGGAGCAGGGAATGATGTCAGTGCCACCGGAAATATGCAGACATGTTTCGCCAACCTACAGGGCATTATTAAAGACCTAATTCCCGGCCCACTTGACCATCTTAAATATAGGAAAGAAGGAAACATCCCCCACACATAGGACTAATCACCATCAACATGGGAACTATGCTGATGATGAAATGAAAAAAAAGGTCACTCCCACAGGCAGAGCACAGACGCTGGGAGAGACCAAAAAAGTGCAAATAGCAATCTGCAAAAACAATTTCAAGGACTAAAGACTAGGGATGAGCCGAACATCCCCAGTTCGGTTCACACCAGAACCTGCGAACGGACCGAAAATTTGCACGAACGTTAGAACCCCATTGATGTCTATGGGACTTGAACGTTCGAAATCAAAAGTGCTCATTTTAAAGGCTAATTTGCATTGTATTGTCCTAAAAAATGTTTGGGGACCCGGGTCCTGCCCCAGGGGACATGTATCAATGCAAAAAAAACTTGGCCATTTTTTCGGGAGCAGTGATTTTAACCGGTTCAATACAGGGCATTTTCACCCCCTTCCTTCCCTGGCCAATTTTTAGTTTTCAGTGCTGTCGCAATTTAAACGACAATTGCGCGGTCGTGCAACGTTGTACCCAAAAAAAATTGATGTCCTTCTTTTCCCCACAAATAGAGCTTTCTTTTGGTGATATTTGATCGCCTCTGTGGTTTTTATTTTTTGCGCTATAAACAAAAGAAGAGCGACAATTTTGAAAAAACACAATATTTTTTACTTTTTGCTGTAATAAATATCCCATTTTTTTTAAAAAACAAATTTTTTCCTCAGTTTCGGATGATACGTATTCTTCTACATATTTTTGGTAAAAAAAAATCGCAATAAGCGTATATTGATTGGTTTGCGCAAAAGTTATAGCGTCTACAAAATACGGGATAGATTTATGGCATTTAAAAAAAAAAAAAATGTATTTATTTTTTTAGCGGCGATCGCGATTTTTTTTTGTGACTGCGACATTATAGCGGACACATCGGACACTTTTGACACATTTTTGGGACCATTCACATTTATACAGCGATCAATGCTATAAAATTGCATTGATTACTGTGTAAATGTGACAGGCAGTGAAGGGTTTAAAACCACTAGGGGGCGGGGAGGGGTTAATATGTTTCCTAGGGAATGCTTCTAACTGTAGGGGGAGGGGACGTACAAGGGGAGGAGACCGATCAGTGTTCCTCCGTTCTGGGAACACAGATCGGTCTCCTCTCACCTGACAGGCTGTGGATCTGTGTGTTTACACACACAGATCCACGGTCTGGCCCGGTTAACGGGCAATTGCGTGTGCCCGGAGGACATCGCAGCCGCCGGGCACACGCACCGGGTCCCGAACAACGTGGCAGGTGCGCGCACGTGCCCCCTAGACGGCCGGGAATCCCAGGACATCATATGACGTCCACCCAGGATGGGAGATCCCATCCCAGGAAGTCATATGACTATGGCTGGGTAGGGAAGTGGTTAATGATGCTTAAAGTAAAAAAAAAAATAAATGAAATATTCCTTTAAATATCGTACGCGGGGGGTGTCTATAGTATGCCTGTAAAGTGGCACGTGTTTCCCGTGCTTAGAACAGTCCCTGCACAAAATGTCATTTTTAAAGGAAAAAAAGTCATTTAAAACTGCTTGCGGCTTTAATGTAATGTCGGGTCCCGGCAATATGGATGAAAATCAGTGAGACAAATGGCATGGGAACCCCCCAGTCCATTACCAGGCCCTTTGGGTCTTGTATGGATATTAAGGTGAACCCCACACCCAAATTAAAAAAGGAAAGGTGTGGGACCCCCAGGCCCTATATACTCTGAACAGCAGTATACAGGCGGTGCAAACAAGACAGGGACTGTAGGTTTGTTGTTAAGTAGAATCTGTTTGTAATTTTGAACGGGTACATTTTTAACGTGTTTAGCGCCAGCCAAAAAATCTGTTTTTAAGCTTTTTGGAAAACATAGGGAAGGGTTATCACCCCTGTGACATTTGTTTTGCTGTCTTTCCTCCTCTTCAGAAGATTTCACCTCACTTTTTGTCCCAATGACAAATGTTTTTTGAAAATTTGGGTTTTTTTGTGAAACATGGATTGGTGATAAAGCATCAGTGGAAAGGAGAAACTTTTTTTCCATATTAACTCTTACAGGAGAGAATTTCCCTTCCTAGTGGTAGATTTCATCTCACTTCCTGTTGTCTCCTTCGGTTTGCAAGTAGGAGTTGTTTGTAAGTTGGATGTTTGAAAGTAGGGGCCTGCCCTATATACTCAGCAGAAATTTGGGCCTTAGGTGTTGTTGTGGCCACAACACTGTAAGCCCTCACAGGGCCTTGCTGTGAAATATTAGATCAAGAATTGTAATTACATGCCATTGTTGAACATTGGTAGAAAAATTGGGCCTTTGGTGGTGGTGGTGGTGCTGGTGCCACAACACTGTAAGTCTTCACAGATACTCTTGGTGGGCGCAGAAATGAGCCCTGCTGTGAAATATTAGATCATGAATTCTAATTACATGTCCCTGTTGAACAGGGGCTGAAAAATTGGGCCTTAGGCACTGGTGTCACAACACTGCAACCCCTCACAGATACTGTAGTTGGAGCGCAGGAACTAGCCCTGCTGCAAAGAATTGCATCAAAAATTGTAATTACATGCACCTGACAGGGGCTGAAGAATTGAGCCTTAGGCACTGATGCTGGTGCCACAACACTGCAACCCCTCACAGATACTCTAGTTGGGGCGCAGGAACTAGCCCTGCTGTAAAGAATTGCATCAAAAATTGTAATTACACGCCCCTGTTAAACAGGGGCTGAAAAATTGGGCCTTAGGCACTGGTGGTGGGACTGGCGGCGCCCAGAACCAAAAATGTTCTTACAAGCTATCACCATGATCATTGAGGAGGAAGAGGATAATTACTCAGTATAACAGGATAGTCACTCAGCATCAGCATAGGCAGTCTTTGAAGGGATCTGACATTTCAAAAAAATGTATTCGGTTACATCAGCATCAGGTGCTTGGTAGCTGGTGGTGATCCAAGACTGATTCATTTTTATGAAGGTCAGTCGATCGACCGATTCGGTGGAGAGACACACCCTGTGATCGGTTACAAAGCCTCCAGCAGCACTGAATGTGCGTTCCGAAAGAACGCTGGATGCAGGACAGGCCAGTAGCTCAATTGCATACTGTGCAAGCTCTGGCCAGTGATCCATCCTCAAGACCCAGTAACCCAGAGGATTTTCGGTGGGAAAGGTGTCCAAGTCAGATCTTGCCCCTAGGTATTCCTGCAACATGTAAAACAGACGCTGGCGATGGTTGCTGGAACCGATCATACCTTGGGGCTGCGGACCAAAAAGTTGTCTGAACGCATCGGTCAGACGGCCACCTTCTCCACCGCTCCTTCTTTGACTGACCGAAGCCTCAGCAACACGTTGTCCAGAAACAGGAGTTTGTAACCTCCCAGTCTCTGGGAACGCGTTGCACAGACCTTTCTGCAAGGCATCCCGAAGATGTTTCATCCTCTACTCCCTCTGCGATGGCAAAATACGGTCCGCAACCTTACCCTTGTAACGTGGATCAAGGAGGGTTGCCAGCCAGTATTGTTCCTTCTCCTTGATACCACGAATACGAGGATCCTTACGCAGGCTTTGCAGGATCAGGGAGGCCATGCAGCGTAGGTTTGCTGAGGCATTCGGTCCGGAGTCCTCTGTGTCACTAAGGACGACATGATCCGCAGCCACCTCCTCCCATCCACGTACAAGTCCATGTATTTCTTGAGACTGTAAATGATCCTTTAAAGACTGCTGCTGATGCTGAGTGCCAGGCTCCACCTCCACACTGACACAATCCTCCTCCTCCTCTTCCTGTGTGATCGGCGGGCACGCAGGAACACTGTCTGGATAAAGGGGGCCTTGAGAGTTAAGGAAGTCCTCCTCTTACTGCCTCTGTTCTGCCTCAAGTGCCCTGTCCATTATTCCACGCAGCGTGTGCTCCAACAGGTGGACAAGGGGGACAGTGTCACTGATGCATGCACTGTCACTGCTCACCATCCTCATGGCCTCCTCAAATGGTGACAGGACAGTGCATGCATCCCTGATCATGGCCCACTGGCGAGGGGAAAAAAACAAGCTCCCCTGACCCTGTCCTGGTGCCATAGTCACACAGATACTCATTGATGGCCCTCTGCTGCATGTGCAGCTGCTGCAGCATGGGCAATGTTGATTTCCACCTGGTGGGCATGTCACAGATTAGGCGGTTCTTGGGCAGGTTAAATTCATTTTGGAGGTCTGCCAGCCGAGCACTGGCAATATATGACCAGCGGAAATGCACACAGACTTTCCTGGCCTGCCTCAGGACATCCTGTAAGCCCGGGTACCTGCCCAAGAACCGCTGCACCACCAAGTTAAGAACATGAGCCAAACAGGGCACATGGGTCATTTGTCCCTGTCGGAGGGCAGAGAGGAGGTTGGTGCCATTGTCGCAAACCACCTCTGAACCTGCCCCTGCAGAGCTGACAGAACCTCTGCCCCAGTGTGGCTCCTGTCCCCCAAGCACACCAGCTCAAGCACCGCATGGCATCTTTTGGCCTGCATACTTGCGTAGCCCCTTGAACGCCTACGGAGCACCGCTGGTTCTGAGGACAAAGCACATGAAGAGGCCATGGAGGAAGAAGAAGAGGAGGTGGTGGAGGAGAGAGGTGTGTCACAATTATTAGTAGTGGCATTTTGGAGGCGTGGTGGCAGAACAACCTCCAACACTACTGCACCTTGTCCTGCATCCTTCCCAGCTGCCAGCAGAGTCACCCAATGCGCCGTGAAACTTAGGTAACATCCCTGTCCATTACTTCTGCTGGACCATGAGTCAGCGGTAATATGCACCTTACCGCTTACCGCCCTGTCCAGCGAGGCATGGACATTGCCTTCCACATGCCGGTAGAGAGCCGGAATCGCCTTACGTGAGAAAAAGTGGCGTTTGGGTACCTGCCACTGAGGAACTGCACATTCCACTAACTCATGGAAGGGGGCAGAGTCTACCAACTGAAAAGGTAGCAGTTGAAGTGCTAGCAAGTTTGCCAAGCTAGCATTCAACCGCTGGGCATGTGGATGGCTGGGAGCAAACTTCTTTCGGCAGTGCAGCAGCCGGGGCAGGGAAATATGCCTGGTACAATCTGACCTCGGTGTACCGAAAGCAGATTGCCAAAAGTACTTGGCTGTGACACACCTAATTCTACACCTTCATTCCTCTCAGTGCAGGTCTCAGAGAGGACTGAAGGTATAGTGGGGTTGGAGATCTCAGCTGATGAGGAGCAAGGAGAGGTCCTCTTTGTTCTTTATTGTGGGTCTTTTAGGTACGCTTGCCAATGAACTGCATGGCAAGTCAACATATGTCTGGTCAAGCATGTGGTGCCCAAGAGGGAGATGTTTTGGCCACGTGAGATACGCTTGAGACATATGCAAATAGCAGCGGTGTGATCTGATGCACTCATCTCAAAAAAGGCCCACACCAAAGAACTTTTGGAATAGAGGTGATGCAGTCAGTGTGCTGCCCTTAGGCTGGCCCCTGGAGGGCATCCTGCCTCGTTGGTGATTTGCCTCCTCCTCCTCCTCCTCCTCTCTCCTATCAGGCACCCACGTTGAGTCAGTGACCTCATAATCCCCTCCATCCTCATCACTGGAGCAAACCTGGCAGTATGCTGCAGCAGGGGGAGCATGACTGCCAGATTGCTGTCCTTCTTGGGCACCCCCTCTGTCTGTGCTCATGTTACTGCCTTCATCTAGCTCAGTATCATCATCAGAGCCTTCTAAACGCTGGGCATCCTCCTGGAGCATGTACCAAACACTGTGGTCAAACAGTTTGAGGGACTCCTCAGGAGGACATGGTGGGGCTAGGGAAGGAGTCACTGATGCCATTGAGCTGAGGGAAGAGGCCGCGTTGGCAGCTGCTTTGCCAGACAAAATACCCTGAGCATGGGTGAGAGAGGATGAGGAGGATGAGGACGGCTTGGTCATCCACTCGACCAAGTCTTCTGCATGTTGCGGCTCAACGCAGCCAGCTGCCAAAAAAAAAGGCCAGGCGTGTCCCATGGCCACATGCTGATGAGGATGCACCGTCTCCATGACCAGCACTGTTGCCTCTAGACACAGAGCCTGCTTGCCCTCTTTTATTGGCTTGTGACTGTCTGCCTCTCCTTGTTGGCCTTCCAGACATATTAATAGCCTGCAGTGAGATGTAGCTGCACTAAGCTGGGATATATATATA